>CM034151.1:475863014-476457185 GCA_019776745.2 Taxus chinensis | reverse complement strand
CATAAGACAAAAATACATTCCTGCGACATCCACACATGGTTTTTTTGACTAAACCAACAAGGTCCCGCATCAGTAGCTTACAACACATGCCATTCGACCCTAGTTCACTCTCATCACTTTTTCTTTCTTGTGCATTTTTTTTCATCTTTAGTTTCCATGATCCCCTATTTTTATTAGGGTTTAATCCACACACGTTTATCTAGTCTTTGGCACAGTTTCTACTACACTCCTTCATGGGGACATCAGTATGCATGCTATCTACTTTATGGTTATGGAGATTGTTCTTTTCTCTCACCAAATAAAGTGGGGGATAAAAATGTGTCATAAAATATTCACTTATACATTTATTTAGCCCTCAGTATCATACTACTATTTGAAGGTGCTTGAGTAAAAAATTACTAGTAAAAACCCCCATCCTTTTGCCATCTTATTTATTTTTATTTCATAATTTGTGACCTATTGGACCCAATCCTAGCCATTTTTTGAACATTCCGGTATTTTAGCCTTGGGTGGGGTTTCCCAGATTAGTATTGGGGCACCCTGGGGTGCCTTGGTTCCCAACAGGGGCGTTCTCAACCCTTGTTACACTTCTTGCAACTATTTGGGCCTCTTCTAGCCATTTTACAAATCTTTATCATTCTTATGGCCAAAACCCCATTTTCAAGGTTAATTAAGAAATTAAGGTAAGATAACTATAAATATGAATTTATGAATGATAAATAGGACCGAGCATCATCTACTAGTTCACTACATCTAGAGTTGGCAATTCCATCTATATGTTGGAGATCACTTGCAATCCACATAGATCCATCATAAAATCACTAAGCTAAGACATTGCAATGAAAATTTATGAGGATCAAAATTCTAATTAGCATTTGTCCTACATTTATAGTTTTTTCTTATACTTCACAAAGTACGACTAAACAGAGTGCTTTAGTTCACAACATGCACACACACCACAAAAAACCAGAACGGACATCTGGGTCTAACATGTAGGTCAACGCTTAGTTAGTAATCCCATGTTTGCAGCTAAGGCAGTCTAACCCATTCATCTGCATCTATCTTTTTTTAGGGTTTTGATACTTCTTTTGGTATTTTTCAAAGTTATTCTTCTCTTGGAATACGTAAGCATTCGACGTAGTAAGGAAACTAAAAGAAAAGGAATGCAGCAACAAACAAAACTGTTCAATAATCTCTATGGACCTGTGAACGAGTTTTGAGGACTTTTTTCATCCCAGGGCACAGTTTCTACTACCATATCACCCTTTGGTCCTCAATGATCTCCTAGGCGACTCCATCCTATCCATATCACTCAGATCTTCCTTTTCATGACCCCTGACGTGTACATTCTTTCCTATTTCTAATTTATCACTTACTTCTCTGACATGTCGAAAACCTTGTTATCATCTGATTTCTTTCCCTCTTCTATCTTTACGTATTTTAGGGTTTAGTGATTTCATTTTAACGTATTTTTGTTAGACGATTATCATATTTTTTCTTCATTTATATCTATTCATATCTTAGATAACTAATTCATCCTACATAGTTTTGGCCTAATTTTAGTTAATGGATGATTAGAAGAAAGGGGGGGTCAACTGGTGTGGAAGACTTAGAAGATGATGATCCAAGAGACGAAGTAGATTGGATTCAGATGTCTATGAGTGGAATAAAATTTTGATTAACAAATTGGTTAGGTAGCGATTTTCCTAAATATGGCATAGGTACTGGAGAACAAAGAGGATCATGTAGAAAGTTAGTAGATTGTGATGTAGGAAGTCGACTTGTATGATTGCGACATAGATTTAACTTAGATGATTACGACCATAGGAGTTGAATTGAATTATTGTGACATAGAATTTGACTTAGATGAAACTTTGAGTCACCCAGATATTCAACAGATGAAGAGGTCATCAAGGAGGTGGGTAAGGGGGGGTCCTGCAAAGAAAGGGATGACCACAATGCAAAGACCAAATTAGATGTTTTATTGAGAAAATTGGTGTCATATGGATCTTCAAATGAGGAAGATGTCATTTAGGTGACTAATTATTCCTTAGAATAAAGTTAATTGGATGTGCTTAGGAGATTGAGGGGAATCCGAATAATAGTTTGGAATCAAAAGCATCTAAATCATACCCCTATTATGAGGTGAAAGGGGAAATTGAATGGGTTCTCTAGTGCGAAGAACCAAACGTGGCTTAGCTGTGATGGGAATCATTTGATGGAATGTCAAAAAAATTGGGTTCCCTATTGTCGTATATATAAGGAACCATGTGATAATCAGTCATTGTTGGCATTGTTGGTTACAAATTCCTAGATTGAGATAGTGCAACTGAACTCCTTCAATTGGAAGGAAGTTCCATGTTTATTTGGATGGAAAAATGGAAACCAACTAGACATGTAGTAACTCAAATGATACAAAGGATTTTGTTTCCAATTTTTAATTCAATTTAAGAGTTGCTTGATAGGAAATTCTTTTTCTAAGGTTGATTAAAATGGACCCTAGGTAAAATCAAGCAGCGTAACAATTTCAAGTTGTCACAAACACTGTCAAATAACAAATGATAACAATTCCAAAGGGAATATGCACCAAGGAAACAATGAATAAATAATGACACAATAACAAGGAATGTTGTAGCAACAACTTATATAGGACCCAATGATTAATTACAAGACTATGATCTAATCGTAAACATATGTACTTCCTACGTTTTGAAGTATAGCTTTGGTGTAGATAGTGACAACACAATATCACCACTTAGGTCAATTTGAAATAAAACAAAACCTAAATACTAGAAATTATTGATACAATCTACCAACAAGGTCTACTAAAACAAATTTTAGAAATTAAAAAAAATCCAGTTATGAAAAAGGAGGTACAATGCGAGAAATGCAACAACACTATTTGGACACATTAATCAAGATTTATGGAAAAATCAAGATTTTAGTATCAAAGTAATGTCACCACAATGTGAGTAGAGTAATGATGCTTTTCAAAACTTAGGGAAATGTTGGGATCAAAAACTAAGTCTAAGTATAGAAAGAAGTTTTTATTTATACAAGCACATAACAATACAACTTAGATACTTAGATCAAGTTTCATAAAGGAAACATACGTAAGTATCAAAATTACATGACTATAATGTGGGCAGCGTAACAATTCAAAGGATCAATGATGAGACAACCTAATTATAATGATAGTCTTGACATGGGTATTAATATAATTGCTACCAAGATACAAATATGTACCAACACACTTTCAAATATTACTATCGCAATAGCAATAAGGAAGGATGTAAGCGGCTTTAAAAGTGGTGGACACAATCTTTGATAACATTACAAACGTATGTTCTCTTTTGTCCCAAAATGGGAAATGAGAAAAAAAGGAGTAGACCAAGTGGTGATGAGAAAATAATTAGCATAACTTTGGTGGAGTTTCACCTTGTCTTAGAACAAGTGAAAAAATAGGTCTAAGTAACATGTCAAAGTCTCGTGATGAATAACACTAGGCCTCAACTTCAATGGATCTCCCCTTGTTCGAAAAACAAGGTTATGACTCCAAAAGATTTGTTTCTTCATGATAACTATGTAAAATGTGATAGATAAAGTATAGTTGTCTCCAAGCCGCAAGATTTCTATTGTTTCACTCTCTAGGTGCCATAAACTATCTCTGCAAGTGCGGTTTTCCAATAAATTCACATTGACTAAATCTTGGAGTATCCTAGATTTACTTTACCCCCTTCGATACAATGAGCAATAAATTTTTTTTAGCTATGTCTCATTGGGGTCACGCGAAGATAATTATCATGCTAATCTCACAAAGGTGTACTAGTCCAACTGGGTAGCAGAGCACTTCCCATTTTTGTTCACCAATTCCTCTCAAGGTGTCAACTACTTTAAGGTTCTTGGGAGTATCCTTATGGTTTTTTACTACTTATGCCATGCACTTCTCCCAGTTTAAAGCGCACAAGCCATAGCTCTTAACTGAAACCTACAAGTATAGTGTGTTGAATAATGTGGTGTGTTTTTTATCTTTCGAATTAAGAAATGAGGTTTAGAACACCATTGGCAACCTACAACACACATGTAGTTAGAGTTTTTTAAGATCCAAAGTCTTTAACAAGCATTTAGGTCCTACACACAAATGATTTTAATAATTTACAATAAAAAGTGAACCAAACTTGCTTTTATTTTCAAGATTGTCCAAGGACACAAGAGAAGAGAATACACATTGATTTGATCCAACTAGATAAATGCAAAGGAAAACTTTAAAACCAATTTAAATTTAAAACAAAACTTGATGATTTTTTCATTCCCTTAAGCCAAAAAATGAAAGACTAAGTTTCCAATTTAACCAAAATGTTTGAAAATAATAACTAAAAGTTGATTTTGATTCTCAAGATCACCCTAAGGTGCAAGAGAATAGTATACACAAACTTTCTATCCTCACTTGCATAAAGCATGGAAAAATAATAATTCATTAAAACTTAAGCAAATTTGTTAGAAATATGATAAAAAAATTTAAAACCTGTAAACAACATAAACAAAGAAAATAAAAATTTCAAATCTTGAAATTAGTACCAAAAATCAACACAGAGAGTAGTAATGCGAGACTTTGAGTGGTAATGTGGGTATGTGAGTGGTAGTTTATATCCTAGAGTGGTAGCATGAAGGTTAACATGATATCACGACTTTGTGTCAAAAAACATAGAAAGTGTCACAATAGCGTGACCAGAGAGTCAATAACATGAAAACACTAAGTGGTAGCACAAGCCATGTATATGGTAGCATGGGTCATACTAGAGGCCAATAACAAAGTGTTTTTCAATAAGCGTGGACATAAAATCGGTAGCACATGTGTGAATGAGGTAGCATAGACAGGTTTGGCAGTAGTGTAATATCAAAGTGGTACTGTGTGTCCTATGAAGTAGTAGCGTGAGGTAGACATGTAGTAGTGTGGAATTCCTATAGGTGATCAAACACAAGAATTTTTACACAATTTCTCAAAAACCTAAAAAAAATTGTCGATTTGATCAAAATTTGACAGCACCTCACCTCCTTTGATCCTACAATATCACAAAAATAAAGCAATCATAGCTAAACTAGTTAATGGACTTCATATTTATCTAAAAATGGAAAAGAGGGTTAGTAAATGAAAACTTTAAAACTAATCAAAAAAGTTTGAACATGAATGCAAAGTACAGTGGATTATTCTCCCACCGGGCATGCCAAATGTGATCATGCTAAAATTTTACAATAGATAACTAAAAATACTAACACCTTATTAGTCTAGAGCTAAGCTTTAATTTATCAATGAACCATCAAGATCATAGCTTATGGAGAATGTGTAATGAAAAACTACATGAAATTAATCATCTAATCTATAAGAATTCTTACTGTTAAATGGTTGTTAATTAAAAAGAACCTAATTAGATCTATGAGAAATCAAATTATGTTATTCTCCAAAGATAGGGAGAAGATCTCATCAATGAATGGCTACAAGGCCAATCTTGGATATTCTTCTACTACTCAAAAATGGTAGGAATTAATGCAAAGAAGTTATTCCAAATTAATGGAGAAAGCCCTTGACATATGTTTGATATGATTAATACTATTCAAAGTATGATGTTGGTGTGGAATACCAAGGTTGTAAGGTGTGAAGGTGGGATCTTGTTCCTTTTTATAGCTTTCTATTTAGAGAGAAGCTTGAATCACAATGAATTGGGACAAATGATAAAGTAATTGTAGGCTAATTAACTATGATTAGATGATTTAACTATTGAGTTAACAACTCATGGGAGTTAGAGGTGCTTTAATTAATCAATTGGGATTAATTAATAGGCTTGAATAAACTTTTTAAGCTATTTGGAGGTGATTTGGAAGGAATTTGATAATATTGGAAGCATTTAAAGTGGATTTAGCCAATAAGAGGGTTTATTGATTAAATACATGTTGAAAAGGCTTAATTAGTTAATAATAGCTAATTAATTGATCCAAAGAGGATTATAACTAATGAAGTGTTGTTAGTTAGTATCCAGAATGTGATAGAAGTGAGTTAATTAACGAAGTATCGTTAATTGGCCAAAATGGAGGGAAAAATTAGCTAATTAGTGGAAAGCACTAATTATAGTGGAAATGATAAGATAAAGGATAATTGAGTACCACTTTAGCATTGAAATTACATAAGCGGATTTTAGGTGTCTACATTCAATTATATAATAACCTATAGAAGACATAGAAGTTGGATGAAATGTAGAAGAAGAACTAGCATGGGATTGAGAATCATCCTTGAGATGTTGGATTTCAACTTAAGATATGTAATCTTTGTTTCCATAGATTGAATTTTATCTTAAAATAAAAAATGTAAAGCTTGAATTTACTCTAAGATGGGTTCATTGGATGGAGGATTTGGACTGATAGAGTCATTAGATAAATGACCAAAAATGGCACTTACATGAGTGGGTGGTGTATTACAAGGGAGATACATAGTGTCTAGGGATTTTTGGAGAACAAATTTACAAGGTGGATGCATTTGAAGTAAGTCATGCAAAGAGATTTGAGGAACTTTATGATCCATAAAATAAGATTGGATAGAATAAGAAAAATGAGGATCCAATTGTATGATCATGAGTGGGGTTCACTAAAAAATTCAATAAAAATGGATTTATTATTAAACTTTATTGTAGAGTAACTACTGTAATAAAAGATATATAACTCCTAACATATAATAAGACAAAAGTAAATAAACAAGTAAAGTATAAAACCCTATGAAAAGGAGGGAGACAAGATGACTTAGTTGATTTACTCACAATATAGAAGTGATATGGGTAGGGTAAAGTGTTGGACAAGATGCAAACAACATTGTAATTAGTCTCTGTAAATTATAGAACTCACAAATATTATTAAATAGGGTTGCCTAGTGTCAGACAAATGTTCCTGAGCACTGGTGACTACACAGAGGCTCAAAATCTGCTATATGTTGTGTCATAAGGTCTTTGTAGTTGCTCTCTTTTGATCACCTGATGTTTGCACTATGATTGTTGATGGTACAAGTAACCTGCAAAAGAAAATTTCACCTATAAAATCACACACATAACATCAAACCTAAAAATTAAAATGTAGAATGGGGATTTGGACTAACCTTGATAATCACCCAAAGAGTGAAATTATGACTGAGCATTGCACTACATTTCATAATCCATATAGTTCTTGTGTGTGTGTGTAGAAACTATTCCCTAGGACGCCCTTGTGTAAGTTGCACTTGATCGCGGGTTGTAGCTAGAATGTAACAATGTATAACATGTGTGGATGGAATATAATATACTTCCCCTTCCTATGATGTGTATGCATAATATGCAGCCCCTTTCCCCTTAAATGGATGTTAGATGGATGTTTTATAGTGCTTTAGGTTCCTTTTGATGCAAGCTTAGGTGATGATAGTAAAACTTAGTGGTTGGACCCTCATTTTGAACACATAACTATGTATTTATATGTTTCCCTTGTTTTAATTTCATTATTGACAATTGGAAGGCCAACCCATGAGTGAAAAATATTCTCAAAAGATAAAAAAAGACCCAAAAGGAGTGAGTAAGATAGAAAAGGGTCAGGGGCATCCAAAGGGGAAAGGAGCACCTAAGTGCTTATGTCCTAGTTGGGCGTTGGTGTATGAATCCATAAAAGATAAATTAGTTAATTTTTGACTAGGATGTAGGGTGTGTAAGACCAAAAGAGAAAGAGAAATACAAATAAAAGGCCAAATATAGTTATCAATTACTAGTTTTCTTGCTTGGGAATCATGTAAATGCTAGTATGCTTTTAGGACCTAGAAATGTACCCAAATGTGTGATTTTCTATTTACAACTGTCAACTACAATACTGTGAAGTTGCATGTTTCCTTGGTGGCTTCAAGATTCAAGGAATATTCACTTTCGGGCCTCGAGGATGGAATTTCAATTTGAAATTTTATAGCAACTTTGAATTTTCCACATAATTGTTCGTGTCTAGGAATATTCCCCAAATTTTCCTTTTATGGGGTTCATAATTACATTTTCAATTTGCACTCATTTGCAAAAAGTGAAAAACTAATCAAATAACCCACATTCTGTTGATACCTTGAATATTTATTTTTTGGGTGGGTTGGGCATGGGAATGGAATCTACATGTTTACAACTACAAATACACAAAGCATCTTTCACTGTAAAAATACTTAAGTTTTTCAAGATGGATATTTTTTCTTCTATACTATAATGGAAGTGTGAAGATTTAAGGACCACTAAAGGATTTGTAATTGTGCATATTTTCTCCAAAATTGAAAGAAATATGGAAATTTCTTTAAGTATCATGCTGCAAGATCTAAATACAATGCCAAGGGGGCATAAATGATGAAAGGAAATGATAATAACCATTAATATGACCTCCAAATCTATACAAATCAATCCGAACTTCTCCAATCTGTAAGTTGGCTTCTTAAAACTCTTCAAATTAATAACAAAGCAAGAAATCAATAATGAACAATTTTAAACTATAAAATCACCCTTGGAACTTCTTCAAACATCAAGTGAGAATTAGGGAGCCCTTTAAGCCATATTAAAATATGGTAGAATGTATCACAGGGAACCGAGAGACAAACAAAGATTATGACAAGGTTTATATAAACATGACCATGAAAAATTCTGACAAGGTAGAGACAGAATGGGGAACAACATGGGGAAATGAAATATTAGAATAATAAATAATGGATACCTTAAAAAATATGGTTCCAAGGATACATGAGGATCAAAATGGGCACCAACATATAGAAGTAATGCTTTTTTGTTTTGAAATAATTCCTCAACTAAAGATAGTCTCATAAAACATAATGCTTGTAATATATATAATAGTTGGAAGGTGGGGTGTTATTCAAAAGGTAAGAATGTTGATGAAAGATGGAGTAATTAAAAATATACCTGGATGTAGTTAGATCAAAGTCCATAAAATTCCAAATACCTTCACTAAATGACATGGAGGAAAAGGAGAAATAATAATTCTAGTGAAACCAAAGTAAAAATTTGGTGATTTCATTTCTATTATTGAACACAACCCTTATAAAAATTGTAAGATTATTTAAATAACTTTGAGTATGTGGTGACCACCATATAGGGTTATTGGTCTAATGGTAACATGGAGGGTTATTTTTATTTTTATCAATATGTTATATTAAGATGAATATTTTGGGTATTATTATAACCTATTTATATTGTTATGAAGTACATTGTGATTAGAAAACTATTCATGAAACTTCAGGATAATTACCAAACCTATTAGTTTAAATTTAAGGATTTGAAGTATCCAAAGCAATTCAATCTATTTATATGGACTTAAACTGATATTTTTGTTTACAATATTATTTTTCCATAATCAATTATGGTCATAACCTTTGGATTGGTTAATACTTGCATTAGGTTGTAACTTGTAAATGGTTTGATATTCTTATCATCTAATGTTTTTGTTGCAACTAGCTTAGTTTTTATAGAAAATATAGAGCCTAATAATACAAGGAAATTTTAGGAAATGTATTCCACTAAATAATTATCATTTTTTGCCATGATGAATAAATTATTCCAAAGTAAAAAAAATTAAAATTTCTAAATTCCATATAGTTAGGTTAGGATTTCAACTTACTATTTGTAATTAACATTTCTAGATACGTGTTGGTAATTTATAATCACCAATTTGTTACAATGAAGACAATATTAGTATTTGAAGTCGTATACCTAATGATTTCATAATTACATCATTAGATTTGAAGACTAAATCACTTAGGATTCTTGACTTGTATAGTTTGATAAAAGAGAGAACCATAATATTTTCACCTAAATGATATGATAAGTATTATACCTAGTAATGAATTCCCTATTAAGGATTCTTCTAAATTTTATGAAATTACGTTGGATAAGCATTCCAATTATATATTTCCTTAGCAAAAAAACTATTTTGAAATAATATAAAGAGATATATTATTGATTCTTGAACAGTTTTGTTTTATTTACAAACTCTATATATCATACCTTTATGGCTATGTATTGATTAGAACTTATTAGATATTGGGTACACCTAGTCCTACTTAGTAATTATATTAAGGCATGTAATTATATATATAATAGTGTACCTTATTACCATTCTTTGAAAGGTATGATTGGATTAATGAGCTGCGACATATATGAGAATTGCATATATGATTTTTGGTATTGTTCCTATTTAAATAGAACACTCTACATTACCCTTTAAATTTAGTAAATGGATGTTTACATTGATAACATAAAATATGTGAGATTTTCATTATATCATTTATAATCTATGATATGTAATTTGTAATGGTTAATCTATGAGTTGTAAATTACATATAAAACTACTTAAATCAATATTTCTTGAATTTTACTTGGTCATCATCTCTCTCTTGTTATTGTGATTCCATTGAATTTATCCTCTTTCACCCAACCTCAATAATCCTCATCCTCTCTAATGTTTGTTTTGTACCCTTTTCTGTGTTGGGGGTCTAAATAATAGCATCAAAATCAATTTTTCTAGGGTATTTCACCTCTTTATAACTCCTTCCCACTTTTTTCCTCATTAGTGGTCAACATCCTCATAAATTTTCCACATATTTATGTATGAGTAACAACACTTTTCTAACCCCACCTAGAAGAGAAATGTAAACCAATTACACCCCCACCTCTACTAACATTTTGTTTAGCTAGTTTTCTTTACTTGATAATGTGTAAGTACCTCACAAACTACCCACAAAATCCTCTAAACATAGACCTAAGTCCTATTAACACTCTAAAATCCCCAAAAGAGTTTCTATAAACCCTTTAAAATCTCTACAATTTTCATGTCTACACTCTACAACCAAAACACACACAAAAAATCTTTAAAGAAATAGTTTAAATAATTAAATGACCAAATGAGAAAATGGTATTCCTCTTAAATACTCCAACAATGAGAAATATCTAATGGAAAATGAAAATATTTAATTACATAAATATGGTGGGAAATATCCAATGGAAAATGAAAATGTAAAATGAAATGGTTGGGGCTTCTCCTCCCGTGCATCCAAGTTTAAAATGCAATGGAAACCAATTGGTCAACTCATTGTATAATAATGCATGTTTTTAAACCATTTATAAAACTAGTATTAAAGGTGATGTTAAGCTACCATTTCCATCGTCAAATATTAAATATTTTGTATGGCGTAGAATTTTTAAAATAATAATACTTCGTTCATATATCTTAAATAGACATATCTAAAATACAACAAGAGATATAATTTTCTAGGTCCTAAACTTAAAATTTTCCTATACAAGATTAATCAATAATTGTTATCCCAAATTAACCCCTCGGGCTGATTTGGATAACTTATTTATTTATGTACTTATTCATTTTATTTTAAAATCCACGGGAGACTAAGGTTAAAAAATAATTGGCTAAGGATTAAAAACACACGGAAAAAATACGGACATGTCATAGGATTTCAACACTCCTCAAAGAAGTTGTGTTTTGTAGACTCCAAGTCCATGTAATAAGTTAAAAAAAATGAATTTTGAGTTTCATGGTAGAGGAAATGTGGGGACTTAAGTAGAAAAAGGTGGACATGTGTCGTCATTCCATCACCATCTCAGGGAAAAAGGTTATGTAGACTCCAAGTCCACGGAATAAGTGGGATTTTATAAAATTTTGAGATCCATAGTGGGGTTAATGTGGACGGGTCAGTAGTAAGTCAAAAGAGACATGTGGCATCATTCCATGGGCCTCTCAACCAAGAGCATTACGTAGACTTCAAGCCTATAGAATAAGCCATATAAAATAAAGTTTGAAGTCCATAGTGGAGGAAAAGGTAAACACGTAGGAAAAGGCCCAACACCACAATGAATTAAAGGCAAAACTCTACAATGAATCAAAGGCCACCATATGTTACAAAACATTTTAAAAACACAAATTTGTTCCTCCTACGTATATGAATTTCAAATGTCCATATCTTTTTGCCTACTACGTGGAATTGCACAAAACTAATCACGTTAGAAAGGTCTCCTCTGATTCTTCAAGTTGAAATCATCAAATTCAATAATTAATGAGTTTTGGTGGATGAAAACGTTAAAATCAGTTCAAAAATTAAAGATACAGTTAAAAATGACTCATCCACTCAATTTAATGAAGTATGGGGCTCTTATTTTCTCCTACAAGTAAAAGGACACGGGGAACAAGTTTGATAGGGTATCCATGCTATTTTATAGAGATTTGATGCATATTATTGGTGGTTGGAGATTGAAAGTCATGCCTTCTCTCTTTCCATATATTTTCTCTTCCATTCTCTATATATTGTAAAATTATGCTCATTTGTAAAGGTTAGACCCTCTCAAAATACAAGTGTGTCATTTAAAGTGTTGTTCTGAGTGTTTATAAGTTACAGACCTCACATTTGGACCTTTATATTGTGTTATTTCCTTCCTCATACAATGTAATGGATTTTGCATCCCTTAAAAGAAATAAAATCCATTTTTGTGTCTATTCTCTACCCTATCTTTTGTTTTATTTCCTCTTCATTCATTGCAGGATCTATTTTTGCTGTGCTCTATAAAAATGGAAGGTTAAATGTTATTTTGGGTTGTGGAGCTTATGTATGCCCATTTTCCCCCATTTTCCCTCATTGAGAGTGTTTGTATCCCCCTTTATGGTGATATCACCTTTCTATTAGCTTAGGATTTCCCTTTTCATACATCTCATTCTAACCTTAGTCCCTTGAATTGTTAGATTAGGAATAGTTTTGTTTACAACTGTAGGAGTAGTTTAGCATTAGGATTAATAGGTATAGGAAGTCATCTTTATTCAAAGGTCTGTCTCAAGAAGAAAGTCCCATAACTTGAATACAATCCCACGTTGCCTCAAAATCTTGGGTTTTCCATAACTTAGGGTAGGGTGTAATTTTGAGATCCCACAATAACTATATTACATTCCTTGTAATGACTCCACTAACTAGTGAAAAATAACATCAATCTATATATATTATTATGTTGGACATGAAAACAATGGAGAAAAAATGGACCCCAAACTCTAATATATACGCAAGTATTGATATTTTTTATTGACTTCTCCAAGCAAAAAAATACATTTATGTGACAATTAAATGAAACAAAATTTTAGATTGAAATAGCCATGTGATGGTCAAATGAACATCAACTTTGATGTTGAAAATAAAATTATACACAATCACATCATGGCCCTGTTAATGATTATCCTTGGCAGATAAACTATCAAAGTCATAGGAAACCTTAGGTTAGTGGGACGTGCACCCTAAGGTGATCTCTAAATTTTAAAGAAGTTGTCTCTTCTCTTTGATGTGAGATAAGTTTAGGGTGAAACTAAATAAAACTAGGAAACTAACCAAGGTGATACGCCAAGATAGATCTGAAGAAATGGAGAGATTTCTAGTGATTTGCCTATAATAGTTTGAAGAGAATATAGCATGATCCACCTATTTAGCAACACCTTAGTTTAATTAGAGCCAAGGAGACGGGACACTTGATAGATGCAGATAAAAGATAAGTTAAAACCCAAGGGCTTATAGTACAATGGATCACATAACTTATCCAGAATTACTTACAAAAGAAAACAACTCAGAATACAAAATCCAAAGTGCACAAAACCAGAACTTTAATTTATATGGAAAATAATATAGAAGGCCCAAATTGAAGAGATTACAAATTCCATCTAAATAATTCTAGCTAAGGCTTGGCTTATACAAAACTAAACCTTTGAACGCTATTATAATCCCCTATTCCCTTTCTTTTTCTCTAAAAACTGATTCTATTAGAATCATATGCCCCATTTATATCCTTTTGTGTCTCTTCATTCGATGTCTTTGAACTAGGGTTTCTCCTGGTGGTGTTTAATGATCCTTCACTTCTTGGTTAATATCCCCAACCACCTATTGAGATATTTGCAATTCACTTTTAATTCACCCAACTGTCACCGTTGGAGTGGGTGATAATCCTTTTCTGGATATTTGGAGAACAAACACTTTCTTGAGAGTCTTTTATGAAAACAGATTACCAACCTATGCCTGAAAGACACTTGGCATTTGCGTGCTATTTTAGGGAGGATTATACCTTTCTTTTCTAGGAGGAGAACTTGCGAAACACCTAGACTCTTTTCGAATTTGTTTCCATACTTAGCCAACCTTGATTTGAGCAATAAAAAAAAGGGTCAGGATGACGACAAAAGTGATCAAAGGGGCTCAAAAATACTTTATAGTTATGGTAACTCATCTAGGTACTCCATGCCAGTCATGGAAGAAACCATCGATCCCTTTGCTTCAAAAATCACAATACTACCCAATAAATGCAACTTAGAGCCACTGTAGGGAAGCTTGATATCCAAGACATTCCTTTTTTGTTGGGTATGTCCTCATTTGTAAGTCCTGGAAGGCACAATATAGCTCGATTATCTCCTTATGCGAGGAATTTTGGAGATTCCGCACTACTACATGCAAGCAGAACTCTAATTAGATGATAGGGTTTAAAATGTCCTCCACCTCGACCATGCTAGAATCCTCCTTTAAAGATTGAAAGATAGTCTTATCTTGACGTTTGTCCACCAGGAGTTGTTGAGTTTGGTCCTTTGTGAGGACTCTAGAGTCATCAGGAAAGGGAGAAAGGAAGCCTAGCTGAACCAATTCGTCAATGTTCTGCTTCCTATCTTTGATTCCCTAGTGGATTAATTTTAAGAGATTCTAGAGTTTGATAGAATACTTGTTATAGCTTAGGATCTCATTGATTTTAGTGGTAATCATCAACCTATATGTAATCCCTGCCCCTTCTAGGGTAGAGTCTAAGGCATTATAAAGATTCTGAATCAAGAATTCTAATTCGGGGACCTTGGCAGATACTGCACTGGTGATGATGGAGGATGCAGTTATAACACTAGAGAAAAATTCTTGTGCATCATATATGAATTCGAGTGTGGGGACCATATCCATTTCCTTAGCATAAATTCTATCACAACACAAAGAATATAGTTCTTACACCAATGTTACGATCTCACCTTTCTGTGATTACACTCCTAACCTTCCAATCAAATCCTTGACCATGTCCTTCGATGATTTCAATGTTGTTTGGAGGCTGTCTCTTTCAACTTCAATGACACGCAGCTTCAATTGATCTAAGACTACCTCCGCTTTCCTTGAATCAAGTTCCTACTAGATAACTCATTTCTCCTACGAGAGAAAATTGGTTGATGACTCGAAGATGGTGAGTTTAGTTGTAAGGGTTATAACCTCTATCTGAGAAGCCACAAGGGCCTCTAGTAAAGGAACTACCCTTAACTCCCTTAGCAACTACTCTATTTATTTGTTCTTTCCCTTGAGCTTAGCTTGATGGTTGGACATAGTGGACTCTTCCTTATGAAGGTTCGATTGCACCTGTTTTAGCTGATTGCTTAGTTTCAAATAATTTTTCATGACTACCGCTATGGTATTGTTCATTAATTTGAATTTATATTAGGGTCATAACTCTGAGAGGTCTACCGTGATGACACTGAAATAGTATTCATCAAGTTACATTTATTTCACAGGTTTGGAAACCTGAGGAATGAGTCGTGTAATAGTTAGGAGCTCTACTGATGGTCATATAATGACCACATTTCTTTTGTTGCATTCACACTCATCTCCTTCTTAATTTTCTTCACTCTTCTATTTTCTCTGGTATATTTAACAGCCTTGGATTGACTCAAGAATGTAGAGGAAGATGGAACAAGCCCACCTGCAAATGAGAAGCTAGGTGGTAGGCCATAGGGAATGGTTACTTGCAGTTAAGGCACTGAAGTCACAATTGCTGAGGAAGGACCTGTTACCACATGAGTGGAAAACATGGGGATAGATAACGAAGGCCGAAAGGGGATGGGGACTTTAATAAAAGGAAGGTATTCAAATGGGGAGACCAATAAGGGAATACCACTAAAAGGGGAAGATGATGGTGGAGGAAGGGGTTGAAACGGGGCCTCTGGTAGGTGAAGAGGCAAAGAAGAAATATGAACCACCACAGACTTCAATTTCTTGCATGGGGGGCTCAGCATTGGATCCTCTGCATTGATCTTACTTGAAGGAATAGTTACATATTGTGGCGCTGGAGTCTGAGATGGAATATTTTTTTGGGGAGGTTAAAGCAAGGGTGGAGGAGGTAACTGTAGTTTTTGGGAACCAAAGGACCCACGGTCACTCCTGCGGATTAGTTCGAAATGATAATGGTTGTATCCTTTCTTTCGGTATCAGACACATGCTCCATGTTCCATAACTTGTCCCACTATTCATCATTTGGAATGGCCTCAAAATTATGGGTGGTCCTACCAAACTCCTACCTATAATTCCAATAGGCCTCAATTTTCTCCATGCTCTAGTCCATTTTTTAAGGCCGCTTAAAGTCCAGTGGTCAGAGTGAGAGCGGGGTAATACTTATGTTTACCTTAGTGGAATGTCTCCCAAACTGGGGTTGGAATATCTTTAAGCTCAAAAAATATGTCAGGTGAATCCTTCTAGGGATTCCACCTCATTTCAAAAACTTCCCTTAGCTCAAGGATGTAGGGGTTGGGGATTTTATTTTCACATAGAGTCATGGCCATCTTCCCTTTGGGGTCATACCTCTAATAGTCTTGAATTAAAGAAAACCCATAAGAATCCAACTTCTTCATAAGGATATGCTCGACCCTTCTTTTTAGTACTGTGATTCCTCCTTTACTGAAGGGGAGATATAAAATAGCCTTCTTCTTTCGGGTTGTGATGAATTCAATGTCCAAGAGTGATAGATGCCTAGCTATCTCTAGGCCTACTACTCGCTTCGTAAGGATGCTGGGAAGCATGATGGATTCCTCATTGAAACCATGCAAGTGAATCATGGAATGTCTTCTAATGAAAAAGTAATCCCAGGGATGTAAGGGATTAGCCAAAATAGATTTCATTGATTCGTTCATCCTATTGTTGATCCCTTCAAGATCAATTTCGAGAAAAAGGGACTCCACAAAATAATTGAATAATTCATATATGTCCGACGAGTGAGATAGTATATGGGCCCATGCAGATATTGGAATGACCTTTTTTGGGTCCACTTCTATATCCCATATATTCAAAGTCATGAATTTACTAAAATATTCAACATTTTGATAAAGTATGAGATGAAAAATATAAGATGAGTGCCTAAATGTTAAGGTCACTAAGAATTGGGCTAATTACTCACACCTAGACCTTGCACTGGCTTCGGCAAAATAAAAATGGTAAGTCTGCTCTTTTGCGACAGACCTCATTTGAAAAAAGGCTGCCATCTACCAATCCTCTATGCCTTTGTCAAAATCTTGTCTAAAAATGAAGGCTAGCATGGAACAGGCATCTTGAGAATCCACTTGAAGATCTTTCAATAGAATGGGAAACCCCGAGGCCCTACAGCCACCTATGTTTGATTGTTTCAGCTCCCTATTAATGAAAGAGGATTTATTTTGGCATTGTGCCCAGATATTTTGGAGTTTATCCATGTCATAGAAGTTGTATATTAGATCATGAGTTATGGAAAACATGTCTCTGATGGCTTGTGGAGTGATCACTATTGTTAAATTTCTTCCCTGGATATTGCGGGCTCTGGGATTTAAACGGTCTACACACATCCATATGAGTTCCGAGTAGGGATGAATTAGGGACACCATATATTGATCAAGCGTCATGCTCTAGATTCTTGAGCTGAAAACCTTAGAGTTTCCCAGTTTGAGAAACCTAGAAAAATCTTCCTCCCTTAGAGCCTTAGGCTTCTTTTTGAGGGTTGGATCAAAGACATTGTTGACGGGGTCTGAGATCACATTAGGATCGCTGAAATGAGACCCTCCTTCTAGAAACTGAAATCTCATATGGAGAGGATGGGGGGAATTGGTTGTCCTACATAATTTTTTATCAATGGTGTAAAACTGGAGGTCGTCATGGTATCGCTTTGAGTGCTAGAAAAGGGGGAAACCTCTTTAACTATGATATTCAGTAACTGATTCAGAATATCTAGCATTTTGAATGGACCTTACTAACTGTTACCTTATATTAAATCGTTGTTCCTCATTTAATATTAATTGTTCATGTGTAAGTCGGGTCACCTACCATAATGCTTCATTTCTCATTAATGAATTTGAGCACCATACTCGATTCTTTCAAGGGATCTTGCGTCACCTCGAAATATTTTTCTCTTAAATGACAAAAAATTCATTGGATCATAATTCGGTTATAAAACATGAAAGTACACTCCCCTTACAACTTCAAAAAGAAGTAAAGAGTTTGAATGAAGGACACATGTCTGGGACAGTTATTGATGAGACAAAACAAAAGAAGAAGGAAATAGAAGAAAACTGTACATATAATATAACCCTTTATAAAAGGATTTATACGAAGGGCTTTAAATGAATTCCATTCAATGGAATGTCTAAAGAGTCACCCTCCACTATTTTGAGCTAAAACACATTGTGCTACTTGAATGCGTTGATTATAAAGTGTCTCATCCACAGTGGGTTGAATTTTCCATGTTTCCCAAGTCGGGAAGCTTGTGCGTCTCATTTCAGAACCATAGTTCTGACCTAGAAGTTTGGTTCTGACGTCTTTTGATCGAACAAAGTCTTGACCACTTACTGGAGGCTAATCATGGTCTCATGAGTAGAATCTTGATTTTCTTAAAGCTATAATAGATTGGTGAGCCTCAATTGCATTTCCCCATTTTCATCCACCTCAACTTGCTTTAATATTTGTAATGCGGGGATCTCCAGGGAAATCAGCATCATGGCACTTTTTCCATAGACTATCTCACAAGGTGAATACTTCAGGGTCTTCTTTGGGGTAATTTGATCAGCCCATAAGGTGTTCTTGATGTGCTCATACCATAACCTCTTATGCTCATGCCCCATTTGCTTTATGAGTATGATTAAGTTCTTATTGGTGGATTATGTTAGAACTTTTCTCTGTGGATAATAATTGGAAGACTTATTTAGGTAGATCTCATGCCTTACTGCAAAATCAGACACTTTGGCTCCCAAAACGTCCTTAGTGTTATCTAATATGACACTACAGGGGGAGTCGAAGTGTGTAGTAATATCTTGCAAGATACCTAGGATCACATTTTATGTGGCTTTCCTTAAGGGGGGCTACTTCTACCCACCAAGTGAAGTAGTCAGTTTATGTGAGGATCCATTTATGGCCAACACTGGAAGTTCGATTAACCATTCTGATGAAGTCTAGACCCCATTGGTTGAAAGGATCCTCTACTAGGATGAGATTAAGGGGCAGTGTCACATTTCTTGGAAGGCCTGCATGAAGCTGGCATAATTTGCACCTATTTACCTCTACTTGGCTATCGGTGAATAGACTTGGAAAAAAAATACCCTACTTACAGGATTTTTATGGCTCTAGTCTGAGCTAAAAAGTGACCTCCAAAACTTCTGTGATGTAATTCATACAAGAATCTGGTAGTTTCCCCACTTTTCAGGCATCGAAGTAGGATTCTGTTAAAATTCCTTTTAAACAGGAAGCCCTTAATGATGACAAAATTACTCCCCAGTTGCCTATAATATCTTTTTTTTTTCAAGGGGAGATGGCTGGGATATTTCCCAGTTTGCATGAAGAGAACCTTGTCTGAGACCCAGCCTTCAGAATCACCTTCATACGGATACATTATCTCTTCAAACTCTTCATCACTCAGGGGAATATGTATCTATGTTAGGTATTGACACAGGCCCCTTCCTCTTACAAGTTTTGTGGGTTTTACTTCTATATCTTATTTGAGGATCTTGGTAATATAGTTAGATATTTTCTTAGATATCTCACCTTCCATAATATACTCCTTGACACTAGAGTGAGCAACCATGATCCAGATTGTTTTGTGAGTGATGAGGTTCCTGAATTTATTCAAACCTTTCACTGTAGCATAAGCCTATCTTTCCATTAAATTGTACCTTTTTTCATAGTCATGAAGAGTCTTTGAAAATAAGGAAATCGGATGATCCTCTCCTTTTGATTCTCCCTTTTGGGTTAGTAAATACGTTATGTTATGCTCTCCCCCATATACATATATAATGAAATCTTTTGCAAAGTCAGCATTACACGGTACCAAGGTGGATGCTATAGGCTCTTTTACCAATTTTGAAGGATTGGCATCCTTCATCGGTCCATTTGAAACTGAGATCCTTTCTTAGCAAGAGATTGATTGGGTGGATCTTCCCTGCAAAATCTGAGATAAATTTGCTGACAAAATTGATTTTTCCTAAGAAGGATTGAACAAATTATCTATTTACTGGCAAGGGAAGCTCTAGGATATCCTTGATTCTTTCGGGGTTGATAGAGATTCCTTCCTTAGACACAATATTTCCTACGAGTTTACCCTAGGGTACTCCAAAAACACATTTTTTTGGGTTTAAAGAGATCCCAAATTCTTGGCATCTTTTGAATACAGCCTCTAAAGCATCAAAATGCTCCTTCACTATTCTCGTGAACACCGTAAGGTCATCGAGGTATATGAGGATCACATTATTTATTAATGCCCCAAACACAAAATCCATGGCCCTTTGAAAGGTATCCTCTGCATTGGTGAGCCCAAAAGGCATCTTTGTGTAGGAAAAATTTCCCCACTTGGTCGTGAAGGTAGTCTTATGTTGATCCTTTTCAGCAAGTCATATTTGATTATAGCCCAAAAAACCATCCAACAAGGAAAACATCTTGGATCCTGTAACTGTCTGTAATATTTTCTCCATTGAGGGTAAAGGGTAGTGATCCTTCAGGGAAGCCCTATTTAGATCTCTGAAATCTATGCAAAGCTGAATTTGATCGTTCCTCTTTCTTATGGGGACCATATTAGAGACCCATATCATATGTTTGATAGGGAAGATTATACTAGCCTCTAGAAGCTTCCTCAATTCTTCATCCATAAGGGATTCTATCTTTGGATTCACATGCCTTCACTTTTGACACACCATCTTAGTCCCTTCCTCGAGGTTGATGGTGTGATGAATAATGTCTTTTTGCATATCGTTATAAGTCCAGGCCATTACCCTATAATACTTATGGCATAAGGCTATGGGTCTTTCTCTCTCCTTTTGGGCCACTGATTTTCTGACCTTTAGTATTCTTTATTTTGTTGTTTCTATTTTGAAATAATATTCTTTTATTGCCACAAATTTCCTTTGGTTAGAGCTAGAATCATTTGAGTTAAAAATATTCTCAAGGGTTGTCAACCCTTTTAGAAGATTATTCGTTTTGATTTGGATTATCTGATCCCCATATGCTTCCTCAATTTTGGGTTGTAGTTGATGTGCAAATTGATCAAACTGTTAGAGGAAGTGGATGATCTATCGGTCACTATTAAATACCTGCTAGTGGTCAAAATTGTTAGGGATAGAGGGACGGATGATCAACCTTATGGTTATTTCATTTATCATCGTATCGTGAACTAGGTTAAACTGAGATCCAATTAGGGCCATTGTATCAGCCTTTGCATTCTAGTTGTGGGGAATTACTCTAATATCAAAAACTTTAAAATCATCTATGAGGTCCCAAACCTAGTGCCAGTAGAACCTCATCCTAGGATTCTTTGTGGCAACAGTATTTCTTACCTACATTACCACCAATTCTAAATCACCAAACACCTTTAGGTACCTGATGTCTTCCTTTTGGGCTATGGACAATCTGTGCACCAAGGCCTCATATTCTACTTCATTACTAGTATAGGAGTATTGGAAATAGAATGACAGGAGTATCTTTCTCCCACTAGGGGACATCAGGCATACTCCGGCTCCTAAGCCATTCTTACTTTTGGCTCCATTGAAATGTAGGGTCCATATTTGATAATCCCTAGGTAGAGTTTCCTTCCTTTCATTAGGTTCTCTTGCTACTTCGGGGATCATGGAATCCTTGTCAAAACTGATGTAAGTGCCCAAATTGGTGGAGTCAAAGTTCCCAAAAGGATCTCCAGAGGAAGGTTGGATAGATGATTTCCACTCTATGTCTCCCCATCTTCCGTGTATAATTCGTCCTCCCTGGTGATCATAGCATGAGAAGCTTTGAAACTGGAAGCTAATTGGTCAATTATATCTTTCTTGGAGAGGGGTTATGACACAAACTTCATCTTGGATCCATATTTGGTACAAAAATGAAATGGGACCAATCAAGAGGCATATAGCCTCTAATTTTAGCTGAGAAATCATGGGAGAGGTAAACGCCAAATATTGGTGGAACGTCTATTACCATGATATCTTGCCAAACAGTTATATTTGGGTAGGAATAGAGTTGTAACAGGATCTGCTTGATAACTCTAGTGGTTTGGACTAAATTATCATCTAGTTACATTACCCTTTTCTTCAAGGGTTCATAAGAAATCCATAAGGCATCTACAATCACTTTGGACATGACGGTAGTTCTTGCACTAGAATCTATCACAAAATTGTGTAAAAAACAATTACCTATAATAATAGTCAAAAAGAAGGGGTTGGGCCTATGTTTAATAACCTCTCCCTTATGATTCAGTAGTACCACTTCTATAGAGATTCAGGAAAAAAATCCCATCCCTTTTCCTTGGTTGAGATGTTTGGACCATTAATCATTTTGAGCACCTCTTGAAGAAACTCCCTTTTCTCAAGGATACTTAGAAGGTCCCATAAAGAAGCATTACCTGGACCTTTCTTAAGTTATTGGACTATATTGATTGGTCCAGGAGGAAATGATTTAGAAGATGATGGGAATTTCTCCCCTTCTACAGTGGATTGGTGATATTTTCTTTTGAAATGTCCTTGGTCTTGACTGGTGGTGATGTGCTTATCACTATTTATGATTCTCTATGCATCTTGTCAGTCAAATTTGGAATCAAGGCATCTTCCTCTATACTTCTCTTCTTAAAACGAGTGTTGCAGTTAAATTGTATGGGCTTAGAAATGTATGCTTCATTTGTAAATATGAACTCTTCTCCTTCTATCTAAGAGAATAGAGCGTGCTCTGGTGTGATCTCCACTTGTTGCTCTAGGGACATACCCTGTATCTATGCTATGAAAGTGGAATTTTGAGCTCTTACAAATTGGTGGGGTCCATAAGCTTCCATATCATAGCCTTCTCTTGATCATTATTCGGCCACCTTCGATTGAAAATTCCCTTCGGGACAATCCCTTAGCATATGCGAATTATTACATGGGAAGCACCATGTGTTAGGGTCTTCAGCTAGAAGGTTTTTTCCGAGTGTTAGGTTGTCAAGCATATTTTCATGTGAGGAAGTGTTGAAGATTGTACACTAAGAGTAATGTACACTTTCCATAGTTGTCTCGCTCGGGTTCAGGGGTGGTAGTCCTCGAAAAAAAAAATGGCCTTAAAACGTGCCCGATATACCGGGAAACATGCTTTTCTCATATGGGCAGGATTTTTGACCCATAGGTTTATGGGATGGTTTTGGCCCATGGTTTTTATACCCACGGTTTTGTAAAACTATTGAAGCAATTGTCTATTTATATGGTTTTGTGCATATGGTAGGTATAATGTAAACATTGCAAATGTGTTTTGAATTTGGCTGTGAATTCTGTAGAGTTTATTGAGCATAGCTCCAAACAGATTTGGGTATTGTATTAAGAGAGCGGTGGCTTGTAATAAAATCTGAGCAAGTGATTCTTTGTGGACATATCCCAAATTGGATGAACCACATTAAATACTGTCTCTTTGTGTTGTGTTATTTTATTCTACACTTTTATTTGAGATGTGTAATATTTACTGCATATTAGTTTCTATTGTTGCGATTATGTGAGGGATTATTCCTTGGATTTTATCCCTTATTTCCTAACACTAGGTATCAGAACCTGGTTTGGTTTACTGAAGTGTTGAATCACAGGGACAGTTTTATCTTGAATGGGAACTATAGTAGATAATGAAATATATAGGGTTGATAAATTCAACGGGAAGAATTTTAGTCTTTGGAAGATGCAGATGGAAGATTACCTTTAGCATAAGGATCTTTATATTCCATTTTCTAAGAAGGTGAACAAACCCTTGAGCATGACAGCTGTGGAATAGGATTTTCTAGATAGGAAGGCATTGGGACAATCTGGCTGTGTCTTGCATCTTTGGTATTATTTAATATTTCAAAGGAAAAGACTACAAAATAATTGATGGATGCATTAGGGAAGTTATATGAAAAACCCTCTACCTCAAATAAGATATTTTTAATGAAAAATTAGTTTAATATGAAGATGGCTGAGAATGGTTCAGTAGCAGATCATTTAAATGATTTTAATACGGTTGTAAATATGCTAGCTTCAGTTACAATAGAATTTTATGAAGAAGTTAGGGCTTTATTATTTATGTGCTCTTTACCCGAGAGTTGGAATAGCTTGGTAATGGTGGTAAGCAACTCAGTTCTAGCTAAGTCAAAGTTGAAGTTTGAGGATGTTGTAGGGGTGATTCTAAGCAAGGAAATGCAAAGAAAAATCTCTGGGGAATATTCTACTTCAAGGAATTCTTTGACAGTGGAAAACTAGAGGGAGATAGAAGAATAGAGGAAGCCATGGAAAATAAAAGGATCGGGAAAGGTCAAAATCCAAAAGCAAGATAGTATGTTGGCACTATGGAAAGTATGGGCATGTAAAGAAGGACTGTTGGGAGCTTTGGGACAAGAAGAAGAAAACAAGGAGGCAAATGTGAAAATGGGTAATGTATGTCAGGATGCTTTGATTCTTTCTTTGCATAATATTACTAAATCTTGGGTTTTAGATTCGAGGGCTTCTTTCCATGCTACTCCACATAGGCATTATTTTTTTTGATTATGTTAAGGAAATTTTGGGCATGTTTTTCTTGGTGATGATGAGCCTTGCAACATAGTTGGAAAAGGTTCTATTTAGGTTAAGATGCGGAATGGGAATACTTGGATATTGAAGGATGTCAGACATGTGCGTACATTAAGAAAAAATTTGATATCGGCATGACAGTTGGGAAGTGATGGTTGTACTATGATATTTATAGTGGACTCTTAGAAGGTTACCAAGGGTGCTCTTGTGGTGGAAAGAGGTAATAAGGTTGGAACCTTGTATTTAACCACTTATAGCACTAATGTTTGTAATCTTGTGGCTTCAGAAGTAGATACAACATTGTGGCACTATAGGCTCTATCATATGATCCATAAGGGCATGGAGATCATAAAGAAGGATTTTCCTAGATATACATAAATAGGTTTGGAGTTTTGTGAGGATTCCATAAATGGGAAGTAGAAGTGAGTAAGGTTTCTCAAGGTTAGACCTATAAAGAAAGAGAGTAAGTTAGAGCTGGTGCATTCTGATGTGTGGGGGCTAGCTTAGGTATAATCTCTTAGAGGTTCAAGTTATTATGTTAATTTTATTAATGATGCAACAAGGAAAGTTTGAGTTTATTGTATTAGAAACAAATCTGATGTATTTGAAACTTTTGTTAAATGGAAAGCCTTGGTAGAGAATGAAACAGGTCTTAATCTAAAATGTCTCAGGTCAAATAATAGAGGGGAGTATTGCAGCAATGATTTTGATGATTATTTTTCTAAGAATGGAATCCATAGGAAAAAGACAGTTCTAAGAACTCTGTAGCAGAATGGGGTATTAGAAAGGATGAATAGAACAATAATGGAACATGCTAGGAGCATGAGGTTACATGTAGGAATGCTTCTTTCTTTTTGGGCAGAAGCGGTAAGAACAGATGTGTACTTGATCGACAGAGGACCTTCAAGTGCCTTGGATGGAGGCATACCTGAGGAGGCTTGGTATGGTAAGAAATTTGTTTATTCATTTCTTAGAGTCTTTGGATGTGAGGTGTTTTTCCATATAGACAAGGATGCTAGGACCAAGCTAGAGGCTAAATTAGAAAAATTTACTTTCATTGGTTATGGTGGTGATCACTTTTGATATAAATGTTGGAGTATTAAGGACAAGAAAATCATTCGATTTAGGGATGTGATCTTTAATGAGAAAGTCATGTATAACCAACAATTGTAGGAAAATAGGGAAGAATCCAAGAAAGAATATACAATGGTAGAGGATCTTCTGGATGGCAAAGTGACACATGAATCAGTTTAAGAACCTCCTCAACAGGAACCCCAAACTCCTATATTAAGGAGGTCTTCTAAGGTAAGAAGAGAACCTAAACATTTTTCTCCTTCTCTTTATTATTTATTACTCACTGATAGTGGAGAGTTAGAGAGCTTTGATGAAGCAATGCAGGTAGATGCCAAGAAAAAGTGGGAGCAAGCCATGAATGAGGAGCATCAGGCTCTCGTGGAGAACTAGACATGGGATTTAGTGAGGCTACCTGAAGGAAAAAGAGAATTATAGAACAAGTGGGTATTCAGATTCAATGAAGAATGAGGAGGAAAGAAAAGATACAAGGCCTGGTTGGTGGTCAAGGGGTTTGCACATAAAAAGGTATAGATTTTGATGAGATTTTTTCTCATGTAGTAAAAATGACTTCTATTAGAATTGTTCTAGGAATAGTCAAAAGACTTACACTTTGAATAATTTGATGTAAAGACTACATTTCTCCATGGTGATTTGGAGGAGGAACTATATAAGCAACAACCAGAGGGATATGAGATAAAAGGTAAAGAGGAGATGGTGTGCAAACTAAATAAGAGCTTGTATGGCTTGAAACAAGCTCCACGTCAATGGTATAATAAATTTGATAGCTTCATGATGGAGAAAGGTTATATTAGATTGCATTCTAAGCATTGTGTGTATACAAAGAAATTTGAGTATGGTAGTTATATTATCTTGTGTTTGTATGTGGATGACATGTTGGTTGCAGGTAAAAACATGTAGGAAATAAAAGTACTCAAGAAGCAACTAAGTGAATCCTTTGCTATGAAGGATTTGGGGGTAACCAAGAAAATCCTTAGTATGAGGATATCTTGAGATAGGAAGGAATGGAAGTTGACTTTATCTCAAGAAGTGTACATTAAGAAAGTCTTGGAGAGATTTAATATGTAGGATGCTAAATCGGTTGGGACTCCTTTGGCAAGACATTTCAAGTTATCAAAGGAGCATTGTCCCAAGATAGAGCAGGAGAGAAATCAGATGTCCAAGGTTCCTTAATCATCAGTGATTGGAAATTTGATGTATGCCATGGTGTGCACTAGGTCATATATTTCCCATGCAGTGGGAGTTGTGAGGAGATTTATGAGTGATCCAGGCAAAGATCACTGGCAAGAAGTAAAGTGGATCCTTCGGTATTTGAGAGGGACCATGGGGATAGTTTTATGCTACAGTGGATCAAACACCACTTTATGTGGTCATGTAGATTCAGATATGGCTGGAGATGTAGACAGCAGGAGGAGCATGACAAGTTATGTTTACACTGTAGGTCAGACAACAGTGAGCTAGATTTTATGACTACAGAAGTTGGTGGCTTTATCAACCACAAAGGTTGAGTATGTTGTTGCCACAGAGGAAAGCAAAGAAATGATTTGGTTACAAAAATTACTTAAGGAGTTGGGGCATAAGCATGAGGAAGGAAAGTTGCATAGTGATAGTTACAGTGTTATACACCTAGTTAAGAACTCTGGTTTCCACTCTAGGATGAAGCATATACAGTTAAGGTACCATTTCATCAGGAAAAATTTAGAGGAAGAGAAGTTAAAGTTGGAGAATATTCATACCAGTCAAAATCCTATAGACATGATGACCAAGGTGGTCACAAGGGAAAAACTAAAGATATGTTTAGCTTTGGTTGGTCTTCACAGAAACTAGTGAAGGGTTGAGAAGCTTGCTCAGAGGAAAACTAGTCTCCAAGTGGGAGATTGTTAGGTTGTGGAGCCTATTTTCATGTGAGGAAGTGTTGAATATTGTACACTTTCCATAGTTGTCTTGCCAAGGTTTGGGGTTGGGCCGGGCCCTGAGTGGGGATACGAGGGCGCAACCCCCCAAAAAAAAATGGGCCTTAAAACGTTCCCGATATACCTGGAAACATGCCTTTCTCATATGGGTGGGATTTTTGACCCATAGGTTTATGGGATGGTTTTGGCCCATGGTTTTGATACCCACAGTTTTGTAAAACTGCTTAAGCAGTTGTCTATTTATATGGTTTTGTGCATATGGTAGGTATAATGTAAACATTGCAGATGTGTTTTGAATTTGGCTGTGAATTCTATAGAGTTTGTTAAGCATAGCTCCAAACAGATATGGGTATTGTATTGAGAGAGCTATGGCTTGTAATAAAATCTAAGCAAGTGATTATTTGTTGACGTAGCCCAAATTGGGTGAACCACATTAAATATTGTCTCTTTGTGTTGTGTTATTTTATTCTGCACTTTTATTTAAGATCTGTAATATTTACTGCATATTAGTTTCTACTGTTGCAATTCTGTGAGTGATTATTCCACATATTTTATCCCTTATTTCCTAACACCGGGTACCATCTCTCTTCCGTTACTGGGTAGAACAGTCCAGAGAGGTGTGGGTACGGGAACTAATTGGTTTGATGGCTACGCAGGAGGCAATCTTTGGGTATTTTGGTATTGAGAGGAATAAGTAGGTTTGTTACCTTGATAATTTTGATAAGTTTTACTAGGATAAGAAGCCTGGTTTCTTTTAAGATTTACTATCTCGTTAGAAAAGTTTTTAAAAATAATCTTAATTTCCTCTATTTCAGGAGATGAGGAGGACGAGGTAGTAGGAGCGAGAGCCAAACAAACAGGTGAGTAACTATATAAAGACGTAGGGGCCTCAGCTGGTGGTTTTGGAAAGGGGGATATTTTAGGGTATACTAGAAAGGGGGCCCTAGGAGGAAGTTTCCTTATGTCTATTAGGTTTTTATCAGCTTGGATGGAAATGTTATAGGCTTATGGTAAGGAATCCCCTCCTAACAATTGAATCATTATTCAAATATCTGAATTCAGGGATTTTAAATATTAGATAATATCCATATCTTTGGGTGGTCTCGTTAGGGCTAGGATTCTTTGCCAAGTTTTATGGAACCTGGTGTTAAAATATGTCATTAACTCTTATGGACCCTAATCGATGTTAATTAGTTATTGTAGGAGTGATGACCTATCTCCCTTTTCATTGAACCTTGCCACCAATACTTCTCCTAATTGGTCCCAGGTGGCAATAGTATTAGGAGTTAAGGACCGATACCAATCCAAGGCTTTTCCTTTGAAGGAATAAACTAGTAATCATAAAGTGACATATTTTTCTCTTATATAATGTATCGCACATATCTCTACCATGTCTTAGAGGTGCTCCTTGGGAGTCTTGAAGTCCTCCCCACTGAATTTGGGTAGTTCCTTTAGCACGTTAGCTAGAATAAGATTCCACAATGATAGGGGTATGGGCAGAATGAGAAGTCTTCCTTGGTCCCATGAGACAAATTTCCTTGGGGGTTGGGGTTGAAGGTGAGCCATTAAAATGGGTCTCAAATTTCTATTCGACTATGTGAAGGGTCTACCTAGTGAAGGTGTCGAGAGTCTTCGATTAGGGGGAGACAGGGATCTCTAGATCTTTCGAGCTCTTATGTTGCATGGTGGAGATAGTTGTAAATATTCTAACACTCCTTCCACCTTCCTACTTGAATACTTTCTATGACCAATAGATTTGCTGACTTATATTCAGGATATTGTGGGTTTGGGTCCCACTGAGTGTGCTAGGAAAATGGTTGACGATTATCCTTGGTGCACGAACCATCAAAGTCATAGGAAACCTTACGTGCGTCCTAAGGTGACCTCTAGATTTTAAAGAAGTTGTCTCTTCTCTTCGATGTGAGATAATTTTAGGGGAAAACTAAAGAAAACTAGGAAACTAACTAAGGTGATACGCCGAGATAGATATGAAGAAATGGAGAGATTTCTAGTGAGTTGCCTATAGTAGTTTGAAGAGCATATAACAAGATACACCTATTTAGAAACACCTTAGTCCAATCAGAGCTGAGGATATGGGACACTTCACATATACAGATAAAATATTAGTTAAAACCCAATGGCTTATAGCATGATAGATCACATAACTTATCCAGAATTACTTGCGAAAGAAAAAAACTCAGAATACAAAAGCTAAAGTGCATATAACTAGAACTTTAATTTATATGGAAAATAATATATAAGGCCCCAAATAGCAAAAATTAAAAATTCCTTCTTAATAAGTCTAGCTAAGGCTCAGCTAATCCAAAACTGAACCTTCAAATGCTATTATAATCCTCTGTTCCCTTTCTTTTTCTCCAAAAACTGCTTCTTTTAGAATCGGATGCCCCATTTATATCCTTTTTTGGATTTTCCTTTGATGTATTTGAACTAGGGTTTCTGTTGGTGGTGTTTAATGATCCTTCACTTCTTGGTCAGTATCCCCAACCACCTATTGAGATATTTGTAATTCACTTTTAATTCACCCAACCATCGCCGCTGGAGTCAGTGATAATCCTTTCCAGACACATGGAGAACAGACACTTTCTTGAGAGTCTTTTATGAAAATGGATTACCAACCTGTGCCTGAAAGACATGTGGCATTTGTGTTTTATTTTAGGTAGGATTTTTCCTTTCATTTCTAGGAGTGCTCGGGTGACACCTGGACTCTTTACGCATTTGATTCCATGCTTAACCAACCTCGAGTTGGGTGATCATAAAAATAAGGGCTGGGATGACTGCAAAAGTGATAAAAAGGGGCTCCAAAAGACTTTACAAGCCCACTCTTCATTTTTAATTATCTTTTGAATTTAATTCTAATTTTTTAAATTTAATCTTTAATTTTTAATTATCATATTTGGTTAATTAGGGTTTGATTAGAAACAATTAAATGTGTTTCAAGGATTGATTTTTCCCTATTTACATGTATCAATCCCTATTACATATAATTAAATTTTTTGACATGTATTAGGTCTTGATTAGCACAAAAAGGCTAAACTATCCCCAAATACACTTTCAATTGACACATTTGGTGAATTTAGGGATAAGTTGACCTTATTTGTGCTAACTAAGACCTAATACACCATATTTTATAATTGAACATTTTTTGGGGCTTAGTTTAGCCTTTTTTATACTAATTAATCACCAATACAACTGAAATTGTCACATCAAATGTATCAAGGCTTGCTTGGTGAAAACACAACCAAAATAAACCTTGTCACACATTTAATTTTTACATTTGGTGTATTAGGGCTTAGTGTAAATAATACCAAATGACCCCTGATTCACCAAATAGAACAATTAAATATGTGTTAGGGTTGGTTTGGCCCCATTTACATTGACCAAGCCCTAATACACATCAAATTATTCTAGTATATATATTGGGACTCTATTGGAATAAGCTTGGCTAGGTTAAGCCCTAACACACATGTAACTATTATATGTTATGAATTAGGGCTTATTTGGCCCTATTTATGCAAACCATGCACCAACTAATCCCTAACATGTTGAATGTTGTTATTGGACATGTATTAATGCTAGGTTTGACACCATTTGAGAAAAAATGATCCCTAAGCTATTCAATTATTACATTGGGTGTATTAGGAATCAATTGATGCAAATAGGGCCAATTGATCCCTAATTAACCAAAAAAACTGGGGAGTTATCTTAGTATTTAAGGTGTCAAATTAGTGTTTATAGTGTCGTAGTAATGTTTGTATGTCCTATGAGATTTTAGGGTGACCTGTGAGTTTTAAGGGTGTCAAAAAAGTATGTATGGTGTCCCAATTACATTATTTATGGTGACCCATTAGTGTTTAAGGTGTCATATCAGTGTTTAGGGAGTCATATTAATGTTTAGCATTATGTAATTGTGTTTAGGGTTTTGTAATAATGTTTATAGTGTCAAAATTTTGTTATTTAGGGTGACACATTAGTTTTTAGGGTGTTGTATTATTGTTTAGAGTTTTTTATCAGTGTTTCGTGTGTCACATTAGTGTTTAAGTTGTCTTAATTGTGTTGTTTAGGATAAATCGTTAATATTTAGGGTTTCCTATTAGTGTTTAAGGTGTTATATTAGTTTTTAAGGTGTTGTATGAGTGCTTATGGTAATGAATTGATATATGGTGTCATAATTGTGTTAGTTAGTATGAACCATTAGTGTTATAGGTTTCGTATTAGTGTTTAGGATGACATATTAATTTTTAAGGTGAAGTATTAGTGTTTAGGGTGTTACATTATTGTTAAGGGTATCCAAATTGTGTTATTTAGGGTGACCCATTAATGTTTAGGATCTCAAACTAATGTTTAGAGTGTCACACTAGTGTTTAGTGTGTCATATTGTAGTTTAGGTTATCTCGATTGTGTTATTTAGGCCCATTGATGTTTGGGTTCTCACATTATTCCCAATTACATCAATTTGCATCAATTAGGTAAAATTAGGGAAAATTAGGTCAATTATGTCATCTATTTTTCACAGTGTCATATTAGTGTTTAGGACATCATATTAGTGTTTATCATATGATATTAGTGTTTTAGGTGTTATATGAGTGTTTAGGTTATCAAATGAATGTTTATGGTGTCTCAATTATGTTATTTACAGTGACTCATTAGTGTTTAGGGTGTCGAATTATTACTTACAATGATATGACATTGTTTAGGGTTTCATGTTATTGTTTGAGTGTCATAATTGTGTTATTTAAGGTGACATGTATTAATGTTTAGGGTGTCATTAATTTTAAATGTGTTTTATTACTATTTAGGGTTTCGTATTAGTGTATAGCACATCCTAATTGTATTATTTAGGGTGACCCATTAGTTTTTAGGGTGTCACAATATTTTATAGGTGTCGTAATTATGTTATTTAGTGTAACCCATTATTGTTTAGGGTATATTATTAGTGTTTATGGTGGTGTATTAGTGTTTAAGGTACCATATCAATGTTTTAGGTGTTAAATTAGACTTGATGGTATCCCAACAATGTTATTTAGTGTGTCTATTAGTTTTTATGGTTTCCTATTAGTGTTTAGAGTGTTTATTAGTGTTTAGGGTGTCCCATTTGTGTGTAAGGTGTCATATGATTGTCTAGAGTATTATAGTGTCGAGGATGTCCCAATTATGATATTTAGGGAGACCAATTAGTGTTATGGGTGTTGTATTAGTGTTTTTTATGTTATATTAGTATTCAGGGTGTTATATCCATGTTTATGGTGTCACATTAGTGTTTAAGATATCCTAATTATGTTTTTTAGGATGATACACTATTGTTTAAGGTATTATATTAGCGTTTAGGGTGCCCTATGTGTGTTTAGGGTGTCAAATAAATGTTTATGTTATCCCATTTTTGTTACTTACTATGACTCATTGGTTTTTATGGTGTCATATTAGTGTGTAGGGTGTCATATTAGCGTTTAGGGAATCATATGAATGTTTAGGGTTTTGTATGAATATTTAGGGTGTCACATAAGTTTTTAGGGTGTCACACTAGCGTTTAGGGATTTGTATCATTGTTTAGTGTGTCAATAATTGTTTAGGGAGTCCTAATTATGTTATTTATGGTGACCCATTAGTATTTAGGGTGTTCCACTAGTGTTTACGATGCCCTATTTGTGTTTTATTGTTTAGGGTGTCGTATTAGTTTTTAAGGTGTCATATGACTGTTTATGTTATTGTAGTAGTTTTTAGGTTATCTTAATTTTGTGTTTGAGTGTGACCCATTAGTATTTAAGATGTCATATTAGTGGTTAGGGTATCATAAGAATCTCAGGATGTAGTAAAAATTTTTAGGGTGTTGTATTAGTATTTAGGGTGTCATTAATGTTTAGGGTTTCATATTAATGTTTAGGGTGTCATATTAGTGTTTAGTGTGCCATATTTGTGTTTAGTTTGTTGCATTAGCATGTAGAGTGTTGTAAGAGTGTTTAGGGTGTCATATTAGTGTTAAGGATGTCATATTAGTGTTAAGGGTATCATATTTGTTTTTAGGGTGTTGCATTAGTGTGTAGGGTGTCCTAGTTTTGTTATTTATGGTGACCTATTAGTATTTATGATGTTGTATTAGTGTTTAGGGTGTTATATAAGTGTTTAGGATGTACCATGAGTGTGTAGGGTTTCAAACTAGTTTCTATGGTATCTTAATTATGTTATTTAAGGTGATCCATTAGTGTTTAGTTTGTTGTACTTGTGCTTAGGGTGTTGTATTACTAGTTAGGGTGTCATATTAGTGTTTAGGGTGTCACATTAGTGTTTAGGGTATATTAATTTAGTTATTTAGGGTGACCCATTAGTTTTTAGGGTATCATATCATTGTTTACAATGTCTCATTAGTTTTGATGGTCCCCTAATTATGTTAATTAGGATAACCCATTATTTTTTATGGCATCCCATTAGTAGCTAATTGTTTAGGGTTTCATATTAGTGTTTGTACTAGGGTGTTGTACGAGAGGCTAAGGTGTCATAGTATTGTTTAGGATTCCTTAATTATGTTATATAAGGTAACATATTAGTGTTGGGGGATTGTATTAATGTTTAAGGTGTCGTATCATTATTTAAGGTGTCCCATTAGTGTTTAAAGTGTTATTTAAGTGTCCAAGGTATTGCATTAGTTTTTAGTGTGTCCCAATTGTATTATTTAGGGTGAATCATTAGTGTTTAGGGTGTCATAATAGTTTTTGTGTGCCATATTAATGTTTAGTGTGTCTAAATTATGTCTAGGTTGTGCATCATAATTTAGGGTGTCCCAATTATGTTATTTAGAATTACATATTAGTGTTTAAGGTGTTATATAAGTGTTTAGGGTGACCCATTAGTGTTTATAATGGTGTATTAGTGTTTAGGGTTCCCTCCTATTATTTAGGGTTTTATATGAGTGTTTAGGGTGATGAATCAGTGTTTATGGTGTCTCAATCATGCTATTTATTGTGACCCATCAGTGTTTATGGCATCATAGTAGTATTTAGGGTGTCACATCATTATTTATGGTGTCCCATTAGTGTATAAGGTGTCTTAATTTTGTTATTTAGGGTGATACATTAGTTTTTATGGTCTTTTATTAATTTTTAGGGTGTAGTATTAGTGTTTGAAGTGTTGCATTAATGTTTACGGTGTCCTAATTGTGTCATTTAGGGTGACCCATTAGTATTTTTTTTCCTATCAGTGTTTGTGAGTTTATGGTTTCATATTAGTGTGTAGCATGTTATATAAGTGTTTAGGTTATCACATTAGGGTTTTAAAGTGACATAATTATGTTATTTAGGGTGACTTGTTAGTGTTTAAGGTGTCATATTTGGGTTTAGGGTGTCACATGAGTTTTTATGGTGGTGAATTAATATTTATGTTGTCCCAATTATGTTATTAAGAGTGACCCATTAGTATGTAGGATGTCATATTAGTGTTTCGGGTGTCGTATTAATGTTTAAGGTGTCATATTTGCATATAGAGAATCCTGACATTATTTAGAGTAGCCCATTATTTTTTAGGGTGGTGTATTAGTTTTTAGGGTGAAATATTAGTGTTCATTGTTTCATATTAGTGTTTAAGGTGTCATATGGGTTTTTAAGGTGTTTATGTTATGTTAATTGTGTTATTTACATTGTCTTATTAGTGTTTAGGGTGGTATATTAATGTTTAGGGTTTTGAGTTAGTGCTTAGGGTGACGTATCAATGATAAGGGTGTTGTATTGGTGTTAGGGTGTCCTAATTATGTAGTTTAGGGTTGTAGAAACCTAAATTTGGTATGAAAACTTTTTCTTCACACCTAGAGCATGACTTTTGTGTAAATTCCAAGCCTATGTGACCTATCATTATCTCTATCTCATGAATCCATAATCTATTCACATTTCTTAGTCACTTACATAAATATTTGCATTATTCCACATGAATATATTCTTCCCAAAACTTTGTAAAATACCATAGAGTACTTGTCTAGGACCATTCATCAATGACTAAACTATTCAATGGTTCAAACTAAAGTGGATGGTTTCATCACTGGCCACTAAACAATTACTTTTCTTATTTTATATATTTTCATGGGTCAATTCATGTCCCTCGGATTATCCTTAATTCAAAATTAAACCTACAAATTCCTATAAAAGAAAGTTTAACTCACCTATGTACCTCATGTGCTACTTTCAATGAAACTCATTCAAAAGGCATTCCTAAATCACTCTAAGATATCCTAAATCCATATAAAATAATAACACATTATAATATAATCCCTTACACATGTGTAAAGCACTCCAAAAAATGTTCAAGATTTAATATTCTCATTCTAGAGACCTTACAAGTCAAGTCAAGATTAAGTGTGCCAAGACATTATTTCCCAATGTCAATTGATCAAGTTGCCAAAGTATTTGCATCCATATAGATATCACATGCTAAGTAGAGAACTATCTTTAGTTTGACACATCTTCGAAGTATTTTTTACATAGCTCATGCATGGATTGCACTTCAACCTAAAAAATAACATTTTTGCAAGGGTATCTTATGAATGGTTAGGGTTTGAAGTTGTTTTACGCCATACAAAATATTTTCTTTGATGTGTGATGCCTATGGTTCCATTATGAAGTTCATCATTGATTGCCATGACTATACCAAATTTACAAAATGCCAACACACTCCTATTTTAAACCATATAGAAGAGGACTAGACTATACCACATTTCTACACCCATATAGTTCCATACCTTCTCATATTTACATTTTGGTTCCAAAATTGAAGAAATTCTAAATAATTTCTAGTCTTCATAGTCACTCTATACCTCTAGTTCAAATTCCTACCTCTATAATTAGCTAAATGCATCTATTTCTTTGTGTTTTAGAAATCATTTCCATCTTTGATGTTATAAATTAATAATGAGTGTATACATTAATTTTTTCATCAATGTTTACTAATTAATATAAATATACCAATATGTTTCTAACTATATAACCCCTAAATAAATAAGAATATATTTCCCTCACATTCTTATACATTATTATTTATTAGGGTTAATAATTTGGTGGATTTCACAACTCTTTAAACCCTAGTGGCCCTGTGGTTTCTCCTTATTTATTTGGTGTATGATACATCTGTTAACTCTTAGATTCATTCTTTTTTTTTTATCAGTGGATCCCCCCCATATCTGGAAGATTGTTCTATGAGGATCAATATGGAACCCCTTGCACATAGAAGAGGTTGTACTCTAATGGTAATGTGAATGCTCCAAGTAATCAGCAAGAATTGAACAAACATGGAAAATCATCCATAAGGTAATCAGGTCTAATCATTCTCATAGCTTGGAAAAATGAGGGTACATATGTGAGTGTTGTGTAACTCTCATGCCTAGACAAACTTTCCCTTCATGATGGAAATAGGATTTTCAATTCCAAATGGGGAATGTAACTCCCATGATGTCACTGATGCATATGAAAATGACAAATTTTATGATGGAATCTTCCATGTTTCATATAACTTCTAAAACTTATGATCTTACTAAGCAATATGACTCATCACATGATGTAGAAGATACCCCAAGTGATGATGAGGCAAGTCACACACACCAACACCCCCTCTTCATCGAATATGAGGTAGAGGTCATGGTAAGTTAGAACAAAGAGAGAACTCTCCTAGAAAAATAATAAAGATGTGTTAATGGGGTCTGACAACTAATGGCTTAATAAGGTACCCATGTACAAAAAACATCTCTCGGAAAAGAACAAGAAGAAGAATAGAAGGAATATAAATACTAGAGAAGATGGGTGGATGCAGCAAACCTCACCCCAAGAAGAGACCATAAGTGAAGAAACTTCACCTTAGTGAAGGGATTGGTGAATATGTATACAACCTGATCAGATGTTTGACAATACTACAAGTTAATGATGTCCTCATGCATCATCTCACGTATGAAGTGCATGTGTCTCAATGTGCTTCATCCACTGATGTTGAACCGTATTTCAATAAACCGAGATAGTGCTCATGTTATCATAGTAGATAACACTAAGCCACCAAAAGTGAATACCAAAATATTTCAAGATACCCTGCAACCAATAAGATTCCATGGCATCATTAACTTATCCTTTGTATTCTACCTCTATAGATGATATGGAAATCGCATTACTATTCTTGCTAGACTAGCTGATAGAACCTAAACCAAGAGAGAAACTATAGCCTGAGGTAGATTTCTTATTATCTAGATCACCGGCCCAATCAGAGTCTATATATCTAACCTGAGTCAATCTTTGTCCCTCCTATGTAGTGAGCGTCATTTTTACGAGTGCCACAAACATAGTAAAGGATTTGATTTTTTTCTTTCCAATGTAACTCATGAGGCTCCTACATAAATTTGGAAACAATACCAATATCATATAATAGATCCAGTTGAGTGTGAGTTAGGTAAATCAAGCTCCCCACCAACTATCAATAAAGGGTACTATCAACCAAAGGAGTAGAGTAATTAGAAACCAAATTAACCCCATAAATGAAAGGAGTTGGAGAAGGCTTATAATTGAACATGTGAAACCAAGATAGAAAATAAAAGGAGTACTTAGGCTATGAAATTACAATTCTCGATTAATATTGTGAAATCTAGATCCTAAGAAAGTAATGAAGCAAGACCAAGTCAAACATGGAGATCTTTTTGGCTAAGGCGATCTTCACAAAATCAATGATAGAGGAAGAGTTACATGTGATCAAAAATTCATCAACATACAAAATGGGCATGATCATGGATTCATCTTATCACATAATGTAAAATTTGGGTCAGAGTGACACAAAGTTAACCTTGATGCAAGTAGAAAGGAGTTAATCTTTGCATACTAAGCCTGGGGGGATTTTTGAGGCCATAGAGAAACTTTTTTAACTTACAAATGAGGGAGGGATCATGGACATAACCATAGGTTGTTTGATGTGAATCTCTTCCTCTAGGTCCCCATGAAGGAATGCACTCTTAATGTCCATATGGTGGACTTCCCATCTATTTTTGACATTTATGGTGAGGTTCAGTCGAACAAAATTCATCTTTGTAACCATAGAAAAGGTTTCCAAGTAATCAACCCCAACTACTTGGCAGAAACCCTTAGCTACAAGTTGTATTTTATACTTATTGACTTCTCCATTAGTACCATACTTTGTCTAGTATAAGCACTTACATAGAATGAATTTTCTTCCTTTTGGAAGATGGTTGAGATTCCAAGTATCGTTCTTTGTGAGTGAGGAATACTCCTCATATATGGCAGAATCCCATTTAAGAATCCTAAAATCTTGTTAGAAATACATGGGGTCAGAAGAGGAGGAGAAGAAGGAGTGGGGTCTAAAAATCTCCAAGCGAGTATGTATCTCATCTAAATGATATCCAATCCACTCTATAGCACTTTATAAATTCTTCCTAGCACAACCATGACCAAGATAATCATACTCAGATTTGGAATATTCTTCACTCAAGTGAGAAGGGAAAAATTCCTCATCATCACTATTGTCATAATCAGAAGACTCCAAAGCATGAGGGTTGGGAGGAGCAAGAGGATTAGGAAGACCAAGAAGAGTAACATGCTCAACAACATCATCATCCAAAGAATCAGAATCAGAATCAAAGAGTAGAATAACCTCAAAGGGTGGAGAAGTAGAATTCACAGATGACTCATCAAACTTCACACTTCTCTCAATATAAATCTAATGATTATTAGGGTTCAACAATATATAACCCTTCACACCATCAAGATACCCTTAAAAAATAAAAGGTTTGGCTTATGGTCCCAAATCCTTGTGTTTCTTTTTGGTAATCTAAACCATAACATTGGATACAAAGACATGAAATTTCTCTACATCAGAATTGTGTCCAAACCAGGCTTCAAAGGGTGTTATCCCTCTTACGACCTTATGTGGAACATGGTTTTGAATGTAGTAAGCATAATTCACTACTTCAACCCAATACTGCGAAGGAAGGGATTTCGATTGAACCATACAAGTGGCCATATCCTTAAGAATTTGGTTATTTATTTCTGTAACTCTATTTTGTGAAGGACTGTAAGAAACTGTAAACTACAAAACAATCCCTTCAGAGGTACAATAATATTTGAAATTATTTCTCACATACTTGCCTCCATTTTCTATTTGAAGAACCTTGATAAACCTTTCTCTTTGTTTCTCAATAAGAACCTTAAATTCTTGAAAATGATTGAAAACTTCATACTTTATCTTAATAAAATACACCCAAATATAATGTGAAAATTCATCAATGAAGTTTCGTATAGATAGAGCTCTAATAAAAAAAGGAGATGGAAAGGGGAAGAAATGTCACTATGAACAAGATCCAAAGGAAGAGTAGCTCTCAAGTCTTTTCCTTTTTCAACACTTTCTTAAGGATGCCTCCTAGAGGCACAACTCTCATAAAGACCCTTAGAAGAATTGATGTGGGGTAACCCATTGACCATTTCGTTTTGCATCAATTATTCAAGGTAACAATAGTTAATATGGCCAACAAGAAATCTTCATAACCAAATTTGTTGAAAGGGATGTGATTTATGAAAAATTATCCATAGATAGAAAAACCAATGTATACCTTTTGATTTTATCAGATATGGTGTTTGGAAAAGGTCAGAATTGTTAAATAGGAGAATTACTATGACTATAATTTTTGGAAATTCTTCCAGAAAAGAACAAACTTTATTTGATACTATGGATGACTGGCTATGAATAGACCATTTTGTTTTTGTGGGTTGTTCTATTCCATTTCTTTTTCCTTTTTCTTATTTTACCCTAGGTGGATGGTTCATGGGTATACCCTTTGTGACTTCATGTTATTTTCATGCATTGGCCAATTCGTATTTGGAAGGTTGTAATCTATTAACTACCATAGTTTCTACATCTTCTAATAGTTTAGCACATTCTTGTATACTATTATGGTTTCCTGAAGCATAAGGAGATTTTAATTGTTGTTGTTAATTAGGTGGTCTATGGACTTTCATTTCTCTTCATGGTGCTTTTGGTCTAATAGACTTCATGTTATGCCAATTTTAACTTTCTTGATCTGTACAATTGAGACCTTACAATGTAATTTCATTCTCTTCTCTGATTGTTGTTTTTGTTTATGTATTCTTGATCTATCCATTAGGACATTCTAGTTGGTTTTTATACCTAGTTTTTGTGTAATGGTTATTTTCCAATTTATCCTATTTTTTCAAGGTTTTCATAATTGGACATTGAATCCATTTCATATGATGAGAGTTGCCAGAGTATTGGGTGCTTCTCTTTTATGTTCTATTCACAGTGTTACCATGGAAAATACTTTATTTAAAGATAGTGATGGTAAAAATACCTTCCGTGTTTTTAACCCAACTCGAGATAAAGAGACTTATTTTATGGTCATTTTTAATCATTTCTAGACCCAAATTTTTGGGGTTTCTTTTTCCGATAAATGTTGGTTATATTTTTCATGTTATTTGTGGCAGTGACCAGTTTATGGATGAGTTCCATTATAGTAGTTGGTCTAGCTCTAAACTTACATGCCTATGAATTTGTTTCTTAGGAGAATTGTGTGGAAAAAGATCCTGAATTTGAAAATTTCTACAAAAAAAATCTCTTGAACAAACGTATTCATGTTAGGATGACGAATCAATATCAGCCTCATAAAAACCTTATATTCCCTGAGGAGGTTCTACTATTATGATTTCTCATTACACTAAAAGCTCAAACTAGTGGTGGAGAGGGATCTCATCGTGTTAACCATCTGCTATGCCAACACACCCCCACACGATGGAGTCAAATGTAATCACGTGCACCCTAGGCCCACCATGTATTCACCAAATTAGGTCCAACAACACTAGGAGGAAAAGACACTGAGACTTCCCGAGAGGTCACCCATCCCAAAACTATTCCAGGTCACGTGAACTTAACTTCTTGGCTGTGATACAATGTTACGATTTTCCGTCACACCAAAATAAATGAAAGGGGGCTGGAGTTAAGCACCTACTAGTAGGAATCACAAGTTTCAAGCCTTCATATGACTATACCATATGACCAGGGGCTAAGGATGTCAATAGCAATCTTCTGATTTGATACCATAAAAGGAATGATAACTAGATTCTATCAAGCCAAGAAATCAGATGCTAATCAAACACCACTATCAATTTGCCAGAATAACTTTACCAAAACATTTACAAACAAATGAGCAACAATATCATATATTATTAGGGAACTCAATGAAATACAATGAGAATGGTCCTTATTTATATTGGCAAGGAATAACAATCTAAGAACCAGTCAAGGTCGTAGATCAAATCCATAAATCAAGGAAAGAGCTAGTCATGAAAGAAATAGTCAAGACCATTGATTTAAGAGTGAACTAGAAATCAAGGATCTAGTCAATACCATAGATTAAGGAAATAACTATATCTAATAAATAGATAATATCCCCCTAATATATAAATAAATAAAAAGAAACGTCCACACACATAAGTGGATGAGGATAAATACAATAAACGTAAATAAAGTACATAGGTGAACATGAGCTAAGGTAAATACCTACTCTAACATCTACCTCATGGAAATGCTCTTTAATCGAACTTTATCTTTAGTTTGTCGTGACCATGAAACTATTGGTTATCTTGGTGGGCTTGTAATGCCCGACTTATCAATTTATCAGGAAAATTACTTAGGGCTCATGTGGCTCATGCCATATTAATTGTATTCTGGGTTGTACCAATGAATCTATATGAAGTGGATCATTTTATATCAGAAAAGCCTATGTATGAACAAGGATTGAATTTACTTCCCCATCTAGCTACATTGGGATGGGGAGTCAGTCCTGGTGGGGAAATTGTGTTCACTTTTGCCAATATTATATTTGGGGTACTTCAATTAATTTATTCTATAGTTTAAGGTTTCAGTTGTATTTATCATGCACTAATCAGACCCGATACTTTAGAAGAATATTTTCCATTTTTTGGTTATGTCTGGAAAGATAGAAATAAAATAACTATAATTTTAGGTATTCACCTAATTTTGGTAGGTGTTGGTGCTTTTTCTCTAGTCTTCAAGGATTTTTTTATTTTGGTGGCATATATGATACCTAGGCTCCTAGTGGTGGAGATGTAAGAAAAATTATGAACCTTTCATGAGTGAGAAAGGTAATGGGAATATAATCAGAAGTAAAGTGGGAGAATGTATACAATCATAAATGGTGATCTTCCTTTCCCTCAGCCACTTTGGATTCAAAGTGAAGCTCATGAAAAATCACCGAGTTAGGACCAAATTCCACTCACATTCCTTCACTAAGGTAAGTGATTTGGTAAACTGATAGGAGATTGGTAGAGAGATTGGGAACACTCAACACTTAGTTAAATATTTTTCCATCCATATCTACCGATCCACTACCGAAAACTGACACTATAGTTTCATCACCTAATTTGATTTGGGACATGCCACATGGTTTGATGCTAGATAACTCGACATGTAAATAGGTCATGTGGTGCGAGGCACTGAAATCTATAATCCACGTAAATGAAAGAGGTTTTATAGTGAAAAGGGACTTTCCTTTCTTCTTCTCATATTTATACTCCTTTGCTTTGGAAGACTCGGCCTTCAAATAATTTTGTTTAATGGAATCATGAACACTTATTTGATTTTTCTCAATTAAATGAGTTAAGTGATCAATTTTTTTTCTCATACATTGGTGTTCTTCATGGCCATAATTCTTGCAATAGGAACACTTACACTTTTTGTTCTTCGATTTAGGATCAGAATTTGAAACACTCATGTTAGGTTTTGTTTGGTCTTGGTTGGTCTTGGTTTCCTTCTTGGGTTGGTCCTTTTTCTCTTTCTTATTTTAAATTTTCTTTTCCATACTTGTTTTTTCCACAAGGGCATGGGACTTGGATTTTAGAGTCCCCATTTTAATGATTTTTTCCAGTTCTCGAATGAGTTGGGATGAAAAACTCTCAAATGAGGGCATTTTACAACTACTTCCCAAGGAAGATTTTGTGGCATAGAAAGTCAAAATGAAGACAGAGTATTTGGGACATAACTTAGAAAGAATCGACAAAATCAACTGAGAATATTTCTTCTCCACTTTACACTCCTTTAGAAGCAATCTAGTGTGGATGAAATTTGAGAAGAATACCTGTAGTTTTTCAAAGTCACTAGGATTTAATCCTAATAGTTTGTTTTCCAACTCATACACTCTCTTGTCATCTTGTTGTCTAAACATATCATAAATAACTTTCCAAGATCCATCGGGTGTTCTAGATGACTCAATGTGGAAGACAAAATCAGCAGAAATGGACATACAACGAATAACCAAGGCTTCATCACATCGGTTTAGTCACTTAGATTTTTCAGGTTCATCATTTCATTTAGTCTCTATTGCCATGTTGATGTGAAATAACCCTTTATGCCTTAGTTTCATTATCATTTTCAATCTCCATTCAAAAAAGTTGAACGGAATGACAAAAGGAATTAAAAGAGAATCCATAGTGAAGAGAGAGAAATAAGGAACGTAAAAGGAAAGATAAAGAAACAAAACTACCCCAAAATAATATTTTCACCTCCTAAATTTGGCACTTTATAGTTTATTACATTGATTACAATCAAGTGTGAATGTTCTTTGTGAAATAGTCACTCACTCACCTTACAATCAGTGTAATAACATGTAAGAGTGGATACCACAATTAATTTTCTTTGATCATGATAGTTTGGAAACATAAGCAAGAAAAAAACAATATATGATCAAGATAAGGGGAGAAAACATATTCATGTGTGAGAAATAGTGTATCATGTCACAGCAGAGACCTTCTTGCAACAATATTGTGGTAGACGTGCTCACTAGTCCACAAGAAATAACAAGGGTGATATAATGTAAAAGAGACCTCAAATTACCCCAGAAGGCCTTTAAGATGCAGCAAGGGCTCCTGGAAGGCAAAAAAATGCTGGGAGAGGCACTACACACTCCAGAAAAATATTAGTAAAATTTTTTTTAATAACTATAAAACACACTTTTAAAATTCTCAATTAACTTAATTTTATAAATTAAAAGGGATTAAAAAGAGGTTTGAAGAATGATAATTGAACGATAATTTTCCACTAATTTAATTTCAAAAGATCTCTAAAAATTAGATACCTAATTGATTATTAAATCCTTGAGTTAATTAATTACCTTTAAAAATATTATTAGATCCTAATAATAAAGACTAAGACCTAACAATAAATTAAACCACATTTAAATTGAATTGGATCCTAATACTAATGTTTAAGACCTAATTAATAACCACCTTTTGATAAAAAAAACATGACCCACATATAATAAAAATCCCACTTTAAATTTAAAGCTTTGAATACATGCAAAGAAAAAAACAGTGGGATAGGGTTAAAGGAATGGTTATCTCCATCAAGGAAGAAGATAAATCTCATTGGGATGGTAGAAGGATATCCACATGGATCAAGGTGGGAAAGTGGAGCTTAGGGTTCAAGGGTCGATCCAGTGACCAAGGCGTGAGACACATTAAATGCTTCACCCGAGAGGATAAGTTTGGGCTAGGTTAAACACCAAGGCTTGAATGGTGGGTGAAGCGGAAGGCAAGCCTTGAGAAGGATGTTGAATGGATTGTATTGGAGGAGTTATTATTGGATCGATGCCAAATGAAGACACAATGAGTTTAGTATGAGGCTAAACATTTGAGCGACCAACACAAGGAGGGTGAGCAGGGTTGAAGGGTTTGGGCCAATGCAAGGGAAAAAAGTGAACTAGGAGAGGAAAGAGAGACCACTACAAACCAAACTCAATGCAAATGCAATACAAATGAAAACGTGGTTTGGATCATAAGATATGACATGAATCAATGCAAAAATCAAATTTAGAATAAAGAGATATTGACATGAGCACAAAATAATACAAGGTCCACTCTACAATGCAAATAACTCAACCTGACATGCAAAATGATGAACTGGACCATGCAAAATTAATGTAATGTAAAACACCCATACAAATCACTCACCAAGCAAGAGACAATACAACCCAATGCAAACCAATGCAACTCAACTCAATAACTCAACAGGGTGGGAGAAGCATCTTACCAAGGATCTCACTGATATCTACAAGGATCTCACCGAGCTCTACAGGATCTCACCAAGCTCTGAAGGAGCTCGCTCAAGTTTCTAGAGAAGGTAAAATAGGAATGATGTAGGATTAAACAAAATGTAAACCAGGTAAGAAAAGAGGCCAAAACATGTTTGAAAAGACATATTTTTTATAAAATTCACTTTTAATTAAAAATTATGGATAATACTAAAAAATAAAGAAGCAACCTCTAAATTCAATTTCCAACCAAATATAACTTTATCTAGCTAAATCTAGATGAGAAAGTCCTAGTCCTACACATGCACAAACCCCTAAAAACACACAAACTCCAAACAACAAGTTGGCAATGGGTAAGTGCACCAAGTTGGGGGGCCAAAAGGGGGTCTTAAGTGAACACATTTTTCTGAAAAATAAAAAACTTAAACGTGTATGAGTTTTTTGAAATAGTTACACTCAAAATTGGAAGATGTTGTATAAACATGAATCGTAGCATTTTGAGTCTAGTTTCTAGGCTCTTGAATTATATTGAAAACAGATAAGTTTAAGTGGGTCAAATAACTAAAATACCAATAGGTGCTCATGTTTTTGTTAAAAAACATAATAGAGTGACTTTCGTGCCCCCCATAATTTTTATAGCACCATTTAGTATTTTTAGAAACCCTTTAGTAGAAAGATATCTAGGAGCATCTAGTTTGGGATACATTTTTTAAAATATTTTTTAGAAAGAATTTATTTTTTTAATGATTTTTCTAGTATAGATATTTTAAATTTAAAAACATAATGGAGCTCCGACCGTGCCCCCCTAACTACCTTAAAAAATATCAAAAATTAGATTTTTTTTTAATGTGTATAGAATTTAGCCTAATTTTGGCTAGTATAATTATTTTTCAATTTTGATGAGCCAAAAAAAAAAGTTATACAGCAAAAGATAGACGTGTTTAAACTTCAAAAAATAGCTATAAAAAGGCATTGTTAGAAAATAAATAATATGGAAACCTTATATTAGTCATAAAATTTGAAAAATTATATTTTTAGAAAGTAGATAGTCTAATCTATGTCATGGGATAATGTTTTTTAAATGAATCGATTGTTTTATGTCTATTATAATGGAAGAAGAGATATTTTTACATTTTCCTACAAAAACACATGGTTTTTTGTGTTTGTGCAGGTCCATGCCTCAGGCTTGGGAATCCAAACTGGATCCCAAGCCTTGAGGCATGGCTTGAAAAAGTAAAAATGTAAAATGTGTACGTGTTATAACGTGTGTGCACTATAACATGTACTTGATAGTTTTTACTTTTTATGTGCTTTTGGCATGATTCTATTTACAAAAATAAATTTTTAAGTATAAGAATCAAAGCTCCATAATTCATGGTTTAGGAGATAGTTTTTTATAGTATAATCTAGTCAGTACATAGGTAATTTTCAGGATTTCAACATTTAGCCTAAATAATTTAGTGTTTAAATTCTACAATCAAAACCCTAAACCCTAGGCCATAAACCTAAACCCTAAACCGTAAACCTTGAGCCCTTAACCCTAAAACCTAATCCCTAAACCTTGAACCATGATCCCTAGACCTTAAAACCTAAACCCTAAAATTTAAACATGCAACCCTTACCTGTGAGTCCTAAACCCTAAACCATGAGCCTTAAGCCCTAAACCCTGAGCCTTAAACCTTAAACCATGAATCATGAGCCCTAAATTCTAAAAATTAAACCCTAAATGGTAAAAACTAAATCATAAACCATAAACCTTGATCCTTAAACCTTAAACACTGAATTATAGACCCTAAATCATAAACTCTAAGCTTTGAACCCTACACCCTTATCCCTGAGCCCTAAAATATAAACCCTAAACCTTAAACCATGTACGCTAAGCCTGAAACCCTAAACCCCGACCCCTAAACTCTAAACCCCGACCCCTAAACCATAAACCCTAAACCATGTACGCTAAGCCTGAAACCCTAAACCCCGACCCCTAAACTCTAAACCCCAACCCCTAAACCATAAACCCTAAACCTTAATCCCTAAACATTAAATCCTAAACCCTAAACCCTAAACCTTGAACCCTAAACCCTAAACCATGAACCCTAAACCCTAAACACTAAACACTAAATCCTAAAACCTAAACCCTAAACCATTAACCTTGATCCCTAAACCCGAACCATAAACCCTAAAACCTAAACCATAAACCCTAAAACCTAAACCTAAACCCTAAATCCTAAACCATAACCCTGAACCTTAAACCCTGAACCCTAAACCTTGAACCTTGAAACCTGAACCATGAGCCCTAAACCCTAAACCCTAAACCTCGAACCATATTTCATCAATATTTCCTATTCTCATGCCTAGAACCATCATTTAGTCTCCTTGTACAATTACCTTATTTATGAGAGGTGGGACAAGTAACTAAATGGATATGACATCTACCTTGTGCCTTACAATACATATTACACATCTCTTCCAAAAAAAATTCTCCCTACATATACTTGCACTATTGAATGTAAATTTCTTCAAACTCATAAAAAAATTTCACATTTCTCATATTTCCATGTTTGGTATTATGTAAGCTAGGATGAATCATTCAAATCTGGAAAAAATAACCATCACAACAAAAAAATTGATCTCAAATGAAAAAGAAGAAACATATAAAATATACCAATGCAGATGTGTAGGATCATAACCAAATTTCCTAGAGTATCCTCTTCTCTATAGAAAGAGAAATATCTTCTGCTACTGGAATGGATAGCAAATTTGACAGAACTTACTGAAGTGATCAAAATAAGCATAGAAATAGGGGAATGGCTAAGAATATAAAGGGGTTATCAATCACCAAGTAAATCTTTCTTATTTAGTTCTGAATGGGAGTCACCTAGCCTACAACTTAGTGACCTTACATTCATTTATAATTCCTTATATGATAAACCCATAGATGCTTTCAAAATTTCCTTCAAAAAGATAGGGGTAGTCATCAAGCCTAGTGAAGGGCGTGATGTGATTTCCAAAAAAATTTAAATTCATACAAATTTATACATCATAACATGAATTTACAAATATCTCTATCACTATATATGGAAGCCAAGAAACGATGTCTCCCTATATACAAGGATCGAGGACTACTGGGGTATGTGGAAGGATTGGACATTTAGGAATCTAAAATTTGCCTCGTTCAAAATATCAACAGATGAAAGACAATAAATTGTGATGACTCTCTTTGAATGATCTTCCTATGAATTTGATGAACCCTTTTAACTTAAATACTCTCTTTCAATACTAATAAGAATGGGTAAGACACATAACATTACAATGAGTGAAATATTTCCCATGTGATGGAAAAAAGAAGATAGTTGTATTGGGTAATATTTATTTGTACTGAATTGTTCTTGGATATATGGAATTTTCTAGCTTCAAAATATCAACAGATGAAAGGCATAGAATTGTGTTGTCGCTATGAATTTTCTACCTGCGAAGCAAATGAACCCTTTTTAGTTTAATACTCTATCAATACTAATAAGAATTGGTAAGACACATAACATTAAAGTGAGTGAATGGGTGAACCTAAACCCTGAGCCATAAACCTCAATCCGTAAAACCTAAGTCCTAAACCCAAACCCCTAAATCCTAAACACTAAAAACTAAACCCTAAGCCTTAAAACCTAAACCCTAAACCTTGTGCCCTAAACCCTAAACCTTGACCCTTAAATCTTAAACTCTAATCCCTAAACCATAAACCATAAACCCTATAACATAAACCCTAAACCCTAAACCTCAAACTCTGAGCCCAAAAATATAAACCCTAATCTCTAAAGATTTAATCCTAAAACCTAAACCCTTATCCCTAAACCATAAACCCTAAACCCTAAACCCTAAGCCTTAAACCATGAACCCTGAACCCTGAGCCTTAAACCCTAAACCCTAAATATTGAGTCCTAAAACCTAAACCTTAAACCCTAAACACTAAACATTGAATCCATAAAGCCTAAACCCTAAACCTTAAATTCTAAACACTAAACCCTAATCCCTAGACTATGAAACCTAAACCATGAACCCTAAGCATGAAACCCTAAACATTAAATCTTAAACTCTCAACCCTTAAACCTAAGCCATAAACCCTAAACTATAAACCCTAAACCCTAAAACTTGAACCATGAGCCCTAAACACTAAAAATTAACCCTAAACTTTGAGTCATAAACCCTGAACCCTGAGCCTTAAACCCTAAACCCTAAAACCTAAATCATAAAATCTAACCCAAAGGAATCTCCTAATAAGATCATTCAGCATGTTTTAGTGTGTAGGGAATAGTGTCTAAGGTGATCAATCAACTCATTTAGTTTTAATGAGATATTACTTCCTCCGAAGGCCTAAAGTGAGGATCTCATTTTAGTAAGAAGTGGAAAAGCATAATAGAGTTTATTCATGATCACTAAAGTGAATTATGGACTAAATTTCAAAAAAAATACCAATTTAAGCAATGGTAGGGCCAAAAACCAATCCAGAAGGTCAAAAACCCTACAAAATGACTATATGTTTTCAAAAAAAAAGACCGACTGCAATATATATGGCCTGAAATATGTAGGTCATTATTGAAATTCTGAAAATGAGTAAGTACTAACTAGATTAGATTTTGAAAAACTATCTTCTAGATTATAACTGTCAGATCTACAGGACCACTCTTATAGTTAACATTTATTTTAGTAAATATGCCTCCTCCAATCCCTCCTAAACTTCATTGAGCTAACAATGCGTACACGTTTCAAGTTCAATGAAACACGTACACATTTTAGGTTTGTGAATTCATGAGCCTGGGAAAACATAACGCTATCGCATTATTACAAAACGCAGTCGTGTTTCGTTTATTTTTCACGTTTGTATCCTCTTTTTCCCCCTGGGTTAGTGCACTTACTCCAATACCATTTATCAAGATTCCAAACAAATAAACAAAAAACTTGTATGAGAAGCAATAAAATCAAAACTGGAAGTAATTAGCAACTAAATCAAATGAGTACACGTTTACCAAATAATCGATCTGATACCATGTGATATTTTTCTATGGGGATCAATATGGAACCACATGCACGTCGAAGAGGTTACACTCCAATGGTAACGTGAATGATCCAAGTAATTAAAAAATAATCAAAAAACAACAATGGAAAATAATGCATAAGGTAAAAATGTCTACTCATTCTCATAGATCGAAAAAATTAGGGTACATATGGGAGTGTTATGTAACTCTTGTGCCTAGACAATCATTACCTTCACAAGTGAAAGAGGAGTTACGATTCCAAATTGGGAATCTAACTCCTATGACACCACTTACACATATGATAATGAAATATTCTATGATGGAATTTTCCATATGTTATATAACTCCTAATACCTATGATTTCACTAAGGGAGATGACTCACCATGTGATATGGATGATACCCTAAGTGATGATGAGGAAAGTCACACACACCAACAATTTCATCAATAGTGATCTTCCCTTGTATATTCAAGTTGATGTGTAACACCTATGGGTTAAGAATGTCCTTATTGATGATGGATTAGGTAGCAATATTTGTAAGATTTATTTCCTTCAAATATTAGGCACATATATAGTTTATCTCATCCCATCTAACTATTATCACTAAAAAACAACACTCTCTAATTTTTCATTATTGAGTGGATGAGAAATCATTATTTTTGGGTAACATGGGAATGTCTCTCAATTTATGGGACTTTATACTTGAGACATACCTCTAGAAAAGTCTAATTCCTCTACCTAATCCTAAGGCTAAATTACTCCTATAACTGGAAATGCAACTACCTAATCCTATTCTAATAATCCAAGGGACCAGAGGAAAAGAGAGGTCCATGAAAGGGAAAATCCTAAGGTAAAGATAGGTGATAACACCAAGAAGAGGGGGAAATAAACTCTAAGATGAATGAAAATGGGAGGAAAATAAAGGAGGAGAGGGCAGACATAAGTGCCACAGTCCAAAACAACATTAAAAATATCATTTCCATGGATCACAATAGAAATAAACCCTACAAGAGGATAATAAACATGTGTAATATACCTGCAAGTAGATGAAGAGGAAATATAATGCAATAAACATGAACTAGGGCAGAGAATAGCCACAAAATTTGAATTTTATTTCTTCAAAGAGATGTCAATTAATTATAATGAAGGAAGAAGACAAGAATCACCCTATAGAATTCCAAATCTAAGGCTTACAATTCAAAATACATATGTAGAACTTGTAGAATGATGCACTAGCATTCCAAGAGGGTCCAAACTTTACAAATGGGAATCATTTTACAATATATATAATATGGGAAAGAGAGAGGAGGGAAAATAAATGGAAACTCAAATTTCCACTTTCAACCACAAATAACATGCATTAAATATTTTAAAATAAGAACGGTCTCCCTTCCGAACTCATTCCCCCATGATACTTTGCATGTAGGAGAAGGAATGCACACCATACTTTGCTTGTAAGAGCTACATGGAACTGATCTTTTAATGTTGTTATTTGTTTTCTCTTTTACACCCACCTAGCCTCACTAAACTTAATATTTCAATTTTTCATGGTGTAGTACATTATGTGACCTTTCCAATGAGTCTAATTTTTTGAAATTTTGAGTTATAGGGTGAAATTTATCTCCCTTTAAAGTTTTGGATCTCGAGAGAGTCATGATAGGGGTCCTTGCAAGGTATGACAACCCGCTTTAATCCTTTTTTGTCTAAAGTTTGGATGGATTGGCCGTTTAGTGAACAAGGGGAAGTATGGAAATTTTCTTGATGTGCTCATTGAACCCGAATCAGCCTATTTCGCTGAATTTTTTCATTTTCCTTGTTGTCTAAGTCACCCAGTCAGTGAACTATTAGAACCATGTAACAGTTTTGTTTGTATCAACAATGCCCAACTTAGCCAATGTTTTTGAATCATCCATCCCTCACTTCACTTTTTTTTAGTCAGAAAATTCAGCCATGTGTCAAACTAAAGGTGTTTTGGAACATTCTATACATTCCCTTAATACCCTCTTCGTTGGACTTATCCACTTTATACCCCATCTAAATCTACTAGACCCAATCGGTTATGCAACGAACATGAGGCCCATGGGAAATTTTCCACCTATTCTAGAAAGGCCCAACCTAATTGACTAAAATTCCCCCAACTCCTTATGGATGATGTGGAAAAATGAAGAACATGAGGAACAAAGGAACGATTCATCCTATTCCTCCAAAGAATAATTTGGCCAACTTGCTTGTGTTTTGCCCCATTTCACTCAAAATTTGGCTAAGTATGGAAATGGAGTGTTGGAATCATAATGGACTGAGATGGGGGGTGAATAAATCCTTCAAAATATTTAACCAATTCAAATTAACTTACATAAACCATTTACCTTTCAATCATGTATTAATGTGAGATTAACAACATATAAGAACAATTCACAAGAGCATAACCATGAGAGAGTACATAAGAAAACAAGATGTAAGTCGGAAACCCTCAAGCGGAAGAAAAAAAACTGAAAATTTTAATTATATTATAGAAACCAAATGATTTTCATGAATATGACACATCACAAAATATTTTTTTAGTGAAGAACCCACTTCACAAGGAGCACCCACCCTAGAAACTTTTTTAATATCACTCACAACAAAGGAATTGTATGAATATTACTCATCACACAAGTTTTAAAAATATAATACCATTGGTGATATGTTTCTCACAAAAATGATAGTGATCACAAAATTCAGCTCATACACCATAAAACCCCCTTCAACTTCACCTTCTCCTACTTCGCTCAATCTTTCTCATTCATGGGCTGATTTGGACAATTACCCTTACACACTAGCTCTTCAACACTCTTCTGACATTCACACACTCTCTCATTAATTTATGTATGCCCTCATATCACTTTCACTCTCACACCTAGCTTGCACTTTTTCCATCTCATAACACTAGTCAAAAATGACCAAATACATGCACTATAACACATGACTCATGATTATAAAAACATAGGTCGGTCATACCAACACCAAAAAAACATACAAAATCATATAAATCAAATGAAATACCCATAAGGGTCAGAAATGCATCAATACATTCAATAATATCTTACTAGCCCAAGTAGACCAAAAAACATCATTACCGAGCACACCAACGACTCCAAGCACTCACTCCAGCTATGTCATACCTCCAAAGGCTCTAAACATGTCAAACACAACATTTTAACACCATTCATCAACTCAAGGAACTCTTATTCATCCAATTTCTTCTTATCACCCTAAAGTAGGATTTTTTCCTATTCGAATTAGGTACCTCCAGGAATAATCCATTCTGGGCACAAAAAAATAATTTTTCCTCCATCGTTATCAAACTAGGGTTTAAGAAGGGTTTTAACCTTCTTACCTTCTTAACATTGGTTCATAAAAGATAGAGCCTCATTTGATCTCATTCCAACTTTTATATCTTCTTATTTCCATTCTTCAACATCCTTGAATGGCTAAAGGGCCCATGCAAACTTTACATGTGTCATCCAAGTCAATTTCTCTCACATCGAGGTGGAAAACATGCTTTCTAGAAATCGACAGGACTCAAAACCTCATATATATAAAAATATTCATTATGAAACCTTAATTTTTTTCCCAAAGCACTAGGACACCCTCTACTAACATCTTTAATGCTCACTATGTCATAAATAGGTCTGCATCTTCTCAACCCGTCTCATTTTCCTTATTAGGCATAAGGTTTTTACGTAGTTTATGTCACAACCAAGTGTTCTAATACCAAATGAAAGCATGAAACCTCTTATAAATGCATTTTCATATTAAAACTAATGTGACTCACATTTATGAGTTTCTCTAAGATCTCACACTCTTCTGCAAGTAACTATCATGCAAAAATAGGCCACCAAGCACAAGAATTAAGTCTAGTTTAGACCTAGGCAAGTAGATAAACACCATACCTCTACTTCCAGGCTCTCCAAAATTATGTAACACACTTGAGACAACATTTATTTCACCTTTTTATGCCCTCATGGGCTCACATATCTATACAAATGATGACCATGCCTCATTAGACATCCAAACACCTAGACTAAGTCTAGATGAACACCTCCAACTATGTCCACAACATGTACCTTCACTCTAAAACTCTCATGAGCGTCTCAAAACACTCTCCTCATGATCTCCATGCTTCTACCATGCTCCTTAAACAGCCTCATGTCCTCATTTCATCATGCCAAGTCATCATGTGTACTAGGTCTCATGATTAGGCCTACTAGGCCAAGCCATCCTCAATGTGGCCATTCTTGCAACCATGCCACCCCTTTTTTTCCCATGTCATCATCACAAAAATATATAACATCCTATTTTTTATTGATTTTCCACATGCCAACATGGAGGGGCTGGCAAGGTAGAAGTGAAGTGTCCCTAATCGTTGATTCTCCACAATCTTCATCAAATTGTCATGTCCAAGTCCAAAAAAATAATGTAAGTTATCAAAATAACCTGGGGGTATTTTGGATAACATTGACATGTGTCTGTGTCTTTGATAATGTACCCAATAAGGTGCATGTGAAAATCAATCAATCAACTTTGGATAAGAAAACTCGTGTTATTGTATGTCAAGTTCTTCTACATTATCCTAATCACACTATCATCTTAGACCAACCTTAGATACATTTCATACATAGTGAGCCATCCTCTCCTCATGCTACAAGGATCACTAGATCCTTTTCCCTCTTCGAGGCTCCCTATACTTGTGATATAGCAATTATACCTATTTTTAGCATACATGTGACCCACATTCTAATGATGGTTACAATTTGAATGATGATCCTAGTAAATATTTTAATTATATATTACATAATGATATTTATTTTTCCCTTGGGCATGATCATGTGACAAAGTTTTCTAATGTGTACATATATTTAAGCTCATTCTAAGGACACCAATGATATGGATATTGCAATGTAAAAATTTTACAATTGAATTTCATCTAACTCTGCGTTTGAAAATTACTATAAACACATGAATTACTAAGGACCTCTGTAAGGAACCGATCCTGAAATTGTACTAACTGGTGACACACTTATAGAGAGTGATGGTTAACAGAGATTTGCCATTACAACTCTTACTGTTGTCATTCCATTGACGTCCTAAATGGTACTGATTTTCTCCGTAGGATTTCTGATGATATATGTTTGATAACAAAGGTGCATGACCACTTTGATAGGGACTATAGAGCAATGTCTATTCAATGATTGACAAAACCTAAACCCTTCATCAAGATGGGTGGCCATAAGGGGGACCCTCCTTAATTCCATGGCGCATTATCACTTTCCAAGTTTCTATGTCTATTCAATGCATTGCTAGAATATATCCACTTGGCACAGAGCACTCTGCCCTTGATGTAAAATATCAATAAGATACCATGTTCCTCCAAATTCTCAGGGAAGACAACATGTCTCCCACTTTTCAACTCTATGAAACCCTTTTCTAGAGGAAGCATTGGACATAAGAGAAAATATTTGAGCCCAAGATTCTTCCAACTGTCTGCATTAGAGTTCTCTCCTGAATCTCTTGACCCTCAACATAGAAGAATAGTAAACATGTGTGGCTTCAAGAAACTTTTTAGACAAATATGGAACTTACCCACTAAAGACAACAATTTTATTATCCAGTATTCCTGTTTAAATAGCCACCTCGTTGAACAACATACTGACCAAAGACTCTACTAGGAGATCACTTTAAAGGAAAAGGGAGTACTATATGAAATTTAAACATATCACCATGGTCTTATCATATTCCAATACATACGAAGCCATTCTAGGTGGTGTAGTGGACATACAGGATTGTCCTATAATACTGTATGTGTTTTACCATCAAATTTGTTCAAGTATCCAAAGGATAAAAAGAAGGCATCTCCTAGAGCTATTGCATGGAATTTGTTTTCAATATGAATTACATTTCAATTCCTTAATTATTCGTCAATTTATAAGGAGTCATCAGCAAAGTGGACATATGTGAAGTTCAGGAATTAATAGGAAGAAGGAAAAGCAATGTCCCCTGACAAGCCCTATGGGATCTTGATCTTTGTGCCTCATGATAGATATTTCTTCAATCATACCTTCAACTTGCTTATTTTCATAAAGAGTGGGCGCTAAAGGATTTTGAAACCTGTGTCATTTGTGATACGATATGAGGCCAAATTTTAGAGCCGAGCTATGCCCATTAATGGTGATTATGGGATGAGGCATTCGACAAAGTCTGCATACTTGACATGATTGTATAAATATTTATGACCAAAACTTGCAACGCCTATTTTCATAACAAGAATGAAAGGACACTCTATCCTGTCATAGGATTTCTTACAATGCTCAATTTTAATTAAAAGAACATGATCTGATTGGATTTGCAACTTATAATTCCATGCCTTCCCAGACAATCTAATGATGATTATCCAGTATGTACATGCTAACGTGGATGACAGCATCAGTTTACTCTGGCTGAATAATGGTTAGAGCCAGAATAATGGTATGGAAGACATATGACTGCATCTCTAAATTGGGGAAGATTTAGTGGGGTTTATTACATGGATATGTAGGAAACATTGATTTAAGATAAAAGCTCATTAAATTGGTTATCATCTTGGGGTCTCTAGGCTTAGGTGAATATAGCAACTAATAAACAATATTTTCCTTTGTTAAGTGTAAGAAAATCACCAAAAGTTATGGCTCTGAGAATGACTTATCTTCCATCGATAGATCTGGATAGATGTTTGGGCTGGAACATTACCGAAACAGGATGGATTTATAGAACATGCAGGGAAAACTGTATTGCAAAATGAGACCCGAGACTTCTTCAGATAGGGGTTCCCACAATAAGATAGGACCGCCCCTAGTGCTAGTGTCCAATCCAGGCGTTGATGTCCCTATAATAGCTCTTCTTATGGTCTTTTCATGGTCTAAAATTATCCTCTTCCTTTCACTATTTGTCACATCCACTTCACTATAGGTTATTTTGTCATCACGAGATACCTAGAAAACCAAACTAGCTTACTACCTAGCAAAAATGGCTCTAAATATTAGATGAAATAAATAGTGCATATGCTTAAGTCATAGGCTGACCTGTGAAGTCACACAATTGTGATTGTCACTAAGTTGTTGGAGCACCTACATTTCAAACTCTATGTAGTTCATTATGTGTGGTGTGATTTAGATTGTATTTCCTTTGAAGATAGGTTTCCCTTATTCCAATTGCACCAATATGGAGGGATACAACTAATTTTCCCCTAAGATTAATGTGTGAGATTGAATTCAGAATTATCCCTTCTTATGCAGTGAATGATGTATCCCAAATGTAGTCTTTGTATGTTACTTTTTTCCCAAATAGTAGATAATAAGTATTATCCCCAAATGTCCAGCCCCTAATAATGGTAAGTAATTCATGTATATATATACATACATATATATATATATATATATATATATATATATATATATATGTATGTATGTATCCCTTGTTTGAATTTTATCATTAACAACTAAAAATATGGCCTAAAGTAATAAAATATACCAAATGATGTGGAAATTCTAAATCAAGAAAAGGAGGGAAAGGGACAAAAGAACCCAAAGGGGAAAGTAGCACCCAGGGAACTCCTGCCCCTAATGGCTAGTATTTTATAGGATGTGATGTAGCCTAGAATTTGCAAGAGAACACCTTAGTCACATTGGCACATCACTTAGCCTAGACTTAGCACTCACCTGAAGTGCCTAAAGGTACCAAGTCCCTCTTTAGGGTTGTTGTACAGGATGATAACATGATGAAGGAAGAAGCATATAGATTCATAACTAATCCATCATTCTACAGTGCATTCTACCCACATATCTATAACAGAACAAGCTTAAATAGTAATCATGATTGAATTAATAACATGTACTACTCAATTACACAGAATGACACTTAGATTCAGCCAATATCTTTCATTTATTAATAAATATAGAAGCTCCTTACAGCACATATGGATCTGATACACACATTCATACATATAGAATCACACATACACTGCTCTTTGTGATACATACCGATAAATCCTCTATCTACTATGCAGCTAACATCATATATATAGGGTGGAGACTTGCCCTTCACCGCTTAACTACTCAAGAAATAGGTCGCATGCTATTATTAGCCACACGCCGTTTACAATTATAGCCACACATGCAAGTGCACTCTCTATAGTCCTCTTGTAGTTAAACTAAAGTTTAAATTCTATTCTTAGCTCACCTCCATGCATAGATGCTTTGAACCACTTCTCCAAATATAGACAATGCATGGCGCGCATATCTCTACATCGTTGATGTGTTCTGCATGCCATCTTCCAAAAATAGATCCTCATGCCCAAAATTGGTTAAGTCCTAAAATTTGAACCCGCCTTCCATGTGTGGGTCCTTCCTGTCCTTCCACACCTTTGATCATGGCCTTCTATCCCGCGTGGACTCCTTGTGTGATTTGAGACAAGTATTCTTTGATCAACATTACCCTACACTAATCTCATTATCATCTCGATAATGGGCATATCCAAAATTTGAAGGAAAGAATAACAATAAAAGAATAAGAATGAAAGAATTTGGATAAGTAAATAATTTATATGAGGTTATTTAAGCAACCTCCTTGGTATTAACTCTGGATATTCCTCTTTTATTGTGGCCTCCAAAACCTGCCATTCAGTGAGTGCATGTTCCACTTTTTCTGTGATGTCCACAGTAATAGATTCCAACTCATCCCTCATAAGTTCCCCCTTCTCATTTTTTAGAACCAACACAACACTAGACATGGATGTCATCCTCCCTTTCAAAAGGTCCATCATCTACGCAATCATCTTTCCAAACTCTTCTAATCGAGTCTTGTGTGGCTCTTGTGCTGTTGTCAGGGCCTCGCACTTTTGTTTAACCATTGACAACCTTTCTGCATGGACTAATGTTTCATCTTTCATGGTTTTTTGGACCTCATTTTTCTCTTCCAAGGTCTTAATGTTGATGAGCACCTCTGAAGCTGTGCATATGTTTAAAGCCTAGTCACTTTATTCAACACTTCTTGTAATGCCTGCAACAGCCCTTCATAGGGTGTGATTTTTCTCATCACCGATGTTTTCTCCTATTCGGCATCTTTATCTAATCGTTCTGGCACTTGCATATGCAGAGTTTCATCTTCGAGCACCAAGTCCACAAACTTTCCCACATAGTTTATTGCTGAAGGAAATGTCTTGGTTACCTTGGGTTTCAAGTGTGGCCTTACCTTGATTACATTGTCCCCAATCTCCTCTATGATTCTTATGAATACTTCATTCTTCTTCTACGCAAATTCTCTCTCCTATTTTATGCATGCTATCACTGCATCCTTTGTCTTCGTCTCTTCACACAACGCTTTTATTGTGGCATATTTATCAATGTTTCTTCTAGCCACCTCCGAAGAAACTTTCACCAATGCATTGCTGACCTGCTTGTCTGACATGACAATAGGATTTACCGTCATGTGTCTATCCTGAGGTTCCTTCTTCAGTCACCTTGAAACACATGACTCTTTGCACACATCAAAGTTAGGCTCATCCATGTGGGTATGCATTGACCAAGATAATTGCTTTCATGTTCACATGGTCACCATATCTTCATCCATCAATTCCCAACCAAATACATCCTTCTGTACTATCATGCTCTAGAAATGGGCATGGAGAATTTTTCCTGCATACCCCATGGCTAGTGGGATGTGCTCCCCACTTACCCTTCTAGACCTCTACTACTTAGGAACTTGAGCCTCCAAATTTGGGAATTACATCTCCATGTCCTGAATATCTTTTGCAGTTGTTTACTCTGGTCTTTTCTCTTCTTCTTTCTTCCCCTTTCAAGCCTCACCCTTTTCTTATATGTGTTATAGAAGTGTAGGAGATGTAGGCACTCTCTCCTCAAACTCTTCTACCTCCTCATTGAGCTTCAGCTTCCTCCTTCTCTGTGCGGTCACTTCCTTTTGTGCGGAGATTCAGGGTGATTTACACACATTGGTTGGGGTAGCACCTTGGGTCCTTGTTCTCTTGAATACCATTTTAAACTTGTGTTCCACTTATACTACATTTAAGTCCTCATCATCCCCCTATTTTGGCCAAGGTGGTGTAACAACACGCTCATCATCACTCTGACTTGTAGGATGTCTCATACCCCTATGCTCTAAACCACCACTATCTCCATGCTCCTCCTCCTCATCCTACACTTTGATTTGATCTGTGGGCTTAGGCATTGGGATATTCTCCATTGTATGCTTTCCTTTCGGTGGTGCTAGAAGTGTGAAATCACCTTCCACATATTTGTTATTCTTTATTTTTGGCTTCAGTTGGAGATACACCAAGGCTTCCCCCACATCTACTACAACCAAACTTATTGGTTTGATGTTCAGAACCTCTGAAATTATTCTCTTTGTATAGGTGCTTCTGCCAGGATATACATACTTCTTCCTCAATGTATGGTAGTCACAGTCTACCTTGTCTGCATTGAAGATTAGTCTACGTGTGTCTGTAAATCTATAAACAGATTCTTAAAAATACCTTGTAGTGAATGCATATGGTAACTTGTACCAAGGGCTCCAAACTTCATCCTTCATTAGAAAACGTGTGATGTAGAAATGTTGGTATACATCAAATTGAACTTGTTTCCCTACCACTACTGGTAGGTCCTTTAGGATGCACCACTCTTCCCCAAATGTCATGTAGAGCTTGTCATACCACTTCACCACCCTTTGTTTTACTTCATCTGTCATGGTCCCCTTGCATAGGTACTTATTGAATCTTTCAACTGGGGACTTTTTCTCCATGGGGTATTCCCATACTTTCTCCTTTGGTCCTTCTGGTACTCTTATCTACATGAAGACCAGTGATAGTAGAACAAATCCAAAGTTGATCTTTCCTCCTGCGCACGCTTCTTCAACTATCTGCTCTGTAATATAGCCTATAATTTTGTAGATCATCCCCTCCGACATCTTACATTCCACATACAACCACATAGTGTTTACCTACGACCACTGCTCCTGATCATTTAACTTAGTAACAAGGTATGTTGCAGCTTGTACAATTAGATATTTCTTCAATTTATCTATGTCCATTTCGCATGGACCCTTTAGGTACCCCAACTCCTGTTTGGTCTATGAAACCATGGCTTTATCTACAAGATCACCTATTATGTCTTCTCCTATGGCCTTCATACCTGTAACTGATGAAACCAGCACCGATAAAATTCTAACTCTACGTCCTCAAAGTAGAAGTCTTCATGCACCCTACTCATGAGCCACTAGTATAAGGGCTCATACTTCCCAAAATATGGCAACTCATACAACCGATATACCCCAATTCTCTTCAAAATATTTTCACCCGTATAATCATATACTGGCATATCATCTATTGTGCATTTGTTTGTTCTTACCATGAGCAAGGAATCGAGCTCCTTATTGTTCTCTAAATTTTTGTGATTATATTCACTCACTTTGCTTTTTCTAATGGGTGAATCCCACTCTTGGCTGACAATGACTCCTTCTGGGTATTGCATCTCTAAAAAATGGCTTTCAGGTGCCATCTCCTCTTCCTCAATGACTACCTTCTTCTTTTCTTTTATTACTACTATCGATGCCTTCTTTGGCGCTAATTTTACCCTACAAATGTCCCTTCTTCAACTCTACAACTCTGCGAATCAAACCCTAGCTCGAGTCAATTATGCCCTACGTGGAAACTTCATAACCTAACTATTTCCTATCTCTCTGCTTCACTCAAACCCGTCACCACCAGGGACGTAATATTCTTATAGCACAGATCTGGTTGTCATGCTTGGTTTCACACCCTTCGCACCTTAACTTGATCACTTGGATCTTTGCACTTGGCTCTTCTCTCAAATACTCTTAGTTTCAATGGTAAAAATGAATCCACATCCCATCCTTATATAATTTTTTCAAATTTTTATGCATTTAATGCTCCTCATCTACTAAATATCTCTTCATTCATTGACTAAATTTGTTCATTCCACACAGTACATCTTCGCGCCCAGCTATAACCTTCTAGTGCACCTTCCTACCCACTGGTCACAGGCTTCTCTTCAGCGTGTGCTCCTACACCCAAGTACCTCATCACTTTACCTTCTCCTGGTAGCTATCATGGCCTCCTTTTACCTCACGTTATATTGTTCCTTCATCCATCTCCATCCCTGGTCACCTTTTGAGAAGTAATCTTCTTTTGAATTAAAGCACACTCGTAGTATATTATTCCTTTCATCTTTCAATTCCCAATGTCTTTTTCTGTCTTTCTCTTGGATCACTATAACCACCCACACTAAAATTATGTATATTCCTTTGCGCATAAATAGTATTCATACAGTAAGTAACTTCATGCATGCAAGTGCATTTATTACACAAACAACAACTAAATTGACAAAGCATAGTGATAATGAAGGAAATACAAAATTGAAAACCTAAACTAAATGGAAATACTACCTTATTAAAAACACCAAGAAGACTTATTTATAGTAGGGCTTTAACCTACTCCCGTTAAAGTAACTGGGAAGCCATGTTCCATCAAGTGTTTCTAACTGGCATGCACCTGATTCAAGTATAGAAGTGATAACATACAGACCTAAACAATGTAATTTGAGCTTGCCTAGATGGTGCAAGAACTTTGAGTCATAAAGAAGGACCATTTGGCCAATCTCAGATGTCTTATCTCTTATATTTATGTCATGCCATGCTTTCTACCTGGCCTTTTCCTACTTCTGACTCCACCGTGCTATGGCTTGACACTCATCCAGTTTAATCATCTTGGAAATATTCTCTTCTAAATCCTATGCATCAGCTAGACCTCTAGTGCGTGCAATACACAAAGAAGGTAACATAAATTCTATAGGAAGAACAACTTTCGTGCAAAACACCAATTGAAACAATGTGGCTTTATTCAATCTCTTGTAAGTTTTTCTATATGCCCAAAGAATAGCTGACACTTTTTTATCCCAATCCTTTCTTCTGACATCACATATTTTTGTCAATGTTTGTCCCAAAATTTTGTTGAAGGCCTTAGTAGTTCCATTTGCCTAAGGATGGTAAGGTGTATTTTTATGGTGTGCAACCATAAACTCATCTAATAGGATCTTGATTGTCTCATTCAAAAATTTTGTACCTCTATCACATGTCAAGCTTAAAGGACATCCATATATTGTAAGAACATTCTCCCACATAAATCTAGCGGTTGTAACTATCGTAGAGTCTTTGTAGGTGCTACTTCCACCCATCGTGTAAGGTAATCTATGTAAGTAATGATATAGCGTGATCTAGTGTTACGCATGGCTGGTGAAATAGGTCCTACAAAGTCAATGTCCCATTTCTCAAATGGTTCAAAACTATTAATTGGTCTTAAAGGCATTTCATCTCTTTTCCCTGGTTTTCCTAGGCACTAACAATGATTGCACATCTTACAATAGTCTTTACAGTCTTTATACAGTGTCACCCACCATAATCCATCAATTAAGATCATCTGAGAAGTCACATCACCTGCATAATGGCATCTTGCAATACCACCATGAGATTCTTCCAAGATATCCTTGCGCTCATGCACTAACACACAACAGTGTAATACTTCATCTCTTCCTATCTTGTAAAGATCACCACTGATTAACATAAATGATGTAGTGCGTATAACAAGATGCTTCTTTTCTAACGATCTCATTCCTTTTAGTGTTATACCTATTCGTAGAAAGATAGTAATGCCTTCTAATTCTATGGGCATGTGTTGTAACCTGTATAATTGTGCATCCGGAATTGTTTCTTCAATTATCTGTGCATCCTCTCCTGGTTTGGTCCAGAATTATTTTTCCCTGGCTTCACCACAACTATGAAGTCAAATTATTGAAATAGGAGTACCCACCTACATATGCACCCCTGTAAAATGGGCTTGTTTACCAAGTAAATCAAAGCCATGTGATTTGTTTAAAACACAAATGGTGTTGCTAACAAGTACTATCAAAACTTGTACAATGCATAGATCATTAACAAATCTTCACACTCTGTAGTTTTATAATTCCGTTCAGCATGAGTCAGCTTCCTACTAGCAAAACTGACTGGATGAACAATAATACCTTCACTAGGTTGACCTAACATAGTGCCAATGGCCATGCCAGAAGCATCCACATACACATGAAATGGTTTATCCCATGAAGGAAAGTGCAGAATGGGCGCAGTAGTAAGTCTCTCTTTTAATACCTCAAACATGCATTTTTGCGGTTATCCCTGATAAAATGTACCTTTCCCCTTCAGTAATTCTACCAAGGGTGTAGAAACTATAACATACCCTTTTCTAAAATTTCTGTAATATCCTATATGACCTAAAAACCATGCACCTCACTTTGACTTGTAGGCAATTCCATGCTTAAATTGACTCAAATCTTAGTTGGATCAACTAGTAAACCTTCCTTGTAGATTATATGCCCTAAAAGTATCCCAAATGGTGTAGAAAATATGCACTTCTTGATGTTCAAAGAGATACTCAATTGTTTTCATTGTTCAAACATTAAGCGTAGATTGTAACAATGATCTTTCACAAGCCCATATATTGTCCAATCATCTAGGTAGACCTGTAAGAAATTGTGAATAAAATATTTGAATGCCTAAAAAACTATCTGTGAGAATACAACAGGAAAAATTTTCAATCCAAAAGGCATCATAGTATAGGAAAATATTCCCCATTCATTAGTATATGTTGTCTTTTCTTGATCCTCTTGAGTGATCCTAACCTAATGATAACCAAAAAATTTGTCTGTGAAAGAATATATTTTGTGCCCTACAACTCCTAGTATTTCCTCAATGAATGGCATATGGAATGGATCTATGATGCATGAAACATTCAGCTTCTTATAGTCTACACATATCCTAATCCATCTGTCCTTCTTGATATTAATCACCATTAGGCTAACCCATTCTGACTCATCAAGGGGCTTGATAATTCCAAATTTCAACATTTTGTCAATTTCTTCCTTTACCTTTTTATGCAAATTAGGATTCATCATGTAAGGCCTCTTCCTAACTGGTTATGCACCATCCTTAAGCTTGATCTTCATTTCCCCAAGTGATTCATGTAGTTACTTAAGTTCATGATATCCTCTAGGGAATAAGTCTTGATAATCCCTGAGTAATTTGATGATTTTTGCTACCTCCAATTCTAACCAGTAATCACCAATTATGGCCTCCTTAGGCCTAGCCTCTGAACCTATATTTACCTTCTTTGTCTTCATGGGTTCATGGTAGGTGCGCGTATCCTTGTCTAAATTGTCCAAGACCTTGTGCACCCCATGTGAATGTTCAATATCTAGGTTCTCAGCTTTCTTGTCATCCACGATGTAGACCATCTTTCATTTCTCTTTCTCAAGTCAAGCACGTTCAAGTAGTTTGGAGTCTATTTCTTCTTCCTTTTCAAAACATGCTCTGAACTCTATCTCACTGAATAATTCCTGAATATTATCTTCTACTTTTGCACTATCTCCCATAGTTGAGTGCTTGAAAAATTTTAATGCCTCTGCCACAGGAGGTTGATTCAAGAAGTAGTCAAATGTCCAGATTATACCTGCAACCAAATTTTTCTAGTTCCCAGTTTTTCTATGTAGTTATGCATATACATACCAAGCGATTGTGCATCCTTGGAGTGTGGAATACAATATTTAAACCCACAGTGAAGGTGGTAATGCTTCCTATCCTGTTGTCCAGAGTCTCTCACACTGCTGAATGTGATGCTAAACAGGTTGATCACCATGATAAGTGCAAATTTGTGTAGGTGCATTGTTCCTTATAAACCTAGTAGGCAAAGATATTCCAATCTCTTCCCAGTGTATAAGGTTATCTCTGTGGACTACCCACCAGTGCGCTACTGTCCTACATAGTTTATATGCTAACATATCCCTTCTCTTAACTTGATAAGTCCACTATGTTTCCATGGCCTTCAAAAATGTAGGGAGATCTTCTACCCCGCTTTACCAAGGTACTGTACTGCCTATTCGTCAAACTAAACAAATTCCATTCTTGTGTGTAACCACACTTTTTACCTCCCACCCTACTAATTCATATATACCATGAGCCCAATTATCACAAGTAATACTTGTAGTATCACTAATAGAATGAGAATCCCCCCACTGTAGTATGCCTTGCTTCAATGGCTCATTGACCTTTGGGTCCTAGATAGCACGTACATAAACTCTATTTAAATCCTCCTCACTTAGAGGCTCAACATATGGCTTAGAATTTCCATATGTTAAAGGTATCACAACCCTCTCTTCATTGTTTTCAAAGCTAACATACCCCTTATTGAATCTCAAGTCAGTGTTATTCGCATAACACCAAGGGCGTCCAAACAAGGCTGGAAAAGTGTCTACTTTTACAAGTGCTAATACCTCAAAATACCCAGTGAACTTGGCCCCTTGTATAGTGATAGATGCATCTTTCAGAACTCCTATGGACATGGCCTTAGTCTGGTTTTCTATAAATAACACGTTAAATGATGGTTGCAATGGATGCCTCCCCATTTGTACCCATGCATCTAATGTCAGCACATTTACCTCTGCACCTGTATCTATCAATATGTTGCTCAAAAAGCCACCCATCCACAACAAAATTTAGATTAATTTCTTTTTCATAGTAAATGCTATCAGGAGGAAGATTTTCATGTAGTATCTATCATCTAGTCTTAAGGCTTGCACGCAGAGTGTTCCCTTTTAACCAATTGCCTAAGAGTGAAATAATGTTCTTCTAGCGCAACATCTTGCACACCTCCCACATATCATCCATATCAGTTTGGACTGTCTCTGATACCTTCTTCTGCTCCTTTAGGTACTGTATCTCATCCTGAAGATTCTTTAGCACTTTCATGGTATCCTGGTAAACTTCCTTCTGATGACTAGTATCTGGATACCTAGCATGTAAAAACTCCTCCTTGGTAATCATAAGCTTTTGGAGAAATTCCTCTCACGCATGTGCAACTTTAGCACATCTAGTAATCTTCACTGTCAATGCCTCAGGTCCTTCTGTTATCTTGGGCATCCACTGATCTCCTACCATACACTGGATTCTAACCATCTTGACACTTTTGTTTTCTTGCTTATGCTACTAATCAGGGGATCATTTTTGAAAGTTCTCTAAACATCCCTAAATGGTGTTAGTGTAGAAGAACATCTTGATATCTTTCCAACGACTGCGAGAACAGGAAAAACGGACATTGGGAACTCTAGATATGTCCGGTCAATGTTCAGACATCGAGAAAGTCAACTCTGGTCAACTGGTCAATATTGGAGCAATCACACTGTAACACTTGGCTTTCCACCACTCGTCGAATTCACTCAATTTTCCTATTGGGATACGACAAGTGGACTACATGATGACCAAGTTAATTAATTTCGATACCCCATGGTATGGGTCGAATTTTTATTTACTTGGTAAGTCCACTTACACACCATTCCGAATGCCACGTATATATATATATATATATATATATATATATATATATGTTCAAACATTAGTATAAACCGCCACATGCTAAGTCCATTTGTGAAGGAGGGAAGTGGTGGTGGGGACATGCAAAGGACCACATGGAAGGAGGATGAAGCGGTTATTGGGGACTTAAAGCCATGCGTGGTATTATCCACGTGAAGAATGAAGGGGATAAGGGTTATTAAACCTTACCCAAATATATGCTGGGATTATATCCCATTAAAAACATTCAAAACCGCTCCCCCTCTCCTTAGCCGCTAAAATGGCTATTTATCCCATTTAAAATGCTAAGCACCCACTTTGGAATATTTTATCCCGTATCAAAATACTACTGGCTAAAGGGTTAAAAATATCCTAAGGTATAATATGTAAGTGCATATTTTTTGGGCCCTAAAATTGTATAAATAGGGAACCCATTTACATTGTAAAAATACACACACCCCAATCTTATTATTTTTTAAGATTATTGTGGGGACACACTCCGGCGCAACAGAGAAGCTCATTGCTAGAGTGCGGAAAGGTGGAGACACACCCGAGCTTATTATTTGTTAAGCTTATTTGTGAGATGTGTCAACAAATATTGTTTATTGGCCTATTATTTTAGGAAAAAGTATACAAAATATTTGTGATTGGGAATAAATTATAAACTACCCAATATGCCCATTGAGCCACACCAATTACTTGCAAATCCTGGATTGTCGACCAGAGTGCTAGCATCACATTGATAGTGTCAGGAAGGCCGATTGAAGCCAAAGGAGATTGTGCATCAGGAAGGTGAAAAAAAAATTTGATTGATCATCAAAATTTTTCAAAGAACTGGTGTACTGATAGGCAAGTAAAATTCCATTAGGTTTTCTTGTGAAATTACTATTGTAACTTACAAGTTTTGACTAGTGGAACGGTTCGACCATGAACCCAGAGACGTAGGCAATTGTCGAACTCCATAATCAATCTTTGTGCAATTGTCTTAAATGTCTTGCATTTTATTTTAAATTGATTACTTAAAAGGAGTAAATTATTGACAAATAATTAAAGCCTATAAGGGTCCAAGATCAGGTAGTAATAATCTGATTATTTTTGGATCATGTTTGGTATCAGAGTTGGTTTAGCTCCTTATTTGTTTTTCAGTAAATTTGATTAATAGAGTGATTGCTTCAAGTTGGTGCAGTTAGTTTAGTTTGTGTGAACAAGGTACAAGTGCACTATGGGAAAGATGTCTAAATAGGTGAAGCTCGAGGAAATTGAGGTGTATAATCACCAGATCTAGGAAGAGAACTCTCTCCTACAATCAATGTATTACTCCCTGGAAGAGGAGAATGCTCGTTTGAAATTGGAACTGAAAACCAAGGATGAGCTCTTGGCAAGGTTACAATGTGGTGATCAGAGGAAGGAAATACCTTCAACTTCAGATGCAAAGGCCATGGTAGATGATTGCACTATCAGTTGTTCACCATGGTAATCTTCTTCTTCCTCATATTTGGTTTCAGATTCACGTAATGAAATCTTTGGTTTGTTTGAAAAGCATACTAGAGGCATTGGATCTAAATTACTAGATAAAATGGGATTTAATGGAAGAGGCCTTGGTAAAAATGGCCAAGGTATTGCTAACCCAATATAGGTCGAGGATCATCCTTGTTTTGCAGGTTTGGGTTATCCTAGTGTGGGAATGGGAATGGGAATTGGAGAATGCTCCAAGAATGCTGACGGGAGACAAGCTTCCAAAAGCAAAGTGAATACCCCACTAGTCCTGCAAGAAGATTCAAAGCAGGAAAGTTGTGCTTCATCGTCACAGGCAAGATGTGGTAAGAGAAATCAGTGAAGAGGTAATGAGATTCCACCTCTAGTTTCTTACCATAATCATAAGCACAGTAAAACTTCTGATCCACTTTCTCAGCTTAAGAAGTATGGTTATGATTTTCAGAAGATGTGGAATTCTTTATTATGTACTTTTTGTGGATTGCATAATCATTCAGTGGCCAGATGCTGGAAGAGAAGGAAACTGATGAAGAATTTGATGTCGTTCATCAGGAACACATCAAATTAGAAAGACCAATCTCGTCATGTAGAGTTGAGAAATGGCAGAAAGAGTTCCTCATCCTAGAAGAAGGAGATTAAGAGGAATTTTTGTGCTCATTGCCAGAGGAATGGGCATCAGGTGGAAAATTACTGGAAACTGCATAAAATCCCTTTCCGTTTTGGTCCCCCTTTGAGGTCTCTTAACGTTCGGAATGGCATAAAATCCCTTTCCGGAAAGTATAGTTTTTGGAACTTGGTCATTTTCAACCTTTTTGGTTTGGGCGTAGTTTTCTTTCACATTACATCAACCAAAATTGTGCCCCCTATATTCCTTTGGCGCATTCTATTAAGTTTCAACATTCTTAATGTTACGCCTCTTAACGTTGCACCTGTCAAAGGTGCACCAAGGCGCATGCACCCACTTGTCAACACTCTAAATATTACGCCTCTAAATATTGTGCCAAGGTGCTAAAAACAAAATGTCGACACTCAAAATCTATGCCATGGTGCAAATATTTTCGTGTCGACATCTCCCTAAGTGTACCATAGAAAAAGTTGGTGGCGCATTTATTACACCTTTTGCTATATATAGGCATGCCCGACCTGTCATTTTCACAATTAAAAAAACATGAAAAATTTATTCCTCTATACTTGTCAACGTTCCTGTCAGCCCTATGTGTCGCCATTTATCATGTTTGTGGATCCCACATCATATCCTTTATCATTATATATTCCTGGTAAGCGGTCCTTACTTTTCTTGTGGCTTTGTTGTGGTTTTTCTATTGTTTTAGGTGGTTAGGATTGTTAATAAACAATGAACCTAAGAAGATAACACAAGCCCAATATATTTTGTGTAACCCACTTCAAACTATTCTTCATCCTCCTTCCAGATCTGTAAAACTGGTAGATTCTACAACAAAACTACGCAACACATTTGTCCTTTGTTCCCTGCTATGCTAAATTTTTCCCTCTTGGCCATCAAAACCACAAAGAAAAGAGAGTGAAAAACATGCATTTTTGCAAACACTCACTATTTTTCCTTTGGCGCAAGCTTTATTATTGTTACATCTAGCACAGTTGTGCCAAAGGCACACTGTCCCTGCATGCGGCATAAGCCTTCTTCGTGCCTTATAAAAATCAAAAAAATTCCTAAAGCACAAGCACACATACAGCTACAACAACATCTAAATGTTTTGTAAACCATTCTTGTGCCGCACAAGATAAACCCTTGGCGTACCTCACTTTAATGTTGCATCTACCACATATGCACCGATGGCACACCCTGAGACCTTGCTACACCAAATAAATCTGCGCCTAGTTAAAACACATCATATGGCGTAAGCGCACATCCATTGACACCAACATTTGAATGTTGTGTGTAGTATTTCCATGCCCCGTACCTCTTTTGGCATTGTTTCCTCCCATGCAACACGTTCCCAAAGTGTGTCTTGATTTTCTGAGACCCTGTAGCATGCATTAGAGCTACGCCTTGTGCCCAGAGACTCATAAATTGCTAACTTTTCATTTTATAAGCTTTGATGGATGACTTAACAGCTAACATGGCTCTTCTGTGATGGACTTCCCTGATTCTTCTTGCAGACCAACAGCTGAACTCAGATTCACACATGTCTTCATCGAGTAAGAAGCCCACCAAGTCCAAGGGTAAAGGCAAGCTAACAAAAGAAGAAATGAAATATAAATACCAAAGGGTCAGGATGCCTGAATCCCTTACAGAGTGTGACCTGGAAATCAGAGATTCACAACTCGGTCACATTAACATGGAGGACTTCTGGGCCAGAACCAAGAAGGTCACAGGCATCCCATGGATGGATAAATTGGTTGGCAGTGGTCTGCACTTTGCTGCAGGATTCCCATTAGCGTAATCAACGAGTTCATGATGTTGGTGGGTCGTTGTTACAATAAAGACACAAGATGTGTCAAAAATGAGAAGGGCGAGGTAATAATCAACCTCACTGCCCAGCATTTTGAGATCATGTTGGGTATCCCTCACCACTGACATTTTGTAGCAGTAAGCTAGGAGGACTGCATGAAGACATGGAATGAAAACGAAGACAAATGCATGCAGCTAATGAATGAGGTGTACCTCAAAAACAAGAAGGTGGTAAGCATGTGGCCATAAGTCATTCATTGTAGTGACTTTTCAGAGGAGCTAAGTGACACCATCACTTTCCTAAGTAGGGTATTTGGGCTTCCTGATGCCCATTACTTTCACAAGTGGATGCTCAGATATTTAGAAATAATGAGCAAAAACATTCCTGATCAACATTTTGAATGGGGAGAGATTATCAGCAGCACAATCTCGGAGCAGCTTCAACAACTTTCAACAACTGGGAAGTTCTATATGAACTCCTATGTGGTATATACTATTGCCTCAAAAAGGGACTACCCAGCATTGAGTCAATGTGGGGTATGGCCCCAGGTCAGAATATACGAGTACTATCTAGAGTTAAGACTGGAAAATAGCATAGCATAATTCAACAAAATCAATGATGCCTTCTTCTATGGTGTCATCTACCTCTTGAGGCCCAATATGACTCACGGTCAGATGACCAAAAGTGTGGTATCCACCACAAAGAAGTGGGGAGTGTTATTCACGCAATTCCCCACTTTCACCTATCTCAGAGCCACCAAATTCTTGGGAGAGCCCACCAAGTTGCCGAGGTATGCGGGACCCAAGCTGATCCTATTGGAGCTGTCTAGACAGCTTATCACATACCATGAGAAGTGTTTGAAAAGAAATAAGGGTGGAACTCCATTCCCCCTCACAGTGGGTAGGTACACCTGCACTTCACAGAGAAAAGCCTAGGAAATGTTTGCAGAGCTTGAATTTCTCAACTTAAAGCATAATTTCTCGGCGAGGCCAACCTTTGATCCTCGTGATTTCCTTCCAAGGGCAAAGCTTGATCCAATTCATGTCCCTCAGATCGAAGATATCTACATCGATCTATATCACGAAGTCGAGCTCAGATGAAAGGATCACTCCCACCTGGCCCTGGCAGAGATCATTCAATATGGTGTGGCCATTGTCCCAAAGGGCTTCCAAGAAACTGATCAAGAGGTTGATCAAGTTTATCTAGACACGGATGGGGAAAATTGGCCATTTTTTGAAATTGATAGAAACAAGGCACCTCAGACTATTGAGGAAAGGGTCAAAGGCACTCTGCAGTGCACTAAGCATTGGTGCAAGAAAAATAGTCTCATCTACCTTGGAGTAGACTTTACCATGTCTCCCTTGGGTAATGCACCCACCAAGATGAAGCACTTGCCTAAAGGCAAAGGAAAAGATAAAGAGGGAGAGCCAAGCACTGCTCAAGAGGAAATTCCTGAGAACCCTCCTTCTACCGCCGAGTAGTAGTAGTAAGCCTGATATCCCCAGAAGAAGAAGAAGCAGTAAGTTCTCCAACAAGCACATCCACTCAGGATGTTACCCCTACTACAAGTAGTGAGGTTCCCATCATCCCCTCTCCCACTACTCCTTCCCCTCCTCATTTCACTCAACCAACCACTCCTTTGGTTGTGTCTTCTCCTGCGCCTTCGACCATTCACCCTCCCTCTTCATCCATCTTCTCTTCGCTCATGGATCTGTCCCCCAAAATTTCTTCCTTCATCTCATAGATCCCTTCCACCCCCATGGTTTCCTCTCCTACAGTGACTCATACCCCCATGAGCGTTGGAGGGTTGGATTCTTTCTCAATACCACCACCAAGTGTCTTGACACATTTCCCCATGTCCACTATAATTACTCCTTCTTCCACCCCCGGTTCCTCTTCTTCCTCTGGTCCCACTCCCCTAAGTCTAGAATGGATCTCTAAACACCTAAGTCAGCATAAGGGGAAAGTCCCTATTGCACCTATGGACTTCTCTGTTATTCCAACTAAAGGGGCTAAGAAGTAAAAGGCTATAACCCACTTCTCTAAAAGCACTTCAGGTGAAATATTTATGGAGATCGCATACCCTGATCCCACAAAGGAGAAAAAGGATATGTCTCCTACAGATTTTACAGTGACTCAGCTCACAATGGGAACATCCTCAGAAATCCTGCAAGGAGAGGCCTTATCCACAATGGATGCCCTTTGTAAAAAGCTTCAAGAAGCAAAGGAAGAGAAGAGAATATTAAAAGAGCAAAACAAGCATCTTCTCCAAGTCCTACAAAAGATGGGAAATGCACCTCTTGTAGCTACCACTGAAACTCCTGAAGCCCTTAGTCAAGAGAAGATAAATGAGTACGCCAAGATCGGAGAGAAATTTGTAGTATTCTCTGCCTAGAGAGAGTAGATCCTCAAAGATAGTGAGGAAGTGATTACAAAGTTCACCGAGCTGTATCAAAATATAGATCAAGCTAACAAGGAACTCCAGGCAATAGCAGGACCTATCTCCGAAAATTTGTACCATGCTAGGTTGCAACACAAGACATTCCAGAAGATGCTCAACTTCTCAGTCGATGACTTAATGAATCACCCGAGAGCACCCAATAAAGTCCTTGCTACTTTAGACTATCGGGTTGACCAAATGGAGTTTGTCTTGGAGAAAATAGACAAAATCAAGGAGGAAGCCTTAGATGCAATGCATCAAATGGAGCAGATCATCTTAAGGATGTCTCCAGGTTTGCTCACCCCATCATACGCCTTGAGGAAGGTAGAAAACACTATTCGGCTTTTCAATGGAATCACATCCTAGGGTTTAGAGTCAGAGGCCACTTTTGATATAGAATCTATCAACAACCTTCTAGCCTGCCGTGACTTTGTTGGATACCTGATGGAGGTAGGTAATGAATACTTCAAACTCCCAGAAAGACTCAGAGATGAACAGGAGACTTGTGAAGTCATCGGGGATCACACCAAAGGTCCTACTCAGGATCAACTTCAAAAAATGGTTATCAAGTTCATGGAGTATTGAGCTCCATTTCACATTTCCTCTCCTGAGTAAAAGCAGGACACTCCTTTCCAGCCAATGGATGATGATGAATAGGATCCTTCCTCTTGGGATTTATCCCTTTTTCGTAAAATATTTAAAAGAATGTTGGCACAAATGATGACATCATCCATGTTGCATCATGAGATGTTGTCATCCACAAAATTACCCCAAAGTCAACTTTTGACTTTTAAATATTTTGTAAATAGTTTTTGGTTCCTTTTTGTCTTCTTTCTCCTTATCCTTCTATAAATACTAGAATGCTTGTTGTATTTTGTGTGAGTAACATTTTATAAACAATAGAGTCAAAAGAGAAAGACTTTGAGCCTTCTTGTAACAGAACATTATTAATACAAAATTGAGACTTTGTGTTGAATTATTGTGTTACATGTTAGATCTTTCTTAAGTTAGATTTGCATGTTTATTCTGTTGGATTCACCTATACTTTTGTCATTTGTTTATCAGTATTGCTTTGTTTGTTTATGTGAGTAAGTTTGGCTCTATTTACTACCAGCCTAAAACATAAACCCTCTGACCTTTCTACTTTGGAATTCATTTCTTTTCTCCCTTCAGATCCACCTTTCTTCCATTCCTCCTTCATTCCTTTCTGTTCTTCAGTCAGAACTATTTCCACCAGGATGAGATCCCAAACCCCCTTGAAGGCAGAATACTATAAGACTTGCACAGATTCCTGCTGGTAGAATAGTAATAAACTAGTTTCACTTTGCTGTCTCAAAGAGGGGCTATGCCCTGCACACTGTTGGCCTGTCTATCCATAGATCTGCCCACCCGACAGATTTTCAGACCAACAGTTTTTGGTGACTCTACTGGGGAATCGAACCAGATCTATGTGAGTGTTATGTCAGCTAAAAGACACTAACAATTTTTAAAGTTGCTGAGGTGACTAAGAAAATAGATAAAACTATAAAAATCACTACCTGTTTGCAAATCTTAACTCTTTGTTTAAAATCCAAAATTTTTGCAAAAGTGATCCAAACTGAAAATTTTCTTCAGAGATCCATAGATCTGGACCAGTTAGAAACCTTTAGTTCACTGAGTTTTTATAAAAACCCGTATATTTCCGTAGATCTGAGATCTTGATATTTTTACAAATATTTTCAAACCCTTGCAAAAAGTCAAATCTAAGATCTGAAAATCAGCTTACTAAGTTAACCATTATTTTATCCTCGCTAATCTTTGTCATTAAACCGCAATTGGTTTTCAAAAGAGGGATAAAATTAAATATTTAGAAAAGTACATGCTGCTGATTTTTGTCAGAAAAATCAGAAAATCAGCAAGTACAAACAAAAAGAGTTTTTATAAATCTGCTCTAAAATCATTGTAGATCTGAAAAGATACACTGGCAGGTGAGCCATTTACCCATAGCAGGAGAGCCCGTGGAGAAGTTGATCCTATTTTTGATCTACTTCAACGAGGCACAACTTCAGTATTACACCAGCATGCTTCACGTCGCTGAGTTCAGCTAATCGGTCAGCCAGAAGTGCCTCGCCTCCATGAAAGAACCGGTTTTCGCAAGGAGCCTCCACATCCCTTTGCAGTGCTCTATTACTCAGCAGAACCGCACTTCCGGCTCGCGTCCTCTTTCCAGCTTTTCAAATGGCAGTACCATGGGGAAACACTATGGGCCCTCTTGCATTGCCGCATCTAGTTCACGCACTCCCTCATGGAAACCACAAGAATTTCCCAAGATTTGATGGGAGTGGAAATCAAAGCATGGATTCACATATATCTGCATTCATTATGTCATGCAGCATCCTAGATGTGACCCATGAAGACGTGTCAGTACGCCTCTTTCTAGAGACCTTGCAAGGACCCGCAGCAGAATGGTTCCAACATTTACCGGCCGGATCTATCACCAGTTGGGCCACATTACGAACTGCGTTTGAAGACAAGTATAAGCCTTCAGAAGACACATTTGCATTACTATCAAAGATCACTCACTTAAAGAAGGAGGCCAATGAAACCATGCATGATTTTATCACCCGTTTCAATTCGCTGATTAACCGTGTGCCACCTACCATGTTGCCAACACCAGAAAATCAAAAGTGTTTCTTTGTGAATGCCATGAGCTCAAGAGTAAGTTTCTTACTCTTACAAGAACAAATCACCACCTTAGTTCTCACTCAAGCTGCGGCCATTCAGATAGAAGACAACCTGCTTATATCTGGCGAGTTAAAATGAGAGCCGTCCAAGCCTAAGGCTTCAACTCCTTCTCAAGCCACTTCATCAGATCCGGCATTCCAGAAGATGGCAAACAACTTGCTCACATTAAAAAAGTAATTAGCTCAAGCTTCATCCTCCACTCCATACCGGGATATCCCACGGAGAAACTTCACTCCCAACAATGCCCCACAAAGGCCACGTTTGCCTACAGCTACTCCATGGTTGGCACTTGAGGCTCCTCCGGTCAATGCCCTGGTTGAGATCGAAGAAGAGGAGAAAATTTATGAAGAACCTTCATCACAAGGTGGAGATGATCAAGATGTCGGTGAACCGGCTGGCGACTCTACAATCGGGTATATGGAATTTGAAGATGAGGAATCTGATGAAGAAGAGGGTACCCAAGGGTATGCAAGCAAACAGTCATATGTTGTTTTCACCCACTCACAAGGAAAAGAAGCAGAAGTTGTTGCCAAGATACAAAAAGAGAAGGTTGTGTCAAACACGCCTCCAACCATTGCTAAAAGAGGTAATCCTCTTCCTGCTCAACCTCCTATTAAGCCTTTTACGAAGAAATATTTTCCTCCCATCTCTCCTCCAAATCAGCCTTCTTTTGTTTCCATAAAGACCAGTAACCCTACCCTACCATCGCGAAATGAAGGACTCATTCCTTCATCAACGCAGCCCTTGGTCACATTTGACATAGTCGATCACTCTAAAAATACCAAGATTCAAATGTCTGAAGCTGAATATCTTTAGTCTAACCCCGAGCAGCTTGTAAGATTAACCAAATATATCCAAAGCCAAGCTGCCATCCCCTCTCTTGTCTCCCCAAAAGGAATCCTTTCCACTCCTCCTGCATCTCACATAAATGTTGCCTCGACTTCCACATCAGGAAAAATTGAACCTTTTTATCTCTCCCTCCTAATCAATGGTCACAAACTAAGCAACTGCATAATTGATTTTGGGGCTTCCGATAATGTCATGCCGATGAAGTTTTCTCATGCTTTGGGCCTCACTCTTACTAAGCCTTTTGGCAAATGTTACTCCATGGAAACCAAATAGGTTCCATTAATTGGTCAAATCAAAGATGCATAGTTTTCATTTGCAGTGTTCCTAGAGAAAAGGGTAAAGATGACCATCCTTGTTGCTGATATCCCAGTAGCATATGGAATTCTACTAGGGAGAAGCTTTTACAGAGAATTTGGTGGAGAGATTCATATGGACTGGTCCAAAGCCAGAATCCCCGTCAAGGGTGTTATGCAAACATTAGAGCCTGAATCACAAAAGAAGTACCTAGTCACCAATTCTGACGACCCCAAATCCCAAATCCTCTTCGAATCATCAGGGATGGGGAACTACTTCTTATCCACTGAGTCTGATAAAATGGACGTTCTCATCTAGGAGGAGGACCTTAACAAGATATGGACACTGCAATTTGATGGAAGTTGTGCAACGAGTGGATGTGGCGCTGGAGCTGTCCTGATATCTCATGAAGAGGATATTTTTCCTCTTTCTTTCAAATTGTAGTTTTTCAATACAAACAATAATGTTGAGGATGATTCTTAGTTACTCGGTATGCAAGCTACAAAATAAAGAGGAATCAAGAACCTAAAAGTACAAGGTGACGCCGAAATGATCGTTAACCAGGTAAAAGGGGTGTACCAAGTGAAAAATTACAGACTCAGGAACTACCGCAACGCAACATGTGACAACATCAAGGAATTTGACGCTTTCTCAATAAAAGTTGTTCCAAGAGCTCAGAATGACATGGATGATTCATTGACCATCTCAGCATCTCTTATGCTCCCTCAACCAGGGTTGAAAATAGACACATATACCATTGAGGTAGTCTTCCACCTAAGCGTGCTAGACAATTCTCAACACTAGCAGGTATTCAATGATGACATTCAGCTTATTTCCTTTCTAGAGAAAGCAACAAATTTCAATGAGCTTCATTTTGAAGGATCTACTTCTACATGCCGTGAATCTGTCACTGGTCAAGCAAACGAATCAAAAGAAGGCGATGGCATATGTCAACTCAAGGGAAATAAAATTCCAAAGGGTTTAGTCTCTCTGGAATGATTGTTTGAAAAACATGATCATTTTGTCAAAAAGAAGTAACAAGATGATCCTTAACTCCTCTCTAGAGACCGAATCGGTCAACCTGGGTACTGTAGAAGATCCGTAGTTTGTGAACATCAGGGAAATGTTGTACACTCAAAGAAAAGTACCCTGAAGTTTGTCAAATTGCTGAAGAAATATATGGATGTATTGGCATGGTCTTATGCCGATCTAAAGTCTTTCAAGCCAAGGACGTTCAACATGACATCCCGTTAAAAGATGATGTCAAACCCTTTCGCCAGAAACATAGAGGCACTATAACCCCAAGATCTCGAGTACCATCCAGGCAGAAATATAGCTTTCCAATGTTGGATGCAAGAATCATCTTTCCTATCCATCACAGTACCTGGGTCATGAACATCATGCCAATACGAAAGAAGAATGGTGAGATATGCATATGAGATTTTTTCCTCCATCATAGTACCTATGTCGCAAACATGCTCGTACAAAATAATAATGACAAGGATTTTCATAGACAATCTAAATCAAGCGTCCTTAAAGGACAACTACCCGCTGCCCATAATGGATCAAGTTCTGCAGGCAGTAACCTACGTTCAGAGATGTTGTCCATGCTTGATGGTTTTTTGGGCTATAATTTCAGATTGAAGTTCTCACGTCCTGAAGACCGATTCAAAATGGACATTCACTACTCCCTGGGGCACATTCACCTACAGTTTTTTGGATGCCTTTTGGCTTGACCAATGCTCTAGTGCCACCTTTCAGCGAGCAATGGACTTCTCATTCAAAGGTATGATGGGAAAGGTCATCATAGTTTATTTAGATGACTTAAACTTTGTTCTCAAAAAAGTGAAGTGATCATTGTGATCATTTGGAGCAAGTATTGATTAGATGTCGAGAACACGGGATTTCCCTAAATCCAAAAAAGTCTATGTTTTCGGGGTCACTGAAGGAAAATAGTGCTGGGACACATTGTCAGCAAGGAAAGAACAAAGATAGATCCCTCAAAAGGGTTAAGAGCAAGGAAGGAACAAAAATAGATTCAAAAGGGTTAAGGATCTAGAGCCTTACCTTACCCACAAGCAAGACCGGTGTTCACTCTTTCTTTGGAAAGGTGAATTTTTCTCAGCCAATTCGCTTTGTTCCTGATCTTCACTGAAAAGACTCGTCACATATCAAATATCATGAAGGGGTCACAAACTTTTGGTGGAGTGAAGAAGGAAAGGCGTCATTTGAGGATATAAAAGCCTCCATTGCTCATGCACTTGTCCTGGTATGTCCCGACTTCTCCAAGGATTTTATCATGTACAATTATGCATCTGCGCATACTGTATCAGCCATCCTAATGCAAAAGAACTCTGAGGATAGTTGAATCTCCAATCACTTTCATGAGCTCCCCTCTCAAACCTCATGAATTGAAGATGTCTCACCTTTAGAAAAACATGCTCTTCGTAGTGGTCAAAGTAGTCAAGAACTTCTGGTACTACATCCTAAACTCTCATACGGTAGTGCTGGTTCCTGACACGGAAGTTAAGTCTATCCTAACTCAACAGGAGTTAGGGAGCTTACGAGGGAATTGGATCACGAAGGTCCAGGAATATGATCTAGACATAAAAGTAACTAAGTTGGTAAGAGGAAAGGGCCTATGTCATCTTATGGCTGAAAACAAGGATTTAGAGGTCCCTAAAGAGGAAGTTGATTGCATCGACGAGCGCAGGGTCAGCTGGAGAAAGCTGATTCTCTACCTATGGTCCTATTTGTTACAACTAGCGACGAATGGTATTCAGACATTGCTTTCTTTCTCACTTACGGTGAGTACCTAGCTCATCTAACTTCAAAGGAGAAATGAACTGTAAAGCTCAGGGTAGCTAGATATGTCATATGGGATGATGGTTTATACAAGCGCGGTATTGATGGAATCTTCTTGCGATGCGTTGATAAACCACAACAGATCAAATTTCTTGAAAGTTTTCATGACTCAGCCTGCGGCGTCATTTCTCCACATCCGTAACAGCACATAAGATCATCCGGGCCAGGTACTACTGGCCAACACTATTTCAGGATACAACCACCTGGGTAGCAAAATGTGAGCTCTACCAACAGTTTGTTGGCAAACCAAAATTGTCTGCTTTTCCCCTCAGGCCCGTCATTATTGACGAACCATTCAGGAAATGGGGAATTGACTTTATCAGAGCACTACATCCCCAATCAAGTGTTCAGACATAGTTATGTCCTAACAGCAACAGATTACTTCACCAAATGGGTGGAGGCCATACCTGTTAAGAATGCCACCTCTGAAGTTGTTTGCAACTTCATCAAAGAAAATATCATCGTGAGGTTTGGCATCCCACACAAGATCGTTGCTGATAATGCTTCCAACTTCTCCTCACGGGAAGTTATCGGTTTTTGCTATGAATACGGGATAACCTTGGCCCATGCCTCAGATTATTACCCCCAGGGAAATGGTTAGGCAAAATCCAGTAATAAGAACCTAGTGACCATCATACGGAAGCTAGTCGATGAGAATCAGTGGTCCTAGTACAAGTCATTATATGATGCTTTGTGGGAAGACCGTATTACTTCGAAGAGATCTCTCGATATGTCACCTTTTCAAGTGTTATATGGAATCGACGTTGAGCTCCCAATTTCTGCGGAACTCCCTGCTCTACACTTGGCACGAGCGATCGAGGATGAGACTTTCCAAAATTCTCTAGAAAAGAGGATCATGTATCTAACAAAACTTGAAGAAAAGAGAGTAAGGGTGGTCGACAGGATCACCAAACATCAGAATCAAGTCAAGAGACTGTTCGATAAAAAGGCTAAGCAGAGGAATTTCCAGGTGGGAGATCTCGTCCTTTTATGGGACAAGCGAAGAGAGCCAAAGGGCATGCACGGGAAATTCGACTCTCTTTGGAGGAGGGCCTTTCAAGATCAAGCAACTCAATGGAGAGAATAGCTTCTATCTCTCATATCTGGACAGAACTGAGCTCTCACTTCCCTATAGTGGGAAACATCTCAAAATATTCAGGAAGTAGAGCTTGCTCTCTTCTTTGTACAGTTTGCTTTAGTTGTGTGTTTGTTTTTGTCATGTGTTTGCTTTTGTTGGTTGTGTGTTTTCCTTCCTTTTTCATCACCCTTGTTTTTGACTCTCCAGCCCAATGGATAGGCACATGTTGATCTGGGATTCTCTACCCTTAAACTTCGCTCAAAGTTAGTCCCCAGAAAGAGCCAGTTGTTATCCTGTAAAATTGACAAGGGTAATTTTGCAGGTAACCATACCAAAATTTCCATTTTGGTCCCCCGTTGAGGTCTCTTAACATTCAGAATGGCATAAAATCCCTTTCCCAAAAAATCTATATTTTTTAGAACTTGGTCATTTTCAAAACCTTTTTGGGTTGGGTGCAATTTTCTTTCACATTACATCAACCAAAATTGCACCCCTATATTCCTTTGGCACATTCTATTAAGTGCCAACATTCTAAATGTTGCACCTCTTAATGTTGCGCCTGTCAAAGGTGTGCCAAGGCGCATGTGCCAACTTGTCAACACTCCAAATGTTGCAGTGCCTCTAAATGGTGCACCAAGGTGTTGAAAACGTAGTGTCGACACTTCAAAAGATGCGCCATGGTGCAAATATTTTCATGTCGACATCTCCCTAAGTGCGCCATAGAAAAAATTTGGTGGCACATTTATTACACCTTTTGCTATAAATAGGTGCGTCCCGACCTGTCATTTTCACAATTCAAAAAACATAAAAAATTTGTTCCTCTGTACTTGTCAGCGTTCCTGTCAGCCCTGCGTGTTGCCATTTGTCACGTTTATGGATCCCACATCATCTCCTTTATCATTATATATTCCTGGTAAGTGGTCCTTGCTTTTCTTGTGGCTTTGTTGTGGTTTTTATGTTGTTTTAGGTGATTAGGATTGCTTAAAAAACAATGAACCTAAGAAGATAAATTCACTCCCAATACATTCTGTAAACCCACTTCAAACCACTTCTCTCCATCCTTCTAGATCTGTAAAACCTGGAAGACCTCAGCTACAAAACTACTCCAACTCATTTCTCCTTTGCTCCCTTGCTGTGCTAAATTTTTCCCTCCTAAACATCAAAACCTACCAAAAGAGTGAAAAACATGTATTTTTTGCAAAACAGCCCACTGTCTTTCCTTCGGCGTAAGTTTCATTGTTGTTACATCTAAACACAGTCGCATTCCACAGGTGCACTTTATCCCTGTGTGTGGCATAAGCCTTCTCCGCACCTTGTAAAAACTCCAAAAAATTCCTAAAGCACAAGCGCAGGTGCATGCATGCGCATATAGTAACAACAACATCTGAATGTTGTACAAGTCCTTCCCACGTCGCGCAAAGCTAAACCCTTGGTGCACCTTACCTCACTTTAATGTTGGTGCATCTACCAACATATGCACTGTGTCATGGTGCACCCTGAGACCTTGCTACACCAAATAAATCTATGCACAGTTAAAACCCTTCATATGGCGCAAGCGCACATCCATTGACACCAACATCTGAATGTTGTGTGTAATCTTTCCGTGCCCCTGTGCCCCTTTTGGCATTATTTCCTCCCATATAACACTGTTCCCAAAGTGCACCTTGCTTTTCTGAGACCCTGCAGCCTATGCAGTAGAGCTGCGCCTTACGCCCAGAGACTCATAAATTGCTAACTTTTCATTCTGTAAGCTTTGATGGATGACTTAACAGCTAACATGGCTCTTCTGCGATGGACTTCCCTGATTCTTCTTGCAGATCAACAACTGAACTCAAATTCACACATGTCTTCATCAAGTAAGAAGCCAACCAAGTCCAAGGGTAAAGCCAAGCTAAAAGAAGAAGAAATGAAATATAAATACCAAAGGGTCAGGATGCCTGAATCCCTTGCAGAGTGAGACCTGGATATCAGAGATTCAGAACTCAGTCACATTGACATGGAGGACTTCTGGACTAGAACCAAGAAGGTCACAAGCATCCCATGGATGGAAAAATTGGTTGGCAGTGGTCTACACTTTTCTGCAGGGATCCCCATGTAAGCGCAATCAACAACAAGTTCATGATGGTAGTGGGTTGTTGTTACAATAAAGACACAAGATGTGTCCAAAATGAGAAGGGCGAGGTAATAATCAACCTCACTACCCAACATTTTGAGATCATGTTGGGTATCCCTCACCACCGACATTTTGTAGCAGTAATCCAAGAGGACTGCATGAAGACATGGAACGAAAATGAAGACAAATGCATGCAACTGATGAATGAGGTGTACCTCAAAAACAAGAAGGTGGTAAGCAGGTGGCCACAAGTCATTCATCACAGTGACTTTTCAGAGGAGCTGAGTGACACCATCACTTTCCTAAGTAGGGTGTTTGGGCTTCCTGATGCCCATTACTTTCACAAGTGGATGCTCATATATTTAGAAACAATGAGCAAAAACGTTCTTGAGCAACTTTTCGAATAGGGAGAGATTATCAATAGCACAATCTCCGAGTAGCTTCAACAACTTTCAACAACTGGGAAGTTCTACATGAACTCCTATGTAGTATATGTTGCTGCCTCAGAGAGGGACTACCCAGCATTGAATCGATGCGGGGTATGGCCCCAGGTCAGAATATACGAGTACTATCTAGAGTTAAGACTGGAAAATAGCATAGCACAATTCAGCAAAATCAATGATGCCTTCTTCTACAGCGTCATCTACCTCTTGAGGCCCAATATGACTCACGGTCGGATGACCAAAAGCATGGTATCCACCACAGAGAAGTGGGGAGCATTATTCACGTAATTCCCCACTTTCACCTATCTCAGAGCTGCCAACTTCTTGGGAGAGCCCACCAAGTTGTCTGAGGTATGCGGGACCCAAGCTGATCCTATTAGAGTTGTCTAGATAGCTTATCACATACCATGAGAAGTGTTTGAAAAGAAAGAAGGGTGGAACTCCATTCCCCCTCACTGTGGGTAGGTACACCTGTCACTTCACAAAGCAAAGCCTGGGAAATGTTTACAGAGCTTGAATTGCTCAACTTAAAGCATAATTTCCCGGTGAGGCTAACCTTTGATCCTTGTGATTGCCTTCCAAGGGAAAAGCTCGATCCAATTCACGTCCCTCAGATCGAAGATATCTACATCAATCTATATCACGAAGTCAATCTCAGACGAAAGGATCACTCCCGCCTAGCCCTGGCAGAGATCATTTAATATGGTGTGGCCATTGTCCCAAAGGGCTTCCAAGCAACTGATCAAGAGTTTGATCAAGTTTATCTAGACACGGATGGGGACAATTGGCCATTTGCTAAAATTGATAGAAACAAGGCACCTCAGACTATTGAGGAAAGTGTCAAAGGCACTCTGCAGCACATTAAGCATTGGTGCAAGAAAAATAGTCTCATCTACCTTGGAGTAGACTTTACCACGTCTCCCTTGGGTAATGCACCCACCAAGCCAAAGCACTTGCCTAAAGGCAAAGGAAAAGATAAAGAGGGAGAGACAAGCACTACTTAGGAGGAAATTCCTGAGAGCCCTCCTTCCACCACCAAGGAGCAGGTAGTAAGCCTGATATCCCCAGAAGAAGAAGAAGCGGTAAGTGCTCCAATGGGCACATCCACTCAGGATGATGCCACTACTATAACTAGTGAGGTTTGCATCATCCCCTCTCATGCATTCCTCCTTCCCCTCCTCATGTCACTCAACCAACCACTCCTCTGGTTATGTCTTCTCCCCCATCTTCTACCATTCCCCCATCCTCTTCCTCCATCTTCTCTTCCCTCACGGATCTGTCCCCCAGCATTTCTTCCCTCATCTCACAAATCCCTTCCACCCCCATGGTTTCCTCTCCTATAGTGACTCCTACCCCCGTGAGCATTGGAGGGTTGGCTTCTTTTTCAATGCCACCACCCAGTGTCTTGACACATTTCCCCATGTCCACTGTAGTTTCTCCTTCTTCCACCCCTGTTTCCTCTTCTTCCTCTGGTCCCACTCCCCTAAGTCCAGAATGGATCTCCAAACACCTAAGTCAACACAAGAGGAAAGTCCCTATTGCACCTATGGAATTCTTTTTTATTCCAACTAAAGGAGCTAAGAAGAAAAAGGCTATAACCCGCTTCTCTCAAAGCACTTCAGGTGAAAGAGTTATGGAGATCGCATACCTTGATCCCACAAAGGAGAAAAAGGATTTGTCTCCTACAGATTTTATAGTGACTCAGGTCACAATGGGAACATCCTCAGAAAGCCTGCAAGGAGAGGCCTTATCCATAGTGGATGCCCTTTGCAAAAAGCTTCAAAGAAAAGGAGGAGAAGAGAATATTAAAAGAACAAAACAAGCATCTTCTCCAAGCCCTGCAAAAGATGGGCAATGCACCTCCTGTAGCTGCCACCAAAACTCCTGAAACCCTTAGTCAGGAGAAGATAAATGAGTACGCCAAGATTGGCAAGCAAGGTGTAGCAGTGTCCGCCTGGAGAGAGCAGATATCCTCAAAGATAGTGAGGAAGTGATTACAAAGTTCACAGAGCTGTATCAAAATATAGATCAAGCTAACAAGGAACTCCAGGCAATAGTAGGACCTATCTCCAAAGAGTTGGACCATGCCAAGTTGCAACACGAGACATTCCAAAAGATGCTCGACTCCTTAGTCAATGACTTAATGAAATTCGGCGTCTTCGATCACCCGAGAGCACCCAACAAAGTCCTTGCTGCTTTAGACTATCAGGTTGACCAAATGGAGTTTGTCTTGGAGAAAATAGACAAAATCAAGGAGGAAGCTGTGGATGCAATGCATCAAATGGAGTAGATCGTCTTAAGGATGTCTTCAGGTTTTCCCACCCCATCATATGCCTTGAGGAAGGCAAATGATACTATTCGGCTTTTCAAGGAAATTGCGTCACAGGGTTTAGAGTTCAGAGGCCACTTTTGATATAGAATCTATCAACAACCTTCTGGCCTACCGCGACTTTGTTGGATACCTGATGGAGGTAGGTAATGAATACTTCAAACTCCCCGGAAAGACTCAGAGATGAACAGGAGACTTGCGAAGTCATCGGGGATCACACCAAGGGTCCCGCTCAGGATCAACTTCAAATGATGGTCAGCAAGTTCATGGAGTATCGAGCTCAATTTCACATTTCCTCTCCTGAGCAGAAGCAGGACACTCCTTTCCAGCCAAGGGATGACGATGAATAGGCTCCTTCCTCCTGGGATTTATCCCTTTTTTGTAAAATATTTAAAAGAATGTTGGCACAAATGATGACATCATCTATGTTGCATCATGAGATGTTGTCATCCACAAAATTACCTCAAAGTCAACTTTTGACTTTTGAATATTTTATAAATGTTTTGTAAATAGTTGTTGGTTCCTTTTTGTCTTCTTTCTCCTTCTCCTTCTATAAATACTTGGATACTTGTAGTATTCAGTTGTGAGAAAATTTGTATAAAAAATAGAAGTGAGGAGAGAAAGACTTTGAGCCTTCTTGTAACAGAACATTATTAATACAAAATTAAGACTTTGTGTTGAATTCATGTGTTATGTGTTAGATCTTTCTTAAGTTAGATATGCATGATTATTCTGTTGGATTCACCTATGCTTTTGTCATTTGTTTATCAGTATTGCTTTGTTTGTTTATGTGAGTAAGTTTGGCTCTGTTTACTACCAGCCTAAAACATAAACCCTCTAACCTTTCTACTTTGGAATTCATTTCTTTTCTCCCTTCAGATCCACCTTTCTTCCATTCCTTCCTTCATTCCTTTCTGTTCTTCATCGGAACTATTTCCACCGGGATGAGATCCCAAACCCCCTTGAAGGAAGAATACTGTAAGACTTGCACAGATTCCTGCTGGTAGAATAGCAATAAACCAGTTTCTCTTTGTTGTCTCAAAGAGAGGCTATGCCCTGCATACTGTTGGCCTATCTATCCATAGATCTTCCCACCCAACAGATTTTTGGACCAACAACCATAACATTGTTGATAGCATGAGAACCAATAGAATCATCAATATGTAATATATGTGATGAAAAAGGCATGAAAATCATCATCAATTAAAGAAATTATAGGTGAATGTATATCAGTAGTACTAACAAGAAATACAAGATGATAATATAAATATAAGGAGGAACAACATGATAAGTATGATTTTAGAGGATTTAGGAGCTGATTTTTCATGCTCAGGTAGTGGATCATTGAATGTTTTAATATTTTCATTGTCATTAGTATATTTTGGAATATAAATAGTAGATTCACGAAACTCAATGTCATTATTGTCATTCAGATATTGAATGATATGCCTAAACTTGAAACACTTATCAATAGAATAGTCATTACATCTTTGATAATTAAAATTTACATGCTCATCAAATTTGTTTCCATGAGGCCTAATAGGATCTATCTCAAAAGGAGGTCGAAGATAAATCAAATTGATTTCAAGGAGTTGAGATAACAACATGTATGGTGGGTATAACAAAGGAGTAAAATTTCACCATGTAGGTCATAATTGTAGCTTCCTAGGTTGAGATATAACATTGACAATATGTTTTCTTAGAATCACTAGGGTTTCCCTTGAACTTATATTTTTTGGGAACTTTTTAGTAGAAGCATCACAAACATGAGAACTGTATTTTAATTTTTCCCAAACAAAGTAACTTTATCTCTCTACTTTTCAAATTATGACATAACTGATCAAAAGAGTGAAAAGATTCAAAGATTACACACTCTTATAAATGAGGTAACAAGATTTGGATGAAAATATTTCGTAATTCAGATTTATCCAAGATATTGTTCATTTTAGAAATATTATTCTTATAATTCAACACATAGTCACTAAGATTCTCGTTAGTTATTTGCATTTTTTGGCCATTTGTGCATATGATATCTTTGTGCCAATATACATGGAAAACTGAGCTAGAAACAAATTTACAAGAGGAGTAATAGATTGAATGGAATGCAAATACAAATTGTAAAACCATCATAAGGCATATTCATGTAATCTCCTATGAAATAACTTTTTCAAGGGTGTGTCATCATAAGCTTAATCCAAGCATGTAACATGAAATGAGAAAATACGGTCTTGGGGATATCCATGGCCATCGAAGAGAGGAAACTTAGGTGAGGAAATATTGAGAGAAAATGGATAATAAGAAACCTTGGGTGTAAGAGGGCTATGAAGAAGTGAAGAATCAAGTGATGGATAAGAAGAAGAGGAGGCCTTCTACAACTAAAAATTTTGAGTTTGCAAATCATGATACAAAACCCAAAGAATTGCTAGGTTGGATGTGAGAAATTAGAGGAGAATAAAAATGAGTGTGAGGTGTAGAGATAGGAATATTTTTAGTGAAATCCACCACAATGATAAGAGAGGAGGAGATTGGAATATATGATGTAGTGGAAAAAGTGGGGATAACAGTGGTATCTATATGAACAAAGTAAGATATCCACTAGGATTATTAGTAAGCAACAAAGAGTAAGAGATAAAGATTTTCAGGATGATCATTAAGGTATACATTGATTTCATTAAAAAAATTAGTTATGAATTAATGAGATGTGCTAGCCATGATAGAAGATAGGAAGATCCACATATGGGCATGTAGGGATCATGTTCACTAAATGATTTAAATAAATTTAAATATTTATCATAGGATTAAGATCAAATGAATACAACAATAAATAATAAGATCTAGCATTAAAAGTACAAGTATGCAAGGTAGGAAAATGAGAATGACTTAGCTTATAAGAAGAGATTTGGGTTATTTTGGGATGAAAGATGACTAGAACATGCTAGATTTGGATTTTGTAATCCCTTTTTGGAAAATTGAGACTTGATAATTTACCATAAAAGAGCACCCATAGTAGGAGAGGACCACCTTGGGCATCAATGTCTAATCTAGGCACTAGTATCATTATAAAAAATCTATTCCTGGTCTTTTATGGGTCTAATTGTATCTTCTTCCTTTCAATATTTTTCACATCCTATTCATTTTAGGGTTCTTGTATCACACCTATACCTACAAAATAAACCCTAGCTACCTACACAAAGCTCAAGTAAATATTATATGAAATAAATAGTGCATGTTTTGGAGTCGAACTAACCTCAGTGATCACTCCAATGTGATTTTCACTGAGTGTTCCACTATATTTAAGAATCTATGTAGTTCTTGTGAATGTTTGATTTGAATTGTGTCCCTTGAATCTAGGTTTATTTTGTTCCATTCACACCATGATAATGGGCTACAACTACTTTTCCTCCAAGATGAATGTGTGAAATGGAATCATAATTTTTCATTCCTATGCAATGAATGATGTAACCCAAATGTATTATTTGAATGTTTTTTTTTACATAGTAGATAGTAAGTATTAGCCCTAAATATCTTGCCCCCTAATAATGGTAAGTAAGTAAGTAATATATATATATGATTCCATTTTTTGAATTTCAACATTAAAAACTAAAAAGCTGACCCAAATTGATAAAAGAGACTAATGATACCAAATGATGTGTAAATTAAAAACCAAGAAAAGGAGGGAAAGGGATAGAAGTGCCAAAAGGGGATAGTAGCACACAAGGAACTATTGTCCCTAATGCGTGGTAGTGTTTGGGATGCTTGAAAGATGTAATGGTCACTATAGAGTTGGGTCACATGTCATTTAGTATACAAAATTAAAGTGGTCATTCCAAAAAATAAAATGACAAGAATGTGGGAAATATAAAAACAATAAAAGAGTAAAACTAGTGTTGTTAATGTATAGTCTTCTTGCTTATGAATAATTTATATAATGAAATACTTAGAGGTGTGATGTAAGTAGAAAGTGTGTGATTTTATTACTGCAGACATACAAAAAATTAAAAATTTAGGAATATAATGACACATGGTATAGATACTTAGGAAAGAAATCAAATACAAAAAATAGTACACATGGGGACAAAAGCATCTAATATGAACATAATCACCAAACAATATTTTCCAAGATGGAAATTTTCATCATGAGGGAAATTTTTCAAAAAATTACATAATTTTCATATTATCACAAATAGTTACATATTTATTATATATGTTAAAGAATAGATTGCATAGTTTAGAGAACGGTCTATTACATTTTAGTATATAAGGTGGGGGTTTGATTACTTAATTATTTTAGGTAATACAAAATTCAAGAAAAATTTCACTACAAGGAATGGAGACATGGTCTTTCATTCTCTTTTTACTATATTTAGCAATTCACATATTATACTCAAACAAAATCACAATGTGGGGGCATGAGATGATTCATTTCCTTTCAATTTTTTGTTATTTTCACTTGGGCCTAGATCTGTCTATAAAAAAAAATTCCATGGGGATAGACAAATATCAAGGTGACTAGAAAACCTTATGGCAGCCTTCTCACTTTTAATGGAAGATATAAGGGTGACTAGAAATCCTTGTGGTATCCTTCCTTCTTTTGATGTTCTTAGGATGAAAAAAAGTCTTGTGATACCTTTCCTTTTAGTGTTAGGTCAAGTGGTACCTGATTCCCCTAAAACTCTAACATATCCTTCAACAGAAGTGGGTACTTGTCACCCCCAATCAATTAGTGGCTCATTTCATATCCAAATCTCCAAGTACATATGAAATTCTAGATGATGACCGGGATGGGGTGGAGGTGGTGGCGGCCTAGAATCTTAAGGACTTGAAATTGAAGCAGGTTCCTTCTAATTTTCCGTATACCAAGGGAGATTCCAGTAAACAAGAATTTGAGAACCCTATCAATGCTTAACTGGAACAGCACTTCGAGGCTTTGGGTCACGTCGGACCATTAAAAGGGAAAAACTATTTAGCTAGGATGGTGGCAGATATTGAGGAACTAAAGGGTGATATGCGGCTCACTAAGAGCTTGGTTCAGTTTTTGTTAATGACTAGCATAAGATGAAAGTGCAAGTGGAGGACGCGATCAGTAACAAGCATGGTGGGGAGATTGAGGTTTTAAAGGCCAACTTTTGTTTCATAACCAAAGAGATGGATCATGTTCAGGCTATCCTCCATAGCTACATGGAATGGAGTGTAGTCACGGTGAAATCAAATATGCAATACCTTTAGACTCTGGGGAAGCTCACCAATGCCTATTGTGTTGTGGATAGTTAGGACAGGAAGAGAAAGGTGACCCCTAATGATTTCAACTTGGGCACCTTGGCGGGTAATATTGATGCTTTGGCGAAGGAATGGGATAAGGAGTTGGAGGGACTTGAAAAATCCTATAAATGATCTGGGGTGGGATGTTTTGGTTTTTTTATTGTCTTTGATTCAGGGTGTTACTTTTATTACTGTTGTTAGTTTCTCAGTGTTTTTTTGTTGTTTTCAATTTCACTTCTCAAGCTACGGAGAGATCTTATTACTATGAACTGTTATATTTTTGTTTTTTGATGTTGTATTTTTATAATTATTTGCTCTCTTGGAGTGGTGTTGGTGTATGGGGTAGGGCCCCCTCAGCCCTTATTTACCTCTTATAAAAAAAAATTAAACAAGTGTATTACTTCCAAGTTTTTATATCCTTACTTTACCACTTATAAATTCAATTTTCAAAGCTACAAATATATTTTTTAAGTTGATCTAGAGTTAAATGTTATATATGGACATTAACTACACTCTATGTTACAATTTTCATCATAGAGCATGCCAACATTCAATTGGAATTAACAACTTCAAACAAAGACAAAGTGGGTGTACCCACTATGGTGTATTTTTATTTAAGCATTTAATTTTCATTTCATACTTACAAGGGGAGAATGTAGACACATAAATAATTTGAAAATTAATCGTTATTCACTAACAACTTTGTCCTTATACCTAAAGCATGACTTGTGTGCACATTTCAAGCCTAAGTGACATATCCTTATCTTTCCCATGACTTTATTATCTATTTACTCTACTCGTTCACTTATAAAACTACTTTCATTAATCCACAGTAGTATATACCTCTCATAAATATTTCTCAGAAGTTTTTAGAATCCACAAACTTTCTATCTGGGGTCATCCATTAAGAACTCAACCATCCAATGGTTTGGACTTAAGTGGATAGTTTCATCCTTAACTACCAGATGGTTAATTTTATAATGTGATATATTTTTACATGTTGGTTCATACCCCCTAGGCTGGACATAATACAAAATTAAACCCTTCAATTCCTATAAAAATAATTCTAACTCGCCTATTTATCTCACCTAGTAATTTTAAGAGAACTCATTACAAAATACATTACGCTTCAAGTTAAGAATGTGAAACCATTGTTTATCATTTTTAAGTGTACTTGTATCCATATAGATATTATATGCTAGGTAGAGAACTACATATGGTTTGAGGCTTCTTCGGAGTAGGTTCAGTGTAGGTGGTGTATTAATTATACTTCAACCCAGAAAAAAAAAATTACAAGTGTCTCCTACTCGTGGTAGGTTTTTAAAATGTTTTTCATCATATAGATGGTTTCTCATATGTGTGATACATAGGTTCTTTAGTGAAAATATCATCACAAAATTTCGTAGCTACACAAAATGTTATAGAATTCTAGTGTACTCCCATTCAAAACTATACATAAGAGGAAAAGACCGTACCCTATTTTTTCATAGGATGTATGGTTCTATACCTATTCCAATTTGCACTCTAGCTATGAAAATGAAGCACTTCAGTCATTTCTATTCTACATTGTCACTTTACACCACTAGTTCAACCTCTTTCCTCTATAATCAACTAAGTGCATCTACTTTATGTTTTATAACTCATTTTCATGTGTGATATTACAATTATTTAATGAGAACATATTCTAAATTTTTCATTTTAATTTTTATTAATTAATTTGAATATACCATCTTATTGCTAATACTTTAACCCTTAGATTGATAATAACACCAACCCCTCTTATCTTATCTATTCATTTTTAGGTTTAAATAAAGGGCCACCCATTACTACTTAGGGTGTTGTATTAATTTTTAAAGTGTCATATCAATGTTTAAGGTGAAATGATAGTATTTATAATGTCCTAACTATGTTATCTAGGGTGACACGTGAGTGTTTAGGGAGTCTTCTCATAATTTGAGTGTTTATGGTATCAGTATTTAAGGTGTTGTGTGAGTTTTTAAGGTGTTGAATTAGTGTTTAGGGTATCCCAATTATGATATTTAGGGCGACCCATTATTTTTTATGGTGTATTAATAGTGTTTAGTATGTTGTGTTTGAGTTTAGGATGACTCGTTAGTGTTTAGGGTGTCATATGAGTGTTTAGTGTTTTAATAGTGTTTAAGGTATCCCAATCATGTTACTTAGGGTGACCCAACAATGTTTACAGTGTTTTATTAGTGTTTTAGAAAGGTTTCATAACCATGTCTAGGGGTTTTTTTAGTGTTTATAATGTCCCTGTTGTGTTATTTAGGGTGACCTATTAGTATTTAGGATGGTGTATTGGTATTTAAGGTGTCCTATTAGTGTTTACAATGTCCTTTGAGTGTTTGTGGTGTCAAATAATTTCTTATGGTGTTTCAATTACATTTTTAATGGTGAACTAATAGTGTCTAGGGTGTCATATTAGTGTTTAGGATGTCTTGTAAGTGTTTAGGGTGGTATATTAGTGTTTAGGGTATCATATCAATGTTTAAGGTGTTGCATTAGTGTATACAATGTCCTAATTGTATTAGGATGACTCATTAGTGTTTATGGTGTTGTTTTATTTTTTACGGTGTCTCATTAGTGTTCAGGACATCATATGAGTGTTTAGGGTGTTGAATAAGTTTTTATGGTGTCTTAATTGTGTTATTTAGTGTGAACCGTTAGTTTTTAGTATGTTTTGTTATTTATTAATGTTGTATTACATTTACTATTTCACATTAGTGTTTAAGGTGTCATATCACTATTTAGGGTGATGTATCTATGTTTATCGTATTGTACCAGTCTTTAGAGTGTCATATAATTTTTTAGGGTGTTAAATCGATGTTTATGGTGTCCTAATTGTGTTATTTAGGGTGACTCATTAATTTTTAGGTTGTATTATTTTTTAGAATTTAATATTACGTTTAGAGTGTTGTATTAGTGTTTAGGGTATCATATTATTGTTTAGGGTGTCATAATATTGTTCAGGGTATCACATGATTATTTATGGTGTCCCAATTACGTTATGTATGGTTATCCATTAGTATTCAAGATGTCATATTAGTGTTTTAAGGTGTTGTATTAACTTGTTTATGGTGTTGTATTATTATTTATGGTATCCTAATTATGTTATTTAGGGTGATCCATTAGTGTTTAGTATCTTATATTAGCGTTTAATGTGTCCCACTAATGTTTAAGGCAGCACACTATAGTTTAGATTATTTCAATTTTGTTATTAAAGGTGACTCATTATTTTTTAAGTTGTCACATTAGTTCCAATTACATGAAATGGTGTTAATTAGTTCAAATTAGGTGAGATTAGGTCAACAAATCATCAATTAGTGTTTAGGGTGTCAATTTTTTGTTTAGGGTGTTACGTTTGTGTTTGGAGTGTGGAACTTGTCTTTAATATGTGATACTTGTGTTTATGGGTTTTCATTTGTGTTTAGGGTGTTGTACTTGTATTTATATTGTTGCACTCATGTTAATTAGTGTGTTATACTATTACTTGTTGTGTCACACGTGTATTTAGGGTTTCATACTTGATTCTAGTGTCTTGTATTGGCATTTATGATGTCACATTGGTTTTTAGGGTGTAGTACTTTTGTTAATCATGACATTTTATTATTGTTTACAATATCACACTTGTGTCTAAAGCGGTACACTTGTGTTTAGGGTGGTACATTTGTGTTTAGGATGGCACATTGATGTTTAAGTTATTCCATTGTTTTTTAGGTTGTGTCAATGGTGTTTAGGGTGTTGTGTTAGTGATTAGGGTCTCAAATTGTGTTTAGGGTGCACTTTTATGTTTAAGTTTCCTACTCGTGTTTAGATGTCTTACTTAATTTTAGGGTGTTACACTTTTATTTATGTTATTACATTTATGCTAATTATGTTGTCACATTATTTTTACACTATCACACATGTGTTTAGGGTGTCACACTTGTGTCTATGGTCTCACATTGGTGTTTAGAGTGTCACATTAGTAATAAGGGTGTTACATTTGTGTTTATGTTGTCATACTTGTATTTTAGTGAGATTTACCTTTGTTTATGTTGTCGTACTTGTATTTTAGTGAGATTTACCTTTGTTTATGTTGTCACACTTAGGTGTCACGTTGTTGTTTAAAGTGTCACACATTTTTTACGATGATGCACTTGTATCTTGGGTGTGAATTATTGTTTATGTGTCAAATTGGTGTTTATGCTATTACATTTTTGTTTAATATTTCACACTTGTGTTAATTATGGTGTTGCATTTTTGTTTACAGTGGCACACTAGTGTATAAAGTGGCATACTTGTGTCTACATTGGCATAGTAATGTTTAGGTTATCATGTTGGTGTTTAAGTTCTTTTGTTGGTGTTCAAGGTGTCACACTTGTCTTTTAGGTGTCAAATTTGTGTTTATGGTGTTTTACATGTGTTTAGGATGTGACACTTGGGGAAATCGAGAAAAATTTCACATATTGATTAAATTAGAATTAAATTACAGAAAATAAGAGATAATTTAGGTATATTTAGGGAAATTACATGAAAATCAACGAGGATCCAAACATTTTTTTAAAAAATCATAAATTAGTGCATTTGATATGTCCTTATATAAATTATATAGTGATTGATGAAGCATAAAATTATGGGAAATAGGTTGAATAAGTTTAAATTTTAATCAATTTTTTGGCATGTAGGGAAATTAAGATAACATTAGGGAAATTTTTGTTAAGTTTAACATTTTAAGTGGAATAAATTTTCAACAAATAAATTTAATATGTTTTACTAGATTTATATTTATGTCATTCAAAATGAAATGATTCCTTCAAGTGTGGTTTCATGTCCTAGTAATTGTGAGTAATCCATTTCCCTCTACCTTTATCAAGAACACTCATATGTGCAATATTAGGGTAAAATTAGTGAGAAATTGGGGTGAATTAGGAAATTTATCACATATTGAGGAATTTGGTATTAGATTAGGGGAAACTAGAGAAATATCATGGATATTTGAGGTAATTAAGTGAAATTTAAGGCAAATACCAAACTTTTTTTATAAATTTCAGAAAATGGTGCATTTAATAAATCATTACGAAAATTTTGTGGGAACTTAATATAACATTAAATTAGATAAATTTAGTGGATTAAGTGTAAATTTGGGATAAATTAGTGATAAAATATGAAATAAAGATAAAATTAGGGAAATTTTTCATATTTTATTGATTTATCACACATTTTTGTGATTTGTTTGTCTTGATTGCAACATTTGTTTTCAATGTTTCATGTAATTTTTAATATGTATGTATGTATGTATGTATGTATGTATGTGTCTATATGTGTGTGTGTATGTGTGTATGTGTGTATGTGTGTGTGTGTGCATGTATGTATGTATGTATGTATGTACATGTATGTCTGTATGTATAGGTGTGTGTATGTCTGTATGTATGTGTTTTTGTGTATGTTTGTGTGTCTGTGTGTGTGTGTATGTGTGTGTGTATGTGTGTGTGTGTATGTATGTATGTATGTATGTATTTATGTGTTTTTCAATTTATCATGCATATAATTGTAATAGACTTTAATTGTGTCAATTAGTCAATTATGTAAATCATACATTTTTGTATCATCTTAAACATCCATATTATGTAAATAAATGAATATTTAACCTAATAAATGATCTCAAACAAATCCCATTTTCTACTTATAATCTCAATGGATAATAACTTTAAAAAATCACCATATGGTTCTTCATTTATATCATTTTAAATCTCATATAATGTTTCATGTGACACATTTTAATTATTTTCAAACAATATTTGAGTAGCCCTTAGTTTCCTTATTCAATTTCACCAATTTCCTCATCAAAATTTATTTGTAAGAATATTTCTTCTTCAAAGTCTTCATCATTAGCAACATCTTATGGAGAATATTTGAGAGCATCTTCAACAACATATTTGTTGGGAAAATATTCATCTTCTTTTATGTATTTTTGAGACTCTATTTGGAAGATGTGTCTTGAACTTGGTTTAAAATTTAATATAAATTCCTAATCACTCATCTGAGAATCAAGATAGAAGAAAATGTGTTCCATAATATTAAAGAATGAGGGATGGTTAGTCATTGAATTATTATTTTTAGGCATGATAACTTTAATAACCATAAATGGGGTTATCTCATATAGTAATTAGTTGTTTCTAAACCAAATCAAGCTCACTAAATAGATGGATGACCTTTTGGGAGAATGTAAAAAATTAAATTTGGACAAATTTTGATTCACGGGGAAATTTTATGAACATGGTGGATCCTACAAAATAGATTGACAAGGGAATTTTATATAAATTGGATTCATAAAATATGGTTTACCTTTTAAAAGGGGGAAAAGTGTACTAGATGGTCAACCTCAGGATGACAAAGTGTTAGATTCCATCTTCTTAAAGAAGTCATGAGCGGTATTTTCTTTGTTATCCACATTGGATGATAAGGAACCCTCACTAGAAATCCTAGATAAACTAGTGAAGTTGGTGTAAATTCATCTATAAATTACCCTAGTTTGTAATTTCCTTGACCTCAAACCAATCATTGACTTAGTGATAGGTTGGGTGAGAAAAAATAGAGACATATTGGCGAGATGGATGTGATGGATATGAAAATAGGTGTTTCCTTTTCTCCTTTCTTTATAAGGAGGATTGTTCAAATGTTTTGACTGGTGGCCCTTGATTCTTAGGAAAGGCCATTCTTTCCCTATCAAATTGGAAACAAATGTTTTACCCTTTGAGAGAAATTTATAATGAAGTCCATGTATGGATTAGACTAGTAGTTTTCCCCCTTGACTTATGGGATGAGATAGTCTTTAAAATAATTTTAAATTCTTTCGGTCATATCCTTATGATCGAATCAACTACTAAAGAAAGGAGTGGTTTTGTTTTTTATAGATTGTGTGTAAGTGTCTTGAGGGGAATTACCCTATCATATTTTACCTAATTAAAATCCCAATATCTTTCATGGTGCGAGAGCATAGAGTACAAGGTGGTCCCTCTAGTTTGTAATGGTTACAAAATGGAAGGACACAACTCCAAAGAATGCCCAAAATCTAGTGAACATGCCTATGAATGGATTTTGTAGGGGGGGTCCTAAGGTCCAAAAAGGTTATAAGAAAGGGGAAAGTGGGTTGAAGACTACAAAATTTAATGATGGAAAGGGGATGTCCAATGATTAACACTCATAAAAGATAACTAGACCCCATAATGATTGTAATAACTTGGAACTAGTTGTAGGTAGTTTGGTGATGTGACGATTCCCTTGGCAGGAAATCCTCCCCTAAATTCCAACATAATTAGATAAAATGTCCCTAATTTGAATCTATTATAGAAATTAGGAAAAATCAAATCCCATCCATGGGATGGATGGAATGATGAGAAATATGAAAGCTAAGAGGGATTTTTTATTAGGGAGGAGTTCTTTGATATGCTCCAGTATTCCCTCTTCCTAACTCAAAGTTGGAAGAGGAGCTCCAAAATTAGGAAGATGAAGTAAGGAAATAAGAGGATAAAGATAAGGAAGAAGGAAAATTAAAAAACTAAAAGGAAAAACAAAAAAAACCAATTATTGAAAAGTAAAATTCAAAGGAAATAGCCTACTAGAAGAAAAATCTAGGAAAATAAGTAGGTTGAACCCAATAGGAAGCTTAAATTTTTTGACATTTGGGAAGGATCGATGATTAAAAAAGGAATGTAAAGAACTATGTAAAATAATGAGATGACTAGAATTATAGATAAGGTAGAGGAATGAGTGGTAAAGGATGAAGGATGGAAAATATTCCTCCCCCAAAAAGAAAAAATCCAAGCTCAAGAGTTACTAGAAGTACTAAGATGAAATCACCTGAATCATCATAAGGATATTTTAGGTATCTTTGTATTGGAGCCTATTTTTGACAACAAGATGACTTTTGGCTAACCATTGAGGGATGTTTTGTTCATGTTCCTTCTTGTAAGATTGGTTGTGTATTATTGTTTATATTTAGGTCTATTGTAAAAGGGATGGGGACATTTATAAATCCCCATTTTATCACTGATTAAAAATTATTAATAATTATACCTAATAACATGATGTGGTAGCACATATGTCTCCTTGACTCTAGGAATTCCTTCATTAATTCTACTAAATAAAGTTCATTAAATTTTTCAGGCCAAACATATCTATTATCAATGAATGAGTACCACTTGCATATTAATATTATGATTTTAAAATATATAAAGTCCACATTTATAGTTTCTTAAATATTTATGACACGGTCCCTATACCCTTGAACAAAAATTTTATTTCCCACACTTTTTGAATCTCCTTGACTCAAAGTCCGTCATTAATTGCTACTAAATGTTCTTTCTTTTTTTAGTTCATGAAATTTCCTCAAGGCCAGCTTTATCAAATGAAATATTTTATGTGCAATTAACATGTCTTTTCTTTTTTAACAAAAATCAATTTTCTTTTCTCAATCTAAGCCAGAATCATTATCCATCCAAGCACATTGTATTATGAAACTTCACCTAAAATATATAACGTGGAATTTATAAGTAAAATTTGAACAAAAGATATTTTGGATATTTAAAACCATTAATATATAGAATATATGGTATTCTTACTAGACATTCACATCTTATCACATTTTGTAAATCATATAGAGATACATTTTCAGGGCTTGTTTCATTGATATATTCTATAAATTCATACATAAATGTTTGAATACTAGAATCTAGTCATTCATTGCGTAAGTTTTGAGATAAGGTTTTTGAGGATATAGTATTCTATAAGCATGCCTATCAATTTCATGCTCCTTCCTTTTACATTTGTAAACTTCAACCCAATTTTCCATTTTCTTTTTGTTTAACAATGTGAACTCATTGATAGAATCTTTCTCCACTTCACCTATAAAAATGTGTTAGTAAAATTTAAAAAATTAAAGTTTATTAAATTAAATGTTAATAATAAATGCATGATTAAAATAATAACTCACTCAAACTACTTTGATTTCATTTTCCTTATAATGTCTCCTATAGCTATCTAGCATCATGATTAGAATCCCATATCATATTTATCTCATGACATGACATTCCTTTTACGTATATTTAGTTATATAAAATAATGTTTATTGAATAGTATAACCCTTTGTAAAATAACTATTGTAAGAAAAATATATTTAGTGGGATTAAAGTAACACGTGTAAGTATACTTTTGCATACAAGGAATTATTTGACTTTGGATTTTGTAACTAAGGGATGCCCCCTAATAAATATGTGATGTGACTTAGATGATCAGATTTGTGATGAGTTAGGTGTGTCATGATTATAATAATTTTAATATCTCATTAAACAATTGCTAAAGACTAATGGTTATCAAGGGACTTGGGTATGATGTCATATGGTATAAGATCAATATTTGGGGTATGAATATTGTTAGTAACTAACACTAGTGTGTGTTTGTGTGCGTGCATGTGTGAAAGAAAGTGTAATACAAGTGATGTGCTCTAATATGAGAATTTTTATGATTTTAATATGGCGTGCACATACATATTGGTTAGGATTTATGGGATTTTCGGTTTGGATAGGTTTAGGATACAAAATAGGCATGTCATGTCTAAAGCATATGTAAAAAGGTTTGGATTATGGTATGTGGAATGAAATTTTTGTAGTATGTGATTTTGTAGTGAAAGAAAGAAAATTTTCATCAATGATATCTCATATCCTTCTATGTAATGTGAAATAATGGTTAGTAATATCTCTAGGAAAAAGGTAGTGTGATCAAGATGTCTTCCAGTTAAAATGTGGAATATGTCACTTTATCATGTCAACTTAGGAGGGTGTTAGTCACTAGATCATATTGTATTCAAGCAAAAATTGTAGAATTATTTGACAATCTATCAGTAAGTAATGGAATTTTCTCTTAGGAGGTGTCTCGATTTTAGGATAAAGTTGTGGTAGAGATATAAGTACATGAGGATATTTTGAAGTGGGGTTTCTAGTATAAAAATGGTCTATTAAATATTAATTATATTCATGGAACATACTGTAAGGATAAAGGATTATAAGTATTTTTAGATCCTCATTGAGATCATTATTTTTTACTAAATGTTTTTCATTTTTCATTGTGTAGGTATTAGCCATTGTGATGATGTTAAGGATATAAAATTAAATATGATAATACCAGTATGAAACCCTATATTATAATTCAAGTAAGTGGGTTTGCTAAAGTGTAATATCAAAACTAGGTTTTTAATTTGATTATGATTAACACTAATGTGCAAAATGATCTATAAATATAAATAAAATGATGTGCAATAAATCTAGAAGTTTTAGAAATATACAATGATCATGTTTTAGATTATTAAACTCTTAAAATATGATATAAGTGTAATTTAGGGTTATAATATATTGCACTATTTTAGTATTTTTAGAAGTTGTTTAGAGGAATATGAAATATGATATGGTTTGTTGTCACATCCCGCAATTTTGATCTATTTCGTTGAAATGGGATGAACTGACTACTTACTTGAGCATTGTCCTTATCATAACCTCTGTTGATATTTGTGATCGTAATTTATTTTATTAAAGGATATTGCGAAGTAATGAAATTGTTATAATTGATTTTAGAACATGCTTATGTATCATTGTTATATTGATCCTATTTTCTTAATTATGTGACTAAGTTGGTGGGCTTGGTTTAACAACACCTAGATCCTAACTTGCACTTAAATAGCACCCATATTATGTTCGCTAAACTAGGTTTGATCTACTACACAAAATAAATATTGAGTTAAGGTAAAAGGCGGGAGTTATGCTAGAAAGGGAATTATGACCCTATTAATGTTAATAAGTTCTCACTTAGGGTCGTGGATTTATGAAAAAGACAATGTTTATTTATCCTTAAAGTGTAGGATTTAATGAATTGATTTCCCACTGACCTAAGCTTATTATGATTTGGGAAATTATACTAAGGCTAGAGTGAGTAAATTTTATATTACCTTTAGCTAACAATATAAGGGCTAAGGAATTAATCATCACTGACCCCAAATGTAATAAGGTAATTGGACTATGTTTTAATGAAATCTCACCTTGGGTTTAGTCAATAATATGAAGGTTTATAATGTTCCTAACATTTTAGACTAATGTTCAATCACCATCAAATCAAACTTCATAAAGAATGTGCATTTGAGCCCATAATGGGAAAATCTCAAGTTCACAGGGTATATTGACACCCACCCATAAATGGCTTGTAAAATCCCATCGACCATGCAATTAGAAAATGGCTAAGTTAAGAGGCACAGTTATCTTGAGCTAAATGTATGACATGAATTTGTTTCATGAGTTAATTATACTTATGAAATTTAAAAAGGCATAATTATAGGCAATGGTTTTGTGGGGGACTACATTGTCCTTATAGGCATTAATGGAATTTATTATGAGCATGGACCTCAAGGAATGCATGAGCTTATTTTGGGTAAAACATCAAGCTTTTAGGTTCATTATGGCTTCATTGTTTTGATGCTCGTTGTTAGATCTCTGCATGCATGAATTTTTCCATATCTTTGTGTTCTATGTATGTTTCAAACTGACATGCATATGTCAAATGTAAGTGGAGATATTTTAGGAAATATTAATGTCTATTATCAATTAATAGAAATGGATACCGTTCATGGGTTTTTTTTTTAATTCGGAATCAAACTCATGCTTGAGCTTGCTGAAGAAAGTTGGAAAAAGAAGAAAAACGGGGTTTCATCCTTCCATTACATGCATGAATCATTATATTCCCTTCCTCATGGATTATTCTATTTAATATTTGTATAAATAAGTTTCTTCAATATTGTCTGGTTCAAAAAAAAAATGGGAATGAGATTAATGTTAGTTTTGTTTGTTTTTAGGAAATGATGTTGTGTGCAGGAATTTGTTTTCGTGGGTTGTTATGATGGTTTTAATTCTTCTATTCTATTGGATTATTGTAAACCCTTCTCCTAGGTCATTATTATTGTTATTATGAAGAATATTTTAAATATGAGCCATACTCAGATGCTTGAGATATCATAATACAGTGACCTTACCATTTAATGGTGTGTTGTAACTTGTTAAATTATTAGGTATCCCAAGATTTTTGTTTGGTTAAAACATTATTTGGTTTTTGTTTTGTACGACCTGCTTAGGGACGAATTGTTATTATGGTCTTTGATATTGTCTAATGATAAACCAACTTAGGTTTTGTATGTTCTGGTTAATTTAAATAAACACCCACATCCAGTCAGTATTGGTGAGTGAATCGACTTACCTAACCATCTCTGTCGAGTTCATTGAGTCATTTCAAGATTGGAATCTTAAGGTTTTGTATGGAAAAACATTTCTTGTTTTAATGATTAATTTCTAAAATATGGTAAGCTAGCTAATGATTGTTATAGGTATTTTTGGCTCAAAAATGTTGATGGAATGTGAATACTCTAAAATACATAGTTACTATTAATGTAGATATTATTAGATTCATTTTGTTTTATTACGTAGAATGATCTCCATGGAATTTGTGGGAACTGAAATCATGTCTACCATTCTTAAGGAATCGATGTGATATCTAGGTTCATAGGTTTGTTCTTCATACTAGATAAGTGGTTGAAGGTAATATGTGAGTTTTTCATTTTGATTAAGGTAAAAGAAATTTACCTGAATATTCTTGAACTGTTTTAAAATTGTGTTTATGGTTGTCATTCTTACTTTGGTAATAGTATGGCCATCACTTGTATCATTTAGAATCGTATTGTTTCACTTCCTTATTACTATACAGGGGAAATTTGGGGATATCGTGCATATATTTGGTGAGTATATTCCCTTTGTTAATTGACTCTAAACCACGATTGGTAAATTTGTTCTTTTTTGTGATTGAGGAAGCTTGTGGTATTTTGGGTAGTCTTTGATACGTTTAAGGTAATAATAATTACCTTAATTTTTTCAAACACCCATGATAGTTATTGTTGAATGATGTTATATATATTTTTACTAGTTGATTCCCCTAGTATGGATGGGTCTACATTTGTGGATGGAATAATATCTAGTGATAATTATTCATGCGTCATTTTTATTCTCATGAAAAAAAAATAGACTCACCTTATAAAAAGGTATATGTAATTACTCTTAGCAACATCTTAACTTTGACCTTGGGAAAAGTAGCAGTTTATCTATATATATTTTGCTTGTATTAGAAAGGGAACATGTTCATAAGATGAACTCTATTTACTAAATTTTAATCTATTTAAGTATTAGAAAGTGTATTGGATAATATGCATGAATTGTTATATGCAATTATGTGTTCCATTCTTGTGAATCATTCCATTAAGGAATTCAGAATTTAAGACGGTGATTAGTTATTTTGTGGTTTGAAGTAAATCATGTTATGCTTTAATAAATTGATTCATAGTACTAGTATGTTATTACATGATTTAATATTGCATTAATTCATCTATTCAAATATTTAATGACATAATTTGTTAAGCGGGAAAGAGAACCTTTCATGTTAGTTCAATCAAACTAACATCTTCTAACATTTTGTAGATGGAATAATTTAAGTCTTCTTGGGGGGTGTTGTTGAAATATTTTGTGTGTTTCAAATTTTTTAATTAAATGCCATAATTTATTAATTATTGTGATTGTAAGCGAGTGAACTCTTGTTCTTCTGTTTGATTAATAAAAAAGGCTCCTAATATGATTTGTAACTCCATTGAGAGGGAAAATAAATCAGTTGTATGGTCATTTAATGATGTAACATTATGGATCAAATTTATTGAAAAATTTACTCTATTTATTTAATGTAATGTTATGGGACCTATGTTTGTTTAATATGGTATAATACAGAGTGATTAAATATATAATATTAAATGGGTAATATATGAATAGGTTATATTTAAATATAAATGGGTTGAGTAAAATTTGGATTTTTATTTATTAATTTGACATTAGATCTATTAAGAACCATCTTTGGATTGGTTATGTACTAGTGTAAATAGACAAAAATAGGGTTGTGGATTTAACGCAGTAAGCTAATTGAGATTTACAACCGGGATGTAAAAAGAATGTAAGATTATAACTTTAATATGAATTTTCAACTTACATGAATATTGCAACATGTTTAACTATACCTTAAAGTTATATGAAGACTTATTAATCACATGTGTAATGATTATTTGTAAAGAAAGGAATCTTATTATTGCATCAATGTGAAAGGGATCATCATGACAAATGATATCTCACTGCAGTAACTTGATAATTAATAATGGCATGTAATAAATTAAGTGAACTTAAGGAAATAACTATTAATGGTGTACTTAGTGCTGATAGATAACATAAGATCTATCTCTAGACCTAGATCTCTAGGATTCCATAGTTTGTTATATGATACGAATGAGATGTTGTCTTTTAATAACAAATGACATGAAATCACTTGGATTAATTATCATTCGTCGTATGTACCAAGCACAATGGTATGGAGGTACACAGGCACTTTTAGATCACTGGGATAGGGCACAAATGTATTTATCTCTTAATAAACCAAACCAACCTAGTAAATAGGAGTGGACATAAATGAATGCTTAAGTTGTTTTAACTATGAACTTAATAACTTAAGAAATGGAAAAGAATCCAGATAACTAAATTAGGTGAAGATAAGTTCCTAATGATGAATTTTTCATCATGGAATTGAGCATGGAAAAATGTCTATAAAACTTTGGCCAAAGTAGTGTAAGTTGTTGATTGCATTGTCTCGGTTCACAAAGACATAAGGTGTAGGATACAAGATGGGATTCGATTGACTGAGTTACAAGTATACACTTAGAGAACATCAAGGTGTAGGATACCAGATGGTGCTTGATTGATTGAGTTCTAGGTATACACTTAGAAATAATCACTAAAGGGAAACAAATAATATATCTTTTATACACACTTGTAACGAGTAATCTATGAGGTATCGGTTACTAACTAACTCGTACAGCTGCACATGGATTTTTACTGTTATTTAATGGATTGAATTTAAGATTTATGTTAGAATGAAATTTTGGGTATTTAAATCAATGAAGCATGAAGTTAATGTTAAAAAAATCCTATTTGAGAAGTGTAATAAAAAGGTGTTATAGTTGTGTAATATGTGAACTGGATCTATGCCAAATTGGGTGACTTGGTAATGTATAGAGGATAAAATAAATAACATGGAGTATAAATATCAAGAATAGTTTACCTAACTAGATAATTTTGACCTCTATATATTTTTACTTAAATTTGGCTCTAGCACTATGATATTTTGTGTCCTATGTTCTTGATTCTATGCTCAGTTGATCAATATCACAACTCTATAAAAAAAATTAGGGATTATTCTTCTTCACAACCATAACTCTTTCTTAAATACCTAAAAAGGGGGTTAGTTGATTTGGGTTGGAATAACCTCACCCCACCCCCGTAGTGTGATGAGTATTGTACTATGTAGAAATATTTAAAGATACATCAATCCTCACATAATTCTTCCTTTAGTGAATGTGTGTGAATGTAAAATAAAAAATATGGTGGAGAGATCATAATAAGGCTTATGATGCATGACACTAATATTTTGTGTAGGTTGTAGCTTGTGATAATTACCTAAGGATTCTATGTAATATGTATGCAAACTTGGTTGCTTGTTTTTTATTAATAGTAAATAGTTTTTTGAAAGGGACTATACCCTTATACAAGAAGGCTCAAAAAGCCAAATGTGAACAAATAAGGCACAAATAAAAGATAAATATCTAGGTAAAACGTGAACACCCAGTAGCAGGAAACACCCTGCTCAGAATAAAACCCAATACTAATAAAAAATCAACATAAAAACAACTAATTTATAGTGACCAAACAACTGCTGCCTGACAAAGAAAGTGAAGCATTAATGAGAAGCCGAGAAGCATTGGGAAACTAACAAGGTGGAGAAGCAGTATTCTTGGAGAATTTTTTTTTCTTTTTATGCACCATTATACAGCCTGTAGAAGCCTCCACAATTGGAGGATTAAATAAAGGAGACATATTTTCCTTATCCTCCATAGATCCAACTGGGATAGTGGAATCATTATCTTCTTTTGTATTTTCCTTTCTGTCACCAACTTGGTAGCTTATTGATATGCCTTAAGGAGTGATTTTCCAATAGTATTCATTCTCATGGGTAATTTATTATTATCTCCTAGGTATGCCAAAGATGTAAGAGATGAGGCCTTGTAAATGAGTGATGTGATTTTTATTTTATATCTAACTTATAAGAAAGGTTTTCCTACCAAATTAATCCTAATCTGACTAGGATAACTTAGCATTTGAAAATTTTATAGCTTTGTGAGGGTAGGGTGAAAACTTTGGTTTAGGATAAAACCACTAGCCATTTTTTACATTGTTAAGTGAATTCATCCTCGGTAAGTTCAAACTCTATTTGGATAAATTGGAGAATGTGGCCATAAGTATGAAGATGTGTTTAATATTCAATAAATAGTATTTTTGTGATTTAAATTTGAGTAATAAGTGTGACCTAGTGGCTATGGAGTGCTAAACTAAGCAAGATGCATATAGGAATAATTCAATTAAGTACAAAAATTGGAATGGGCTAAGATAACTTCCAAGTTTCATTAGACCAAATTTACAGCTACATTGGGATATAGTTACTTCTAACTTATAACACTAAAAAGGGATTAGTGATGACTAACAAAAAAATGTATCACAATAACTCAACTAATCTGATGAGAAATTTTTTACAAAGCACTCTCTGAAGAGGAATGAAGCCACATGATATTCTCTTAATCCTATGATGATATTATATGGTCCAGAAAAGTGTAGGACCTTTTAGGTGCACTCAAATTCCTGAGGCCAAGATGATATACATGATGTGAGGATGATGTGTTATGTGTGGCTAGTGATTTTGATGTGGGGGATGAAAAATTTTGGGAGGATTCTCCAACCTATACCAAATATGATTTATTACCCTAAATTATTTGTCCAATGTAGAAAACTAGTTAAACATACACATGGTATAATAGTTAGTCTTAGTGAGATCTAAGTATAATATTTCCTTATCAATATTGGTGTCTTGAAATGTAGTGAAGTTGGGCTGGGTCATTTATGGAAACTGTATAATTATTTTGAGTTGGTCTTGTATATATAATATCAAACACACAATTGAGTAGAATATAAGATGAGGCTAGATTTGATGATGAAAAGATAACTCCAATCCTAAACTTTTATCATATAAATTAAATATCACACATTTTTTGGTCAATTTTTCATCCTTTTGGAAAATATTTTTCATCCAATACCCTAAATTTATCAACAATGAGGTTGGGTGAGGTGGTGGAGTGAAAGAATTCTTGTCTAAGTTATGAGTTAATGTCTTCTTGAATGTTGTTTTTCTCAAGTAGAGTAAGAACATTAGAATTACCCTACCCTACCTAGATATAATTGGCTATGAAGTGTCATCTAAAGGGTTTGAGGGGTCATCATGTGATGGTACTAATTACATCAAGAGATATGAATTTTGCTGCAGCATATGTGGGAGTTGTTCAGGTATGTTTAAGCTTGTGCGTGTACTTTTTGGAAGTTTATTTTTTGAAAAATAAAAATTTGTTGCTTGTTAATAAACAAATGTATCTCTAGATGAGTTGTATTTAATAAATAATTTTATTGTTCTCATGTTAAAAATATTTAGTCTACTGACATAGAATGATCACATACAAATGTGAGCACTAAACAAATTATGTTCCTACATTTCCCTAGTTAAAACATGGTAGAAAAATAATTTCAATTATTCAACTATAGTGTGTCACCTCTTCTTTCTCATGATCTTATTCCAACTTGAATAGAAGATAAATAGGAATCCCATCAATCTATCATCAATAATGCGTTATGAGGAACTCATCTAAAAAAACCAGTTTGGGAACCACAAACAAAAATTCTACATTTATTTATCATTTACGAAAGGTTGTCATAGGATGAACACTGACCTAGGTATGAATAGGGGGATGTACATATTTTCATCCTCTTCAAGTATCATGATATTGCATTACACATTGCTTTTATTTTCCAATATATCTTTCCATCAGGGGATAACATCAAAATTATGTTCACTTATAACATCATATGAAAAGGAATATACTTCTATTTTTATTTTTAATAACACCAAACTGAAAACATGAACACACTAAAAAACACAAACATTCCACATGCAGCCCCATCATTTGTGGCTGGAAAGAGGACATTGATTTTCCTCCTTCATTGGTTGCCTCTATCCTCTAATTTTTTTCTACTTATCATAATAGGATTTGAAGCTCATTGGTTTCCACAATGTATTTATTCTTATATCCCCCCGTAAATTGGTTTATTTATTGATAAATGAGGGGAAATTAGAAGGGTTCCAACCTTGTTACATAAAAATTTCCACAAGCTCAAATAAAACTGTAAAACACAAAATAGTACAAAAACATAAAAATGCTACAAAGCAGCCAAAAGTAATGAAAATACAACTAAATAACAACATCCCAACAATAAAAGAATAACACAAAGGGAATTATTGGGACATGCCAGAAATAGCTTCCTTCATTTTAAACACTGATGACTCTTAATCCATAAGAAGTACCTTAAAATATGTATCTCTTCCTACCAGAAATGACATCCTTATTCTTCTTCTTGGGTTAATCTAGGAGCTACTAGTCAGTAAGAAACTTGATAAGATTGATCTAGAGAATGCACCTCTCTAATGAAATATTACTGAAATTCACAATGGTATTGATCCTATGTTCTATAATTTCCAGCTCCATTCTTTGAGGTGAGAGATCAATACCATGTCCTTTCCTAGCCCATTTTAGACCCTCAATGTCCTTTCCCATATCCAATAGACCGCTAGTATCAATAGTATCCTTCAAGATAGAATCTTCCTCCATCTCACCCACACTCCTCTTTCCCTAAGTAGAATGGCTTCGCAAAACCCTCTTAGGAGGAAACTTGTTAGTATGAGGCTTAGGATCCCCTCCCAAAAGGGATTTACTAAATTTAATTCCAAATATAGACCTAGGAATACTATCAACAATATGATTATAAATACGCAAGATAATTGTTTGGTGAAGTGGAAAAACCTTTTTCCCAACTAAAACTCCATTATAAAAGATTCCAGAAAATTAAGAATATAGAAAGGAATACTCGACAAAATATGATGCCTAAAATGATTGAGCAACATAATATGATGTCCCTTGATAACTTGATACCATCCATCCAACATAATGTATTTGATCACTAGCTTAATAACATCATCACATGGTTTAGGAAGGGATTCCTTTAAATACCCACCTTCAAAAGGAAGAATAATTTAACCTCCTGAAAAAAAAATCCTCTTCATATTTATCAAAAAAAATCTTATAAATCTTGAAACCCTCTCTCTTAAGACGTGTTACATTGGTAATAAGTTCCTATGTAATTTTAATACTCGGCCCTTTTATAGAAACCCACATTTTTCAACGTTTAGAAAATTCTCTAGAAATGTGGGGGTTTTTCCCTTGAACCTTCTCTAAAAAATAACTAAATCCCTCAGTCTGAAGAAGTTCCCATAACTTTGCATTTTCCTTCCATTATTTATTAGAAAACTAGTTTAAACTTATAGAGGTCTCCTCCCATGGCTATCTTAGATTTCCTTTTCACCTTCACCCAAAGACAAAAAAAACAACCACATCCAAAAAAAATGAGCCCAAAACTCAGAAAAAATATGGATTTGTTAAAAAATAAATGAATGACATAGCCCCCGAGCTAAGAAATAAAATCAAGAGCTATCACATTATGCATGTGAGATAAGGGATTCATTCTCAATCATAGTGGTGATGTCATTCAGGATTTCCTCTTTCCCAAGATAGATTCTTAAATCATGACATCCAACACCAATGCTATCAAAAGCATTAGCTAATTTGTTGCTTTCTCTATAGGTTTTTTGGATGTGGAAGTTATCTAAGGATTGGAGAATCAAGATAGCCTCTTCTATAATATTCCCAATAGACCAACTAGGATTGCTAATCCCTCTAATACAGTTCAACAAATTAAGGGATTTCCCTTCCACCCATAGATTAGAAACTTTAAGGTCTCTATAAATTTAATACCCTACAAAGTAGAAAGAGCTTCCGCCAAATGATTAGATTTAATCCCCATACTACTAGAAAAAGAAGGAACAAATACACATGAATTGTCTCTAAGGATACCTCCCAACTCCCATCTTTTCCAGGATTATCTTAAGAGGCTCCGTCAAAGTTTAACTTGACCTACCCCAGAGAAGATGAAATCCATCTAATATGTTGATATGTTTAGAATCAAAGGACAAAAATTTAGACAAGTCTAAATTCCACCAAGAATCCATTAAAACCTCCTCTTTAATTAATGTTCGAACAATAATCTTAAGTGGGTTATTAAACATATTATTATGTTCCTAAAGTATTATATTTAATTATAATATAACTATAAACTTTAGTTTATAGTTAATAAATAAAAATATGAACATATTTTTTATTTATTAAATATGAACTACAGTTTATAGTAATTATTTTAAATCAATTAAAGTTAAAAGGGGGTTTGTTTGGGAAGCCACACCTGATCACCCTAATTTAAATAGGGCACAAGGGGACTAAGAAAAAGGTTTTTTATAAGAAGTGTGGTGAAAAAAGGGTTGTTGGACTTATAAAAGTTACTATTGTTTTGGATTTTTTTACTTGATAGAGGTTTTTCCACATTAATTCTAGTGTGGATTATTTACTTTGTGTAATTTATTTATATTGTTATTTTTAAATGTTAATTTAACTTTATTTCATATGAATATGTCCTTTGTACATACAATCAATGTTAATGACCATCTCCAAAGATGAATAAAAAATTTTCCTAATTACATTATAAAGAAATCCTCCCGAGAGCTCTAGGACTTACCAGCGCCTGGAGTGATGCATCCAATTCTAATTATCATTCCTTGGTAGGTTTCAATGAATGTAGGTTTTTTAAATAATATAACATATAATAAAGTCCACACAAGAATATTGGTGGTTGCACATATGTTTGTATTCAAAACAGCCATGGATGAAACAAGATTGGAAGTATAAGGGCCACCTCTATTAAACCCACACTAACCCAACCACAAAAAAAACCAACTCCTACTAGCATAAGTAGAACATTTTTTGGAGGAACTCTTTCAGTGTCATTCTATATCTTAGGTCTCACCTATAATTCCCATAGGAACACATTCAATAAAAAGAAGAAACTCGAGATATCTAATATAATTGTCAAGAGTTATATAAAATATAGTGGTAGCAAAGAATTACACGCACCCAATATTTTTTATTGAACCTTACAATTCTAGAAGATATATGGATCACATAAGCTACTAAGAAATCAATAAACCCCTGGTTGAAAAGGAATCATCCTTCCCATACACTAAACACTCCTACAATATATGAAAAGTGAGCTAGAGTGACACAAAATCTATCCATGTTTCATTATTCATTATTCCAATTAAAAAATCCAAAAGGATCGGGGCTATGGTTACAAAGAAAAACTGAAAAAAAATCTTTCTCAATATCATTCTGACTGATAAAAACCTAAGCTTGCCTATATATCTCAATATCATTCCAACTGATAAAAACATTTCTCTCTAAGGCGAAGGAAGTTGATGGAAAACAATATCAAAACTATCTAAACAAAATGTGTATCATAGAGACCTTTTTTTTCCTAACTACCCCCTGTGGCGGTGGTTACAAGAAATATTCCACAAGATTGAAATTCTCAAAACCCTAAATTGGGTCAAGGTGGCCTGAATAAGGTGATTTTTTTTCTAAAAATGTTTAGTTTTAATTTTTTCTTTGGTTGGATTTTCCCACATTTATGTACAAACATAATCTATGTAGGAACATTTTGTTTGGGGTGTAAACTAAGTGGATATATTTTATTTATGTAAAAAATATGCATGTTTCATTTGAGAGCATTTATAAAAGATTAAATAAGAATTTTAGGATATAATTTTTTGTGTTGTGGGTTGATGTTTTAAGGGAAGGTGATTATGACCCATATGCTCTTTGGAAGCTACATTGTATGGTTGGGATGATTTTTTGTCACACGTTTCATGGATAAAATATGACCAATTAGGATAACAAGCATCATTTATATAAATTGATTTCTTTTATTGGGTGACAAATGTAAAAGAGATAACTGATTAATATTTGGATAGGATAATTCCAGTGTCCTTGTAAAGCAATTAAATTTGAAAATACTTAGTCAAGGAACCTTATCATAGTGGCATTTTTATTAGTGCCTGGATTTGATGAATTTGACGATTTTTTTAATGGTGTTTTACTAATTTATATAATTGTTGTAAAACAATGTATTCATCTACCTCTTTCACCCACTAAGAATTATGAAAACAAAAAATAATTATAATGTAAAGTAAAACAAATGTGTGTGTGTGTGTGTGTGTGTGTGTGTGTGTGTGTGTGTGGGTGTGTGTGTGTGTATATATATATATATATATATATATATATATTCGATAGCCAAGCTGGCTAAAGGTGCTTTTATCATAACTTTGAATAGTGAAAACATTAGGGGTTAACCTGTCTCCTATCACTTTTTTATTAAATAATTATTCAAAGTTTTCTTTTATATAAATAAAAATAGAAACGAGAAAGAGGGAATTTTTTATTTTTTAAATACAAATATGATTATATTAATTAGTACATATATCTTAAATACATCTATATGAAAGTAGGCCATGAGATATATAGTTCAAATTTCTTATCTTGATTTTTTTTTTCTTACTACTTAAAGTTAGATATGCCTCTTGAGTTATTTTTTGGAATTGATTCTCCGAATGTATATTATTTTAGTAAATTTTAGACCTTTTTCCCTTGTCTCATGCTCCTTTGATCTTGGTAAAGTATATATGGAACCATGAATAATAACAAGGATAAAGGATGGCTATAAGTTTTATTGTTGATTCCTCTTGAAAATTTAATCTATAGAGTTACCACATGAGTAAGAGGTGTTATAGTGATTCAAAATCTCACAAGAATTGTTAATATTTTATTTTCATTGTGATGTCACATTCTTATAATTCCATTATATCCATAGGGCATGTAAAATGGTGTTCTTGTTAATAATGTCCCTATTCTTGCTTCAGTAATTAAGGGTATGTTATGTTCCTAAATGTTGTTTTCAAATATATCTCTTAACAGGATATCAACATTCATATTATTTCATGCCTCAAATAAGAACATCATAGCTAATATTTGTAAGTTACAAGTTAGATAGGAGATGATCTACTATATGGTTGTATATATTTGTCTATGCATGTCCTAGTTAGAATAAGATGGATCTTACCTTTTTCATGTTATTTTCACAAAGACAAATATTAGTGATTTCTGATGAAAGTACTTATTGCTTCCCTTTATTATTTTGAAATTTTTTTTAAAAAGGTTCAAATAACAATTTATTTATAACAATATCAATGGATGATGTGGTACGACATTTATTAGAAGATAAATTTGGTCTTTCGAGGCAGTTTATAGACACCCTAAAAATGCATACCTATTTCTAGTCTATTTTCATCCCATTAGAATTAATTAAATTGGTTCTATCTTACTAGAAAACATCCCTTTAGAATTAATTAAATTAATTCTATCATTTAAATTATAACATTTTAGAATTAATTATATTTATTCTAATTACATACTCCTACCTTTTAGAATTATTTAATTTAATCCTATCATGATCTTGAAATTAATTCCTAACACCCTTTAGCTAATTTAATTAAAATTTTCCAATGGGGTTTAGGTGGATTGGTTAAGATGAACGGTTGTGTCTAGATCCACCCACGTTCAAATCCCGTTGGGCACAATCCCTTCGGGGTGGTTTACCGGTGGTGGTAGGTGTTGCATCACTAGTAGGTTGTGGTGGTTTGGTAGTGGCGGGTGTTGCATCACCGATAGGTTGTGACAGTTTGGTGGTGGTGGGTGTTGCATCACTGATGGATGTGGCTCATGGTTTTGACTGGTGGTTCTCGACAGTGGTGGAATTATCATCGTTGGCATTGGCATTGGAGGTAGCTAGTGGCTCTAAAAATGGTGGTGGCAGAAAATTACATCATCTGTGCGGGCTTAGTGGCCGCAGTGGTTTGTGTTGGTCTTAATTATAATATCTTATCTGAGGAAATTGTTATAGGGTGGGGCCCTACCAACCCTCTGGTTCATAGCTCCGACCAAAATCAATTAACAATAAAAAAATTAATTTAAATTTTATTTAATTAAATGGTTAATTATCCTCTCACTATTTATAGTTAATTAAATTAGTTATTTAAAAAAAAATTATCGATCTACTCACACTCCATTTCTAGAACCCTATAATGGTTTAGGTAGCAAATATGCATGTACAACCATCTTCCCACACAAAATCAAAATAATCATTTCCCTTACAAATATACAACTGCACAGATTAAATCCTCTTGCTATTTCAAAAAATTATAATTGTGAACCTTGAACTCATTCAAACTATGATCCAACATTCATGGCCTGGCCCTCAATTATAAAAAGTAGGCCATTCCTTTGTAAATCATTCTTGGAATCTTTGTACAATTGTAGACACCCCTTTTTCACCCCTAGGTGACCCAACACACATCAATCAAAATATCATTACCTATCTTATTATCTCTATCTTAAGTATTATGTAATTTACCTTCGTAAATCCTTTTACCTGTCTAATACCCCATTTTCCCTACCCTAACCACTCAAAACAACCTAAACCTATTTTACCACACTTATCCCAACCCCTAACCTCTTACAAATTGAATCCCCAAACTCCCGCCATTTCCCAACAGCCTAATATCTCATATGGAAAGTGGTTTTAACCATTTTTCATTCTTCCTTTTGTTGGATTTCACCTCTCTGGTAAAATCAATGGCGATCCATGATCAACAATGTTTTTTACAGATGTTTTCAATTCTATTTAGCCAACCTTTGTCTCTCTTCTAGAGTTAGTTAGAACGTGCGTGCAAAGGTAAATTTTTTATCATTTATACAACTTCACTATGATTCAAAGCTATCAACACCATGTTTTCAAAGCTATCAGGACCCGAGGAACTTCATCAAATCACCAATCAACCTCCTTAAGATATTTTTTATCACCTAGTCCATTATCAAGGTTAGTTTTTTCATTTCTCTCACATTTTTATCTTGTTTTATAGAAAATCACAATCCATGGTTTATCATTATCATCATCTTACATAGGTTACCTAAATTATACCTCTCATTTAATCATTTAGACCACCCAAAAAATACTTTTGATTTCCACACGGATCATTGTCGACCTCCAATCACCATCAATCAGACTTTTAAACTTTACTTCTTACATTAGCATCATAAACAATCCCAAACCATCTTTTTCAGAACCCTAAAAGCTTCTAGATCACCTATATCCAATATCTGTATTATCAAGCCTATTTGTCTTTCATAGAAGTCTTTTTTATTAATCCTTTTATCATTGCAAAAATTTTCTACCTGATCATCGAAAATCAGTGTCCATATCACTTTTCTTTATCTTTTGGCTTCACAAACACATTTGAATATTTGTTTTTGGGTTTTACAGATTCTTAAACTCTTCATAGTTTTTCTTAGCAACATCAATCTCTCTTTTGAATTCACCTTTTCTTTTTTAATCAATTACTTTATCGAAGTAAAAAATTTATCATTGATCATTGTCAATCTGTGATCAATATCGATCCCTATCATTTATAATCATTTTAGCATATTTTACATTGTATATGTCTGATTTTAACCTAACAAGTTATTTGCAAGAATGTATCTTCTATAGATGATTGTTCTAGGTCTGTCTCATCCTATCACTAGCATATATGATCTTCTAATCATCTAGTAGTCATTCATGTGGGAGAAGTTTGACATCTTCCATCAACTCACCTTTTACACCATTTCATTCACACCTAATTTTGAATACATTGAAGAGAGTTTTGAGATCCTTGAAGAAGAGCAAGAAGCAACTGAGGAGTTCTGGTACGACTATTTCAAGGAATTCGATATTTCCACTGCCCTAGCTTGGGCCACTTATGAATCAGAACAGGGTCCCACTATCCCCCTTGAATTTTATCCTTGTCATTATCATGTCTTATTATCATGATCAAATCAACATAATTGTGTAAAACAGGTTTACACCCTTCAAGGAAGTCCCTTTGGAGTCTTGGTATCGACACTTATTGAAAAACTTGTTATCATATTTATCTAATATCTCTTTATTTATTTATTTTGTTTACATGTCTTCTCACTCAATGAAAGGAGAAGCATGCTTCACATTGTCCCCATTATATCATCCCAAAACTATGATTTTTGGTGCAAATATTGGTAAACCCTACTTATTTGAGTTTTGGGTAATTTGTGCATTAATAGCACCTAACTAAAAAACTACCTTAAACATCCTGAAATGCCCACTCAAAACTCTTTAGTCCCTCTTTCATTTATATTTTCTTTTTAGTTCACATTTATGTTGTTTACTAATTAATCTAACTTTTTAGCTTGGAGTACGTTATTGTTGTTGTTGCTTAAAAATTTAAAAATCAAAAATTAAAAAAAGAAAAGAAATCTTAAGTATGCTCCTTAATTCTATCATTTTCTTTTTCATCATTGTATTTATGTGTTTTTTCTCATCAAATTAAAACATTTCCTTTGGAATTTAAAATAAACACTCATATTTTCATGATCACATAGCTTAATTAGGAGTATAAACAATTACATTCACATTACTCCCTTCACATACAACTAAACCACATCAAACATAACTTACATCTAAAAAATCCTTCCCATGTGGACCTAATTGGATTTCACCACCAAGAGGATAAGATGACTTGGTGTTCTAGCTGAGTATATATAAATTGGTAGACGGTATATTGGCTAAGCACCCAACACCCTTATCATTGCAGGACTATGAATTGAGGGGTAGGCCCTAATACCATGCCTCATACCAAAACCAACACAGATTCAGGCCTCACATACCTTTAGGTATATCAAGGACTCCATCCTTTAACATTACATGAAACCAACCTTAGACTGTCATTTCCTAGTACCTTTTTAGTCATATTTCACATTTCATCTTTTCTTAATATAATCAACATAATCAAAAAATCTCTTTTGTCATTTATTTATGTTGTTATAATCAACCACTTTGATTTTCTTTCTTACTTTTTTAGCGATTATTTTTTAGTTCATGGTTCTAACCAGAAAATAGTATCATCTACTAAACTATGACAACATGACTAACCATTTCCAACAATCCTTGTAGAATGTCCAGTCTTACCTTAAATACATTCTATGTATAATTGAAAAATACCGATCACCTTTAACTACCAATAAATAATCCCCACTCTCATAGCAGTCAATCTACCACATCCAAAATTCGAGACCTTTCTATTCCTTGTTTCTTTAATATTGGTAATCTAGTCTTCACATAGATTCTAGATTCAAATCTCATGGCCTTGAATGCCTATCTCACTTCTCGAGGCATATCCCTCTAGTAACCAACATCTAAACAGTGTCATCATATCTCCACTTTCATTTTTGACGCTTCCTAACTCGTCGAACCTAATCATGAGCTATATATTCAATAGCTTCATCCTTATTCCACTAATGGTGGACTAGAAACATCATCCCTTATGTTATCAATACTTTTCATCACTTTTAACCTTAATGTTGTTTCATCAAAAGATACAACCAATCAACATCTCTTTTCAAATCTATCTCAATAGATTCCAGTGTCTCTTCTACACCTCATGTAAGCTCGTCTGACATCCCTAACACAACCCCTCTTGTCCCATCACAAAAAAACCTTCTTAGTTCAGAGGCTAGTCATCTCGATCCCCATATCAATACCCCTTGTCAACATGAGTTCTATTTCTAGCACACATCCTTCTTCACAATAGGTATCGATTTCCCTTGTTTCAAAAATTCATACTTACTATATACCTCAACCATCCCATAAACTCACCAACACCTCTATCTCATCTCAATACATACCATAACAATCTCAACCCCTTATCAACACTTCCATCCCATTACATCATATACCACAAAAATCTCAACCCTTTATCCAAACTTACATCCCATCTCAATATATATCCCATCAATCGCATCCCTTTAATAACACCTCAATCTTGATATAGTATCAATATATCCAACCCTCACAACCTATGGTTTCATAGCCTACATATAACATTCCCATGAGTGTCCCTATTCAACATAATATCCCTTTACCATATCAGTTATATCAACAAGAAAACCCACATACATATAATCAACTTATTCCATCATCATACAACCCTCAACAATCATCAAAAAATGATTCTTTACAAGCATTAATGAACAAGATCTTAAGTCTAAAATTTTTCTCTATGGGTTCCAAAAACACATTATCCTATGATAAGATCTGTAACAAGCCCATTCATCCTTACGTACCTTATAAATCATATCCTCCTCACTTATAAATCCATAAGTTCCTTAATCTCTATAAGCATTATGATCCTCAACAACACATTTAAGCATTATATCACACTTGTTATCTTATCACACATGACTAGGACCTCATGTTGAGAACATTTCCTATGTCCTTAGTTGGGCCTACATTAGATTGGTATAATAGTATCCCATAATAATCGCTCTTTTCCTTTGCATATCTTTCACATTTGTTCTTAAAACATTTTTTGATTAACATCACCTGTAAAATTACCATTACTGACCTTTACACATCAATAAGTTTGTTGATGAATCTATTACAAAATTCATCACCCACTGGAGGGGTATTATTAATCAATTATCCTTCTCCCACCCACAAACTGAGTTGATCGAGTTGTTCACTTGTTCCTTTTTCAAACATATATAATCAAAATTACAAATACAATCCTTACAAATATTTGATGAAGCCTTTATTATGGATCATAAATTATAACTCCACACCCATGAGGATGGTAGAGTTAAACTTATATCAAATAATCTTAAACATGATTCTTCGTTCAAACCTTCTTCTAGTCCTGATAAATATTAAACTTTAGCAAATGAGGTTGTCGTAAAATTTTCTTCCAAGGAACATTCATCTCCCAAACGTACCTACACTCAACTTAATTACAAAGAATCCTACAGTTTATATTTTGATAAACTCCTAGCTGCATGTATTATCTTGCTCCCTCTTATTCTTCCCATCTAGTTATTTATTTTAAAGCCCTTGTGGTATTGTGAAAATTATTATTGTAAATACCATCATGTCAAGGTTCATGACATAGAAATATTTCATTCATTTAGAAATTTCCTTCAAGACCTTATTGATAAAGGTGAGTTACAACTGCATAATCCAAATGTACCTCTAAATTAGAATTTAGATGCCTTTAAACAACCCTTTCCAAACCATGCCCCATCCATTACTCAACCCCAATCCAATGTCATCCACTATCATTGTACCATCAAAAATATCAAAGATCAATCACCCACACCCTTAACATCTAATGCTCCTATTACAAAAGCCCCCTTTAAACCATTTATGTCTTCAATGTCTATTGTTTTTTTCACATAAATGGTATCTAAATTAATCCACACCACCAACACCTAGTGTTTCTTCCATAGAAGCACATACGGAATCACACAACTCCCCTAGCCTTCCCTCTACTAAGACCATGAATCCCTCTGCATCTATTGCATCTACTTCAAACTCACATGTGACCTCTTCTGAATCCTTAGAAAAGGAATCCATCATAGAAATTATGAAGATATTTTATGAATATCATGTTTCCCAACACTACATTTGAAATTTTGAGAAACCCATTTCAATTACTCCCATCCATCCATCTAAAAATGTAACAATCATATCACAAAATCATCCAATAACATCATTACAGAATCCAATGTCCTTATCTTCTATTTTGGGGTTGCACCCCTCGTCCAAATTTACAGTCATTGTTACAAAATAAAATATCATTCCCCAACTGGAACCTAAATGTTTCACACAATAAATGACCCCTTCAACCCCAACTTCTAGATCATCAAATGAAGCACCAATCCCCTCAACCTCAACCTTGACATGGTACTATGCTAAAATCCTTGAAAGGCTTATCCAAAGGTCCATCATTATGCTACCTCTTCTCAAGCCATCTAGCTCTTGGGGGTGGAAACCATCCTAGTACAACTTTGAAGCATTATGTGATTATCATTAAACATTGGTACATTCCACCGAGGAATAAAAATCCCTCCAGATAGCAATTCGAAGCCTTTCTAATATGGGAATTCTCCCTGTAGATCTAGAATAACCAAATCAAGTCAAAAAAATCCCTCATACCCTTAAAACCATAACACCCAAACAATCACCTGACACTATGTCTACATCTAATAAGGGAAAGGCCTCTTCCACAAAAACCCCACTTCATCAAATTGACATAGTGTGTATAACTACAAAATATTGTGCACAAGACCCTAAGGCTTCATATCAAAACAATTCTAAGGTATCCATCCCTCTTTCCTCTGAATCACCTAACCCTCTGTCAAATTATAAGGCTATGGTATCCATCCTTTCCTCTCTACATACCCAATCCACCACTTCTGTATAGAATACCATCATTAAACAACTCCATCAAGATCCAGTAAATATGTCCCTTTTTGAGCTTGTACAAACCTCACCACAACATCAACAAGTGATTATTTAAGTACTTAATCCATATCATTACCTTCATATGATCCCCATTCATTCATAAATCTAGTCGACGCCCTCAAAATGTTTATCATTATTTCTTTTGACAATTCATAAATCCCATCTTTGTAACCTAAAGATCACAAAATTTCATTATTCATCACCGCCCAATTTGATGATACTCTTGTTAAGAGAGTTATGATCAAAAATGGCACCAACATCAATATTATATCATCACACACTTTTAATCATATTCAACTTCCTAACACTATCATCTCTCAGTCACCTACAGTACTTTGTTCCTTTAGTGACACCATTTCTTCCCCATTGGGCACAGTTATCTTACCCATAAAATTTTATGTCAAGAGCCTTCATGAAATAGTATACCTTGTAGAGGGAGAGTTTCAATACAACATGTTGTTAGGATGACCCTGGATACGCGCTATACATTGTATCCCTTCCATCCTTCATCAATAACTCAAATATGAAAATGAAGGTAAAATCCTCACCATTCCAGTTGACCTAAACCCTTTCTAGGCATGTCACTTGAGGTATCTACCTAATGACATGCTTTTTCCAAAGAAACCACTCTATCATAACAGCTATTGAATATTTCTCTAAATGGGTGGAGGTTATCCCTCTTGTCTCTACTAAAGAAAACAAAATCGTTTACTTCATCTATCAACATATCATATGTTGCTTTGGCATCACTCAAAAACTTATGAATGATAATGGAAATTATTTCAAAAAAATGATGTGAATAAATTATGTGACAGTTTCAACATCAAACTAAGCTTTTCATCTCCTTATTATCCACAAGAAAATAGACAAGAAGAAGCTTCTAAAAACACTCAACAAAATCCTCATGAAAATCATCGACCAAGCAGGTAGAAATTGGCATCTCCAAATCCCATTCACTCTTTGGGATTATCAAACTAGAATTTGTACTCCTACAGGTTATACGCCTTTCTCCTTAGTCTACGGATTTGAGGAGATCCTACCCCTTGAAGTCCAGATCTCATCACCCCATGTATCCATCAGATAATTTTTATATGATGAATATTATTGTCAAGAAAATTTATCACAACTTGATTTTTTATATGAACATCACCTAACATCCCTCGAACATCATCATGTTTATCAAGAATGCATCAAAATATCATATGAAAAATATGTTAAAGAACATGAATTCAACATTGGTGGTTTTTTCCTAAATGAAAAGAAAAATGTCACTACTTTGAAAATGAGTAAACATGGAAAGTTTTCCCCTACCTAGATCGGTCCATATGTCATCACTCACAATTATGGGTCAAGATTCTATCATTTAGCCTCCCTTTATGGTACACATGAAAATGAACCTTTGGATTCCTTGCACTTGTGGACTTTATACTGTTAACATATCTACCATCATGATAATAGTCTCATCAAATATTTCATTCCATCACCAACCTATCATTTTAAGATTGTAATGATTTGGAAGCATGTGTTCTACTGTCACTACCTTATAATCAAGACCTTATAGATGAGAACCATGACTTTTTTCATCCCATGTTTCAGATAGATAGGTTCCTCATCATTAGGAACCCTGAAATCATTACTCTCATCTCCCCGTTTGTCTACCAACTGAGAACATGATATGGGATGTATGTGTGTGGTTTGTACCCACATTTTCCCCTCCTCAAATTGGTCTACTAGGACTAACCCCAACGTAAAAATAAATAAATAATATCTAGGATGCACATTATCAAAATATAGCTTTATCCCTTGAATGACAACTATTAGGCATAATAAATTACATATTGATCCCTTAAAGGACAGTTTCCTATCAAATATATATCGATCCCTCGAAGGACGGTTATTCAAAATCTATAATCATAAAAACAAAAAATTGTAGACCACTTCCTCAAAGGATGGATACCCATGTCATTATAAATTTCTTCCCACATTGATCAACCTTAAAAACATCAAAAAAAAATCAAAATCATCCTAGGAAAGCTTCTCACATTGATTATATTTCCCATTAAAGAAAACTTCCCACATTGATCAATTTGTGTCAGTAAAAAATAGTTAGGGCATGGACCTATAAAGCCATCAAAAGGAGAACCTACTCTTCCACACAAACTAAATATGTCAATCCTTCCCATGTCTTAGAAAGGTATATAAACTCACTTGCATTTAGATCCAAGGTCCTACATGTGACTAACTATTGTTAGTTATATGTTAACATTTTTTACAAGGCCTCAAGTGTATTTTCATCATCATATATTTTTCCATCATATTACATATGCATCAAATCCAGTCTAAAAAGTAAACATTTCACATTTATTTTCAACCATGAATTTTAAAGCACATTTTAAAACATATATCAAGATCACCATATGTTAAGTCACATCATATCAATATAAAATCATCACATAAAATATCAAAATCAATATGTATACATCTAAACATTATGTCAAAATCACATCCAATATCAATCAAATATATCTAAAACTATTTCAACATCGCATTATGAATATCGACATCAAAATAAATCAATCAACTTGTGAATCCTAAAACATCAGCATCATCATATGTGTGTGTTTTTTTTGTGTGTGTGTCATCAAATTTCTATACAAAATTCCTTCAAAAAGGCTCATATAAAAAACCATATGTATTTGAATCATATACAAAATGCACATACTATGTGTTAATATCAAAATCTAATACACAATCACCACCCTGGCCTCTTGTGGTCCCTACATACTACCCCGGATATCTCCATGGCTATGCTTTAATCCCAATACTTCCTTAGAAGTCATACGTCTATAGATCGGGAATCTTTGGTTCCCCTATCATTTGAATTCCAGTCACATAAGCCCACCTTTGTGGAAACATCAAAGAACCTATCTTTATCAAATCCATTTTGGATTTCATGGTTATCAAGAAAACATTTTCCCTTATTGTCGTTAAGTCATATGTCTATAGAACATGAACCCATTGGCTCCCCTAGCACTTGAATTCTTAGTCGCATAATCGCAAATTTGTGGAAATACCAATTTTTTTCACCTAAACCTCTCTTATCACATCACAACTTTATCAAAAAGCTTCATGCCTTTGATTTGATGCTCAGCAAACTATCAAAACCCTATTTTCTTACTATATATCAGAATTTTCACACCCTATGGATGTTTCCTTTGACCCTTTAGTCACACGTCTCAACACATCCTCATGAGAGTGCTCCCCTTAGACCCTCTCCATGTGGTAGTATTTCCACAACACGCGTTTGTAGGTGGTCCATGCTACACATCCTCTACCAATATTTTTCTAAGAATGTGTTTTCTAAGATTATTACCATCGTTGCAAACCCCTCTTTTTTGGTCATTTCCAACTACAATCAAAATCTTGTAGCATACTATAGAAAACTCATCAAAAACATTAAAATTTATTCAATCCAATGACCAACATAGTTGATCATTAGCTTGAGGGGAAACAATATCACAATATCCGTATCACAAAACTAGGGCAACCTCGCAATATTTTTTCTCACGCCTTATGCCTACATGTCAATCAACAAAAAGGGGGAAATGTAGACACCCCTTTTCACCCCTAGGTGAACTGACACATATTAATAAAATTATCATTACCTATCATATTATGTATATCATAAGTATCATGTAAATTACCTTTGTAAATCCTATTCTACCAAACTTATTCTAACCCCCTAACCTATTACAGTTTGAATCTCTAACCTCCCATTGATTCCCAAATACTTGATATCTCATATGGAAATTGGTTTTAACCATTTTCCATTATTCCTTTTGTTGTTTTTAACCTATGCAGTAAAATCAATGGTGATCTATGATTGGTGGTGATTTTTGTGGATGTCATCAATTCTGTTTAGCTAACCTCTATCTCTCTTCTCTAGTTAGTAAAAACCTACATGCAAAGGTGAATTATTTCTCCTATAAATAACATCACCATGATTCAAATTTATCAACACCCTGTTGTCAAAGCTATCAAGACCCTATGAACTTCATCAAATCACCAGTCAACCTCATTAGGATCTCTGTTATCATCCAGTCCATTATCAAGGTTAGAATTGTCATTTCTCTCACGTTTTTTTCTTGTTTTATAGTAAGTCACAATCTATGGTTTATCGTTATCATCGTCTTACTTAAGCTTCCTGAATTACACTTCTTGTTCAATCATTTAAACCACCCACATAATACTTTTGATTTGTACAGGGATCATCATTGATCATTCCTTTCACCTTTACTTATTACTTTAGCTTCCTAAATAATCCCAAACTGCCATTTTCATAACCCTAAAATATTCTAGATCCCTTATAGCTCATCTATATATTGTCTTTCATCAGTGTGTTTTTTATTAATACTTTTATCACTGCAAACATTTTCTACATGATCATCGCCAATCCCAATCGCCATCGATCGATGTCCATAGCCATTTTCTTAATATTTTTTTCCTCATGAACACATTTGAATATATGTTTATGGGTTTTACAAACTCCTAGAATCTTCATATTTTTTCTTGGAAACATCAATCTCTCTTTTGCATTCACTTTTGTCTATTTTATCAATTACTTTATCAAATAAAACATTTTTCCTTGATCGTTGTTGATCTATGATTGTCATTGATCCCTATCATTTATAATCATTTTAGCATATTCTACATTGTTATGAGTTTGATTTTAACCTAATAAGTTATTTGCAAGAATGGATCTTCTGTGGAAGATTATTCTAGGTCTATCTCATCTTATCACTAGCATATACAATCTTTCGACCATCCAGAAACCATTCATGTGGGAGAAGTTTAACATCCTCCACAAACTCACCTTGTGTACCATCACATTCATACCAAACATTGAAGACATTGAAGAACAACTTGAGATCCTTTAAGAAGAGTGAGAATTAATTGAGTAGTTCTAGTATGACTATTTAAAGGACTTTGAGATTGTCACCGCCCTATCCTAGGCCACTTACGAAGTAAAAAAGGGTCTCACTATCTCCCTTAAATTCTAGCCTTGTCATTATCAGTTGTTTATTATCATTATCAAATCAACTTAATTGCATCAAAAAAATTGACACACTTCAAGGAATTCCCTTTGGATTCCTAAGAATGGCACTTGCCGAGAAACTCGTTATCACGTTTTTCTAATATCTCTTTGTTTAAATGTTTTTTTACGGGTATTATCACTTGGTAAAAGGAGGGACATTTTTCACATTTTCCTCATTCTATCATCCTAACATTCTGATTATCAGAGCAGGGTTCAGTAAACCCTTATTATTTGAGTTTTAGGTACTTTTTGCATTAATAACACCTAACCAAAAACAACCTTAAACAATAATTTGTAATCAACTTCTGATTAAATTGTAATTTTCATCCTCATGTTTATGAGCTCATAGCATTTACAATTCTACATTTGGAGAACATTTCAAGATCACCCATAATCCTTTAAAATACAAGATTCTAAAATTTTAAGACTTCCACAATCTTACTTGAGGTTTGTAAGGAAAATCTTGGAGAAAGGTATATTGTTGTTTATTTTTTATCTTTCAACTTCTAGTGAGATATTCACTACTCACATTATTGCACACTTAGTGGGACCCCACACTTCATTAATAATTTTAATCTTAAATTTTAGTAATATATTAATTTATTTGTTTTTATTGTTTGTTTCTAAACTTGATGTTCAAGTTTCAAGTTTTTCAAGTGCAGCAGAGAAGAAGAAAAACCAAAAAAACCAGGTTTCTCATCATTTTTGCTAAATTTTGATCATTTCCATATTCCTTTCACTAGCATGCATGTGCATGCACTAGCATCTTTGTGCATGTGTTTCCATCTTTGTCTTTGTCCTAGTTTTTTATCCACGTACTAGCGTTATAAATAAATTTACATTACATGTGTTTCTATTGTATTACACGCATCTACATTCTATTGTATATGTTGTTAGTGTGTGGGATCCTATGTGTCCTCCACTCACATATGGATGGTCATCTCATATGTGTTAGGTTTAGGGTTTACTTGTGTGTCATGCACTAAGGTTACTCAGCACCCTATATGTACCATTTTATTCTCGAATTATGAGTATGCCAAAACACTTTGTTGTCTTTCCTCTATGTGTAAGCTTCATTTCTGTTGAGCAATTTATTCCATTTTTTATCAATCCTTGTGATTACACTGGAGATATCATGATTCTGTTTGAGTGCAACTACTTCATGGTGCATCGTTTCTAATTCGATTCTCGCAAACTCTTTCATGGTATCATAGCTACACCGATGGGGGAACATTTAACCAAGTGTTAAGTGTTCCTAATCTCTCTACCAATCTCCTATCAATTTATCAAATTACACACCTTGGTGAAGGAATGCGAGTGGAATTTGGTCCTAACTTGGTGATTATTTGTAAGCTTAACAATGATACTATATTGGTTGAGGGAAAGGAAGATCACCATTCACAGTTGTATACCTTTTCCCACTTTACTTTTGATTCAACGCCCACTTTTTTGCTTGATATTGAGAGAAGTGTTAAGCACCATTAGACTTCTACTTCTCTACCTACTGAGGTTCTTCGGCTCTCTGATTCAGATTCTGACTCCTCAAATGATGATGTTGTTGAGTGTGCTCCTCTTCTTGACCCTCATAATTTTGAGTCTTCTAATTCTAACAGTAGTGATGATGAGGAATATGTCCCTTCTCACTTGAGTGAAGAATATTCTGACTCTAAGCTTGATTCTCCTGGTCCTCTTTGGGCTAGGAAAACTTTGTAAAGTGCTAGAAATTTAGTTGGAGATACTTCAGACATGAGATGTACTCACTCATATTTCATTGGACCCCACTCTTTCTTCACCTTTGCTTCTGATTTAGTTGTCTCCTCTATTTCTTCATGTGATGATAGTTCCACTGACACAAACTCATTTGGTTCTACTTTTGATGACAAGGATTGTGCATCTAGTTCTTATGTCGATATTACTATAGAGGACTCTTCTCCTCCTCTCACTATTCCAGAGAGTGTTGACACATCCCACACCACATCAGATATTGAGAATTCTCCTATACAGTATCATACAGTCATCACACCCGCCTCTTTTCCACATTCAGTGTGTGAGGCCCCTTTCAGTCCTCTACCTTCATTAGATGGGTCATACCTATCTAACATCGCTCTTCTGATTCTTGAGCCCCCTCATTAGGACAAGTATCTGCCTAACCTCAGTCATCTTTTCACAAAGTACACTTGTGATGTACTATAGGTTCCTCATCCATCTATAGATATTTTAAAGGAGTTCATCATCTCCGTTGTTGGGAGTGCCCCTTGTAGGACTCTTACCACTTCCACTTTTCTGGAGACTTTCATTGATCCACCCTTGCTTGTGGATCCATTTTCTATTGTGGGGGATTTTTTTTTTCCTTCACATCAGTTGGACATCTTTTCTATAGGTTTTCACCCTTCATACTCTGACAATTATTCACTTGTGACATTATCTTTGGTTCCTTCACACTCACTTGATAGACCTATGTCACACTTTTATGGACCAGACTTAGAGTTCTTCATGCTACTGCCTTCAGTTTCCTTCGTGGAGTGGGTAGATTTCCAACACATCTTTTATGTCCTTCCTAAGGGAAGGCACACAGTTCAATGTAGATGGATCTTCTTTAGTCTAGAGGATCCCATCATTGACATTCTTCTGGGAGACTTCTTAGAGTTACAGAGTTCAGATCCATCCATGGCATATTTCACATCCATATCGTCTCCCTCTTATTCTCTCTTTTCCATCTTTCCAAGAGATTTCCCATTTTTACATGGGTACCTTTACAGGCTAGTCTATGGCTAGGACCCATCTTTGGCATCTTTCTTATATTAGATACTATTTTGTTCTCTTGTGGTGGATGTTTTTCCCACTAGGTTTTCCTTCACTGCTTGGGACTTCTTTTTGTTCATGGTGCCTCATCAGGATTTATGTCGGGACCCATTTCTCTTCTTCTTCTTTTGCTTCTTCTCTTAGGAAGATTTTGTTTATAAATGGGCACCTTATCAGGCCTTTAGTTGTTGGGCCCCATTGAAACATCTCTCTTAGTTATTTAGGAGTGTCTTCTTGTTTTGTCTGACTCATCATAGCCGCTACCCCAGCTTCGATGAAGGGGGGGTTTTGGTGTGTGGGATTCTATGTGTCCTCCACTCACATATGGAGGGTCATCTCACATGGGTTAGGTTTATGGTTTTCTTATGTGTCATACACTATGGTTACTCAACACCCTATATGTACCCTTTTATTCCTGATTTATGAGTATTCCAAGACACTCCGTTGTCTTTTATCTATGTGCAATATTTGTTTATGTTGATCAAGTTCTTCCATCATTGATCGATCCTTGTGATTATGTTAGAGCTATCACGATTCCATTTGAGTGCAAATACTTCATGGTGCATTGTTTCTGATTCAATTCTCGCAAACTCTTTCATATACATTCATCTATTTGCATGTGCTAGTGTTAACTATTAACGCTAGCACACTCAAGTGCACGCATTAGCATGCCCTCACTATTTTTTTAATTTTTCTGTATTTTTTAGAAAGTTATTTTAATTGTAACCTATTTTTTAGGGTTATATATTTCTGATTTCTTACAAGTCTGTTGTAGTTAATTAATTTAAGTACGTGTTTTATTATTAGCTTCCATATTTGTCTAATCTTAACAACTTCACGTGTATGCTCTTATCTCATGTTTTAATAAATGATCTTGAGATTCAGAAACATGATTTTTTTGTTTTTTATTTTTTTCTGTGTCTTCCTCGGGGAAAAACTTATAAAATTTTATTTTCATGACCATTCTTTCAAGGATTTTTCATAAAACTACTAACTGCAAGTTTTCATTGGTCATTAATTTGATGAAACCCCTTTATCAACCTTTTTATTATAATTTTTATTAAAAAAATTAATTAAATTTTCATAGATGAGATTATTCCCCGATTTTGTTGTAACTGTGGGAAGTGCATGCCTAGGGGCTAGAAACTCTTGATTGAGGAGTACCAGAGGAACCCCAAAGTAGTCAGCACCTTGAGTGAATTAGCTGATGAAATGGATACCCCCATCCAACTAACTACCATGCCTTTTGTGATAGATTAGAGTCAAATATGTCCATAGTGGCGACCCTAGTTTGATCCTTTGAGAAAAGTAAAATATGACTCATCATATCATGGGGGTAAAGTAAATTCGGTAACTAGAAACAGTAATGTGTACACTTGCTTGGATAATTCTTTTGGCATTTAGGGAGAGAACTTTATTCTAGAAAGTCACTCCTTGACTAAGAAAATTTAAGTTAGAGGCCCACCTTCCATAAACATAATTTTCATCTATTTTTCCTTTTTATGTGATAGTTAGTTTTGTTCCACACTCATATCACTCACTCTCCATTTTTAATCTCTTTTTAAATCTAATAAATATAGAAGAATCTTTAACTATCTCTTTTTGAAACCTTCAAATTCCCTTTAGTTAGACCCATATTATATCTCTTTTCAAACCCTCCAAGTGTCCTTTATTTGGAATTTTCATTCGGATTTTTTTGAAATCATCCAAAGATTTGAATTTTTCATCATCTCCTTTCAAATCCTCCAAATATCCTTTATTTGGATTTTTAATTGCCCCTATTCGAAATTACCAATTTTTTCATTTGGATTTTCTCATCTCAAGTTCATTTTATCTTACCTTAGTCTTAAATCTTTGGAACCCTTTCCCAAAGTTTAAGAAACTTCTTTCCCATCAAATTTAAGCCTTGAGTTGTGGATACCCACGTCCTTACTTGATCACCTTCATTCACAATCTATAGTCTCAGACATCTTGATATCTACTTTATTATGTTCAATTGTCATCAAGATCTTAAATTTTTATCATTCCCTTATGTATTTTAGTTTTACATAGAAATTTTTAAAATTTAAGAACTTTCCCATCTTACATCTATAAATTTAACGTTCACTTTGTTAATTTTTGGGCATCTTCATTTTCATCACCTCTTTTCTAAACATTCACTTTGTGTATATTTGAGTATTTCCATTTCATCATTGAGCCTCATCTATATTAATTTACACTTTGTTAAGATTCGAGCACATAAATCGTGTGTCCCATCCTCTTCCATCTTAACATTCACGTTGTTAAGTGTTGAGACATCAAATTTCATTTTCAACCTCCTCCATTCTAACATTCACTTTGCTAGAGTTTGAGTACAATCAATCTTTTCATCACCCTCCTCCATTCTAGAAGTCACTTTGCTAGAGGTCGTGTACATTCAATCAAAGAAAACTCCTCTTCCATCTTATCATTCACTTTACTAAGGGTTGAGTTTATCTTGATCTTCATTGCCACTCGCTTCCATCTTAGCATTCACTTTACTAAGAGTTGCATTGTTCAATATTTAAAACCTTGATTCCATCTTAGCATTCACTTTGTTAAGATTCAAGTTACCTTAAAATTTATCACTAAATATATTCCATATTAGCATTCACTTTTCTAAGGGTTGAGTATTCAATCACACCTTTCTTTTTTCCTCCCCTCTTTTAAAAATGGTGGGAACAAGACATTGAGATTATAGTCTCTTTAGAAGAGATGACAGAAATCCTTTCCATACTAATTTTAAAGAAAAGGATGAAGAACAACTTGAGGACCACCAAAATATTGTCTCCTTTGAGTAACAAGCCCAAATTGAAAAACTTTTACGAATAAATAAAGACCAATTTTTACTTTTTATCCTCGAAATGGGAGAAAAACTACCTCCAAAATTTGACGCTGACATTTTTAATACCTTATGAGGTCAACCTAAATCCAAATATAATAAACAACCTGAAAACATAACAATGATGATGTCAAACCAAGTAAAAAAATTCCAATGATAAAGGAAAATCTAGTGCTTTGTCCCCTAAACCAAATCAATCCTTGATCAATCAAATCAATGTACTGGAAAAAAAATTGGCTCTCATATCATCCTAAGTCACTAATGACACTAGTGACAAATAATCAAAGAAGAAAAGTGAATATATATCCAAAATACATACCAAAAAAAATAACGAGAAAAATAATCTAAAATTGCACAACATCCCATAAAATAATTCACCATTTTCTCGAGAACTAAAAATTATGAAAGACACAATTTCAGGCATTCAACAACAATACAAACAATTCAATTTCAATAAATTGTGCCCTTAACCTTTTGATAAGGACATCTTATGCATATCCTTCCCAAAATATTTTGAGACACCCAAATTTGAAAAATACAAGGGAAAGAATTATCCATGAGAACATATTAAGGAATTCTTCATGGCATGCCAAGAAGTGTTATATAATGATATCTTTTTATTACATCTCTTTCCTATAAGTCTAGGAGAAAATCTTTGGACTAGTTCTTACACCTTCTAAAGGGATAAATAACAAATTCCGTGGACCTCTCATAGAATTTCATCAAAAAAAATCTTTCAACCTTGATTCATAAATAATTATGATGTATTTGTGCAACGTAAAAAAAAGAACTAATGAAATATTTTCACAATTCTTACAATGGTGGAGAGTAATTATGAATTGCTTCCCATGGTATATTCTGTAAAAGTAATTATTTAGTATCTTCATGTCGAATCTCAATAACAAGCTATATTTCAACATGAAAATGCATTTCCTTAAAAACTTTGAGGAAGTTATTGAGAAATGGACCCAAATTGAAAAGGACCTCATTTCCAAATACTTGATCAAGCCTCATTCCAAAGACATTCATGCCAATACCAATAACAATAACAACAACTATCACGATAAACCTAAACACATCAAAAAGAACCATGATGTTGTTAATGATGATGTCACTAATAGTTGTCATGTGCACAATGTAAAAAATAGTCAACCAAAACAAAATAAATCTAAAATACCAATTTTTATTCCAAGTAAAGAGGCTCCCCCTCCCCATGACTAAAAACGATGACAATTCACACCTATGTGAGAGACTTTTTAAAGTGTATTAGGCTAATTTTTAAGTGCCAGTATGGTCACATGCCCTATCATGAAACCTTTTGTTAAAGGGGAACCTAATCGTTCTCTGTACAAATATAATACTTATTGTGATTTTCATCACATTAATGGCCATTAAATGGATATATGTGTGTGACTTCTTCATTATATCTAGGAATTCATCGATAACAGAGATATATTATTCTAATACCTAACACAAAATATAATACCCAATGATAATATAAAGGTGTTTTCCAATCCATTCCCCAAACATGGTGCAAATGACAAAGCCACTGAATAGGACCAATCTTCAAACAATGTCAATTTCAACTTGATGATTTCATTTATTGACGAAATGCCTCCTAATATTGCTACCATAAAATTCGAACCTCATAATAATGTGATAACCACATGATAGAAGAAAATTTGGGTGCCCACACCAAATCAGCCATCTACCTCATCCACTTATCCTCAAGTAGTAAATCCCATGGTTCTAAGTAACCCAAAGCCAACATCTAATGCCAAATATTCCACTTCTAGTCCTTATAACCTATCAAAATAGTTAGTGAAAAAGTGTGCCCATATTTCCCTCATGGAACTATTGAAATCATTGCATAACTTTCATAATATTTTCACTCACACTCTGCACAAGGCACGTGTTCCTGAGAATCTCAATGTCCAACAATTCCAAGCCTTAATTACCAATCTTTCACCAAATATTCCCATATTGTCATTTATTCCTTAGGACCTACTAAATCCAAACCTTATAATAATAACTCTTTGTATATCGAAGCATATATTACTGACCATGAGGTAAAAAAAAAATTAATTTATAATGTATCAACATTAAACATTTTTTCTATGAAAGTTTTGTGATGTCTTGGTCACATAGAGGCCATTCTGGGAGCTAACATTATAACCATACGTGGTTATGATAACAGTGAATGGTATTCTTCTAGAATGATCACCTTACCTATGCAAGTGGACCCACAAATGCTTGAAACCATTTTCCACATTGTTGATGTTAAGACCTCATACAATGTCCTCTTAGGTCAACCATGGATACATGTGATGTAAGTTATACCCTATATTTTTCACCAGTGCATTAAATTTCCACATGACGGTAAAGATTTTACCTTGCTTGTTTATTCTAAACCTTTTGAGTACTACAAAATTTTGGAGGCTAGATATAACCATACTAATTATTTTCCTTCTGCGGAAAGATCCATTGATTCTTGTGTCATCCCTGTCAGTGATAAATGCATTGATCATGAAAATTTGTTTTGATCCCAAGTGTCTACATTTATCTTGTAATTGTATACATCATATTCACCTGTTGTACTCAATTTTTCCCATCAATGTCTCGGTGAATACACTTTTGAAAATTCTTTCCACATTGGAAAAAAAAATTCCCTAAAAAACAATGGATGACCCAATGCCCCCCATTTGAAATAATCTCCAATTAATCACCTTGGTAGCACTCCTTAGAGGCAATATGGACTCTTAGAGGATGAACACATTTAGGTTTTTGATGGCTCTTGGCTATATAAAGATTGAATGGTTGAGTTCTATGAATCAACAGACTATGTCAAAGCTCATGAGATAATGAAGAACATGAATTCGAAATTCAAAGGACTCAGACTACAAGCATAAGGTCACCTTGAACTAGTAATGTATGAAGAAAACTTATACCATCATGGTTTAGGTTATGAAACTTTTTCAAAACAGCCTATAATATTCAATGTAATGATAAGTTAAGAGGACACCGAATCTAAAGTTGAGATCAGTTCCACATATAGCCTCTTCAAATAACTAGATGAAACTACCCTATGCCTTTAAAAATTGTCCATTTACACCCTTTATATCATTTATCCATATCTCATAAATTAGGAAAAACAATTTCACGTCTTCATGGACCTCTTTCACAATGATGAGGCCATCCAATAATTCCTCAAGACTCAAGACCCTGTTCCCTTATCAGACCATAAGAATGGATTTGATATAAACCTCAATTATATTGCTTACTTTGGAGATGAATTTGAGTGCTCCAATCCACCAAAAGTCAAAAAATTATATAAAAATGGTAAAAATAAGAATACAATCTCGCATGGTAAAAACCTATCTGAGGTGTTGTGTGAGAAGTAAAAAATGAAAAACAGAAAAATAAACAAAATAAAAAGGATACATCTCTTTGTGAAAACCTTTTTGAGGTTCTAGAGAGAGGAAACATCAATATCCAGATAAATCAGATGACCTAGCACAAGACTACAATTTCGTTCCAAGACACTGATACATCCAAAATGTTGGTAGAAGAAACTATCACCATCAATATTAGAAACAGATGATAATCCCAAAATGTTACAACTCAAAGAAATCTTATCTAGAATCATAAATCAAGGCCTTCACAAAACTCCTCATAAAATTTTAGGATGTATTCACATGGTGTTATAATGAATATGTTGAGGTTTGGATCCTTCTCTAGTTGTGCACAATATGGTGGTTTTCCTAGATGCAAATCCTGTTAAGCAAAAAACTACGAAAAATGTCATCCTAAAGATGACATTATTAGTCAAAGTAGGAACTTCAAATATTTATTAGACACTATGAATTTATAAGGTATATAGATTATTCTATGAATGGATATCAAACATAGTACCTATTGTAAAAAGAACACTTCACATCTATATTTTCACCTGATTTTTAGGATATCAACAAATCATGTCCGAAGGATGAACTTTCTCCCTTTCCAAACATTGACATGATTGTCGATTCTACAACAGGTCATGAGATGTTATCCTTAATGGATGGATTTTTAGGCTACAATCAGATCCACATTACTAAGGAAGGTTGGCATAAGACAACAATTACAACCATGTGGGGAAATTTTTTTAACAGTATCATGCTTTTTTTGCCTCAATAATGAATGTGGAACTTACCAAAGAGAAATGACAGCTATTTTCCACGACATCCTTCATGATATCATAGAGGACTATTTTGATGATATTCTTGTTAAATACAAAATCAAAATAGATCATCCAGTCATATTACATCATATATTTGAAAGGTTAATATAATATAAGGTTCGTCTTAATATGAAGAAATGTGTCTTTGGTGTCACTTCAGAGAAACTCCTAGGATTTATTGTCTCATGGAGGGGAATTGAAGTTGAACCTATCAAAGTTAAGGGAATAATAGAATTTCCTCCATCATAGAACCTTTATTAGTTGTGAGAATTAAAAGGAAAAATTTAGTATATCAAGCGCTTCATATCTCAGTTGGTAGATAAGTGTCCCCATTTCAACCAACTACACATAAAGGATGTCCAATTCAAATGGTCACAAGAATACCAAGATTCTTTCACCAAACTAAAATAACATCTATAAACTCCATCAGTATAGATGTCACCTATCTAAGATATGTCAATGTTGTTGTATATATCTGCAACAGAACATGTCATTGGGGCACTGCTCACATAACATAATGATAAAGGAAAAGAGAAAGTGGTCTACTACTTTAGTAGAACCCTCATAGCCCAGGAGCTCAAATAATATCAGGTCAAAAAAGTGTGCTTGGTAGTAGGGTTGACTTTTCAAAAGCTACAACACTATCTTCTCAATCATACCACAAAAATTATTGCCAATGTAAATTGCTAAAATATATTCTATCAAGACCTCTCATAACATGGTGGATGTCTATTTAAATCATTCTCATAAGTGATTTTTACATTGGATTCATTGCTCAAAAGGCCATAAAAGGGAAATATTTGGCAGCTCAATTAACCACAGTGCCACTACCGGGTTCTTGACCCCTTTATTTTCAGTTCTGTAATAAATATTTGATGTATATTGATGCAGTTCTCTCATACACCTCATTATTTGATGGATCTTATAACATGCATGGATCAGGATTTGGCATAGTATTTTACACACCAGATGGCGATGTTATACCTAAATCTTATTACATTGGTTTTTCATGCACCAATAGCATTGCATAATATGAATCTCTAATAGCATGTCTATATTTTGTTATATCTTGAAGGCTCTAAGAGCCTTCAGTTTTTAGAGACTCCCTCCTAATCATCAAGCTGGTAAACAAATAATATCAAGTCAAATATGATAAGATTGTTCCGTATAAATGCATGGTCAATAACCTTAAAGGATATTTTTGGCTTATAACATTTTAACAAGTTCCTTGTACACATAACAAAGCAGCATATATCATGGAGGATATCACATTTCTTCTTGAGTTTGATAAAAACCAAACACATGATTTTCTCGTGGATCATATGTTGGGGCCCATATATGATTTTCCAGATTCCACCATGTTGTGTGAAATTGTTGGTCCTAAAAACCCCTAGTATAACAAATTTTACATGTTTATCCAAGACAAAACCTATCTCACCAACATGAATTCATCCAATAAAATATCTCTATCACAACATGCTTCATGTTACACAATCCTTTCTGATTCCCTTTACCAAAGAGGCTATGATGGAAATCTCTTAAGGTGTCTCAATTAGGAAGAATTTAATCGAACACTAGTCAAAATGCATTTAGATATTTTTAGTGCACATACAAGTGGAATGGTCCTAGATAAGAATATCTTGAGTGTGGGTTACTATTGGCACACTGTGGATTACGACGCTTCTAATTTTGTTAAGAAGTTATAGGCATGTCAATGGCACATTAATCTAATTCATGTACCCTCACAAGCCCTTCATCCTATCACTTCACCCTATCCTTTCTCCAGATGGGGTCTCAACTTAGTGTTGGTCTGAAAATCTGTCGCCTGGATAGATCTATGGATAGACGAGCCAACAGTGTGCAGGGCTTAGCCCCTCTTTGAGTCAGCAAAGCGAAACTGGTTTATTGCTATTCTACCAGCAAGAACCTATGCAAGTCTCACAGATTCTGCCTTCGGGGGTTTGGGATCTCATCCCAGTAGAGTGTTTCAGGCTGCGAAAAGAAAGGAATGAAAGAGGGAAAAGAGAAAGAACAGATCCGAAGGAAGAAAAGAAATGAATTCCAAAGCAGAAAGGTCAGAAGATTTATGTTTTTGGGTTGGTAGTAAACAGAGCCAAACCTACTTACATAAATAAACAAAGCAATAATGATGAGCAAATGACAGAAAAGTAGATATGAATCCAACAGATTAAACACATACAGATCTAACGTAAGGAAGATCTAATGCATAACACAGCTATTGAGCACAAAGTCTTAATATTTGTATTACTGTTTTCTTCTGTTACAAGAAAGCTCAAAGTCTTTCTCTCCTCACTTCTATTTTCATCTAAAAAATGTTCACCCCCGAATACAACAAGTATTCCAGTATTTATAGAAGAGAGGAGAAGGAAAGCAAAAAAGGAGCCAACAAATATTTACAAAGATATTTACAAAATATCTAAAAGTCATGTTGACTTTTGACAACTTGATGGATGACATCATCCCATGATGCAACATGGATGATGTCATCATTTGTGCCAACACACTTTAGATATTTCAACAAGAAAGTCAGAGAATAGAGAGAAGAAGAAGAAGAAGCTACTCGCCATCGTCATCCTGCGGCCGAAAGGGGGTTGCCTGCTTCTGATGCTGCTCAGGAGATGATATGTGGAACTGAGCGCGGTATTCCAAAAACTTGTTAATCATGGGCCCAAATTGATCCTGTGATGGATCCTTGTGTCATTCGCTGATTGCTTCGCAATTCTCCCACTTGCTTATGAGCTTTTCTGGGAGTTTAGAATAATCTTTCTCCGCCTCCATGAGGAACCCGATGAAGTCCCTACAGGCCAGCAGGTTGTTGATAGATTCAGTGTCAAATGTGACCTCTGGCCCCGTTCCTTGAGAAGTGATCTCCTTGAAGATCCGGATAGTTTCATCAGCTGATCTCATGGTAAAGGAAGGAGTGAGCAGCCCTGGAGACATGTTAAGAACAATTCACTCCATTTGATGCATTGCATCCAGGGCCTCTTCCTTCACCTTGTCTATCTTTTCCAGAACAAATTCCAGCTGATCTATCCGATAGTCCAGAGTGGACATGGTTTTGTTGAGGGCCCTTGGATGGCCAAAAACTCTGAACTTGACCAGATCTTCGACTGAACAGTCGAACATTTGTTGAAAGGTCTCATGTTGGAGTCTAGCATGATCTAGCTCTTCTGATATGGGACCCGCTAATACTTGGAGTTCCTTGTTTTCCTTTTTGATGTTTAGATATGAATTGACATACTCGGCGATCACTCTTTCACTATCCTTGAGGATCTGGCTCCTCCAAGCAGAAACGGCCATACCCTGCTCACCGATCTTTGAATATTCATTGATTTTCTCCTGGCTGAGAAGCTCAGAAGTCTCGGTGGCAGTCGTGGGAGGTGCACTACCCATCTTCTGTAAGGCTTGAAGCAGATATTTGTTCTACTCCTTCAGCAGCCTTTTCTCTTCTTCTGTTTCCTGAAGCTTTTGACAAAGGGAGTCGACCGCGGAAAGAGCTTCCCCCTAGAGACTTTCAGAAGATGTCCCCATTGTGACTTGGGTCACAGTAAAATCTGCCAGAGACATATCTTTTTTATCCTTGAGGGGATCAGGGTATGCTATTTCCATAACTCTCTCACCCGTAGCACTTTGAGAGAAGCGTGTTACAGGCTTTTGCTTCTTTGCCCCTTTGGCTGGAATCACTGAAAAGTCCATCGGAGCGATGGGAACTTTCCTCTTTTGTTGGCTCAACTGCTGAGAGATCCAGGCTGGTCCCATAGAAGAAGGACCAGAGACAGAGGAGGAGGGAGCAGCACAGTAGAAGAGGGGAAAAACGTGGAGACACGCGGCGGTGGCATTGAAAGCATAGCCGAAGAAGTGTCCACAGGAGGAAGGGAAACCGCAGCTGCAGAAGACAAAGGAAGGGAAGGGATCCCGGAAATGAGGGAAGAAATGGAAGAAGATAAATTAGCGAGGGAGGAGAAGATAGACGAAGAGGCAGGGGAAAGAGTAGAAGAAGGGGTGGAGGACACGACCAAAGGGGTGGTCGTTTGAGTCACTCGAGGAGGGGAAGAAAGAGAAGAAGAAGGGACATAAGGGACCTCTGTGGTTGTAGCAATGCCGACATCCTGAGTGGATGGGCGTATGGGACTATCCTCCACTGCTTCTTTCTCTGGCGAATCCAGAGTTATTACCTGTTCTGGCACTGTGGAAGGAGGACTTCCAGGGGCTTCTTCCTGAATGGTGCTAGGTTCACCTTCTGCACCTTTTCCTTTTAGCTGCTTCTTGGACCTTGGAGGTGCATTGCCCAATAGGGAGGTTGTGAAATCTACCCCGAGGTAGATCAACCCGTTCATGCGGCACCAGTGCTTTGTTCTGCGCATAGTCTCCTTGACCCTCTCCTCAATTGTTTGAGGAGCCTTGCTTCTGTCAATGGCCGGGAAGGGCCAATCATCCCCTTCCGTGTCATTATACACCTTGTCTACTTCATCTTCCATAGTTTGGAAGCCTTTGGGGACAATGGCCACTCCGTATTGGATAATTTCCACCAATGCTAAGCGAGAATGATCCTTTCTTCTGAGTTCCACCTCGTGGATGACATCAATGTAAATATCCTTAATTTGAGGGGACATGGATCAGATCAAGCTTAGCCCTTGGCAGGTAGCCCCTTGGGTCAAAGGTAGGCCTGGCTGGGAAGTCATGTTTCAAATTGAGCAACTCTAGCTCTGCGAACATTTCCTTCACCTTGTGATGGGAGGAGCATGTGTACCGGCCCACTGTGAGGGGGAAAGGAGTTCCGCCCTTCTTTCTTTTGAGGCATTTCTCATGGTATGTGACCAGCTACCTTGATAACTCTAGTAGAATCAGCTTAGGTCTAGCATACCTCGGTAGCCTGGTTGGCTCGCCCAAGAAGTTGACCGCCCTCAGATAGGTAAATGTGGGAAACTGGGTGAACAGGGCCCCCCACTTCTCCACGGTTGACACAATGTTTTTGGTCGTGCGACCATGAGTTAGATTTGGCCTTAACAGGAAAATGATGTGATAGAAGAAAGCATCATTAATTTTGGCGAATTGAGGGATGCTATTCTCCAGCCTCAGTTCTGGATAATATTCATATATTTTGACCTGAGGGCCAAATTCCACTTTGGTTTAGCCCTAGATAATCCCTCTCCGACGCTGCAGCGTAGACTACGTAGGAGTTCATATGGAACACTCCCGTTGTGGCGAATTGTTGTAGCTGCTCGGAGACGGTGCTGCTTATTATTTCTCCCCAGTAAAAGCGCTGCTCAGGCACATTCTTATTCATTGTTTCCAAGTACCTCAGCATCCATTTATGGAAGTAGTGGGCGTCAGAAAGCCCGAAGACCCTACTCAGGAAAGTAATAGTATCGCTGAGCTCTTCTAAGAAGTCACTGCGGTGGATGATTTGGGGCCACCGGGTTACCACCTTCTTGTTTTTCAAGTAGACTTTGTTCATTAGTTGCATGCATTGGTCTTCGTTGTCTTCCCAGGCCTTGATGCACTCTTCTTGGCTGACAGCCACAAAGTACCGGTGGTGAGGGATGCTGAGAATTATCTCAAAATGACGGGTAGTGAGGTTTATGATTACCTCGCCCTTGCTATTTTTGACACATCTTGTGTCCTTGTTGTAAGACTGTGCAATCACCATCATGAATTCATTGTTGACGGCACTGACGGGGATTCCTCCGGTGAAATGCAGGGCACTGCCTATTAATTTGTCCATCCACGGACTTCTTGTAACCTTCTGAGTCCTAACCCAGAATTCTTCCATGTCAATGTGACCCAACTCTGAGTCCCTAACATCCATACTACATTCAGCCTGTGATTCGGGCATCCTGACCCTTTGATATTTTTACTTCATCTCCTCCTCTGTAAGCTTAGCCTTTCCTCTGAGTTTGGTGGGTCTCTTGCTGGATGTAGACATATGTTCTTTTGAACTCAGTTGCTGATCTGCATGAAGAAGAAGCGAGACCCAATCCAAAAAGGTTGAATTAGCCATTTGATCTTCCATCGGAATGTTAGCAGAAGAAATAGTTAGAGATTTTAAGGCTCAGGGCGCGGGGCGCATGAAAACTGCAGCTAACAGGGCTAAATAGATAGGGTGCACAGAAAAGGAGTGCTGCAGAGGTTAAATTGGCACCAAAGGCGCATGGCGCATGGATACTGCATATTGCATTTGATATAGGGCGCATGAGAAGCGCGTGTTACATTGGGACAGGATGCGCCCAAGGGAATATGGTGCGGCGCACGAAGAACTCACATAACATGGTGTTATTGCAATCAGGGATGCGCCTGCACCTTTATAGCTTCATACTTAGCGCGGAAAAAACTTTTGTTGCATGGAAGCTGGGTGCACCATGGGCGCATGGAAAAAGGATGCAACATGGATGGATGGTGCGCCATTGGGGCGCAGTTTCAGCACTTGTAGCACGCAGAAAAGGCGCGCCTTGAGGGCGCATGAGCTCATGATGCAGCAGGCCGAAAGGGTGCGCCATTGGCGTGGATTTTACTCTTATAACAGGGCGGGTAGGTGCACCATGGGGGCGCAACTGTTCTTATTGTTGTAGGGGTTACAGATGCGCCAAGGAGAAAAATAGAAAACTAAACTCTTAAAGGGGCTTTTACATGATTCTTAGATTTCTTCTCCTCTCTCTTTTTTTTTTTAACATGCTCAGTGGGCAAACGAAAACGGTTAAAACCAAGAGGATTATAACCATGGTTTCAAGAAAATGACCTTCTCTAGCAGATCTGGAAAGAGGAAGGATAGCATGGGGGGCAGACAGCAAACGGAGGAGGCTAGGCCAATCACAGTTATATAAACAACCACCCAATAAGCAAGAACCAAACCAGGAACACACCAGGAACTGAAAGCACAAAATGCACAAGAGAGAAATAACACCTCTTACCTGGATATATAGCAAAAGTTGCAACGGGTCCACATGACGATGAAAACAACGGAGCAGAGGCTGAAAAGTTCAGAACGATCACGTGCTCAACAAAAGTGAAAATGACATTTGGGAGCGCAAACCATATATATATATATAAAAACTGGACATAAATGCGCCAACCACTTTTTCAAAGGCTCATGAGATTTACTGTTGACACGGGAAGGGATGCGCCCTTTGGCGCATCAAAGCATCTGCCAACATGAGATAAAGCGCGCCCTTTGGCGCACCAAATCTATTGTCGACACAGGATTATGTGTGCCCTTTGGTGCACCAAAGAGCGGTGCAACACAAGTTGTACCAACACAAGCGCATGTGCCTTGGCGCACATAGGGAAGGTTAAACATTCTTTGGCGCATGAAAAGTTGTGTTGACATTGAAAACCATGTGCCAAAGGCTTTTAAGGGGGCGCATCAAAAGTTAGTGTTACAAGGATATTTCAGAAAGACTAAGTTTGAAAACTAGATTTCCCGAGAAGGGATTTTACAACGTTTCGAACGTGAGGGATCCCTAACGAGGGATCAAAACAAAATTTTCTGTATGGTTATCAGTAAAATTTCCCTTGTCAATTTTACGGGATAACACTTAGTCAGAAAAATTAAACCCACATCTTCCGATAACCACACCTTTATAATCACTATTACTAAATATTTTACCAAGTGGATAGATGACATGCCTCTCTCCTACATCACTAGGTAAAATATTTCTAGGTTCATATTTAAACACATCATTTTTCACTTTGGGATCCTTACTTCTATTATTATAGATAATGGGGCATCCTTTAAAACAAGAATGTCAAAGTACTCACTAAAAAATTACATATCATCCTATAATGGGAAACCTTATATTACCCATAGTTTACTGACTAGTTTGAATCATCCAATAAAATGATTAAATCAATATTAGAGAATACCGTTGACAAGCATGGTCACATTTTTCTTATGAAATTATATCCTACCCTTTGGGCCTATTGCACCTCATTATGCACTCTAACTGGAGCTACTCCCTTCTCCCTTGTATACAAATTTGAAGCTATATTACCCATAGAAGTTGATCTCTCTTCCATATGTGTATCCTTACAACACCTAGAGCATGAAGAGGATTACCTCTAAGCACTACAAAATTAAATCCCTTAGATGAGAAAATAATTTGTTACTTGGACCATCTAAAGCTATATCATAATCACCTTCATCATAGTTACAAAAAATGGATCAAATCGAGACAATTTGAGATTGGAAACCTTGTGCTTCAGAAAAATCAGAAAAATACTACAAAAGAACATGAGAAGTGGTGAAAGTTCAAACCTAATTGGTTAGGACCATATATTTTAATTGTTGAATTCGAATATGGAGCATATAAGTTATCCAAAAAATATGGAAAAGATCTTAAGGAGCCCATGAACTCATTTCATCTAAAGAATTTATATTCTTAATCCTCTAACAGTATCTATGGTATTGGGGGCATATTAGCATAATTATTTGCTTCACCTTGTTCCATTCTTGTGGTGTTCCATCCCACCTTATGTCACATGTTTTCTTGGTTAGGTTTTCATTTCCATGCTTCGTCACTCTTGTTCACCCTCTTCCTTTGTGTCTCGTCTTGTGGTTTTATGTACTTGTTCACTTGTACCATGATTGCTACATTTTTGGAACACCTTTTCCTTCTTTGTTGGCCAAAAAACCAAACAAAATTGAAATATGTTCAAAAAATAAAAACATTGAAATATATTGAAAAAACAAAAAACATTTAAATATGTTCAAAAAATGAATAAAACATCGAAATATGTTAAAGAAAACAAAAAACATTGAAATATGTTCCAAAACCAAAAAACATTGAAATATGTTCTAAAAAGAAAAAACATTGAAATATATTCAAAAACACTCAAATATGTTTCAAAAGATCCAAAAACATTCAAATATGTTTCAAAAAATGTCCAAAAAACATTCAAACATGTTTCAAAAAATCCAAAAAAATTCAAATATGTTTCAAAGACAAAAATTTAGAAAAAAAATTATAAACTAGAAAAAACAAAAAAATCATATTCAAAAAGTAAAACTTTCAGATTTTTTTTGACAAAATTTCAGCAACTGAATAACACAATTCAACAATTTCATCATTTGATGGATCAATCCTACTGATCATTCCAGATCATCTTACGATAATCAATTTTCTTTCTCATGGTGTATATCTATGCTCGTGGAAAAGGACAATCAATGTTAACCCTTTCATAATATAAATTTTACTTAGAGGCACACTTGGATTAAATCTAATGCATATCAATCCAATGGGATTTAAAAAGTCCTCTTTCATTTCTAATATCATCCACTTGGGGCCTGATTCATATCTGTCTATTATTCACTGTGGAACACATTTGGGGTAATTAAATGTCATTTTTGAACATTGTGTTTACTGTTACTATGGAACACATTATGTAGATGATTGTTATTGTCTATTCATGCCTAACCTCATTTGTTACATATGTGTAAGACTTGTTTTACTATTAGTTTAGATACCTCATTCACATGTAAGAATATAACTAGGCTTTTCAGCTTAGAATGTTAGTTTTCTTTGGTTACTTTACCATGTATGTTGGGTATATGTGTGTCCTTGTTGTAATATTTCATTTTTATCTAGTCCTTTTAAATATCAATTGTCTATTTAATAATATATTGCTAGGCTTATCAAATTTCTATTGTATCTATTGATTTTATTTACTAAGCATTTCGACTATTGTAAACTAATTACAGATGAATTATCAACACTTTAGATGTCATATATAACTTTAGTGCTAGTTAATTCCTATTCATATTGGATTTGTTAGCACTTTAGTTCATTACTAAATTTAGAATTATGTTGTCTTCCTGGTTTATTACATAATCCATTGTTTGATTTTAGAATTGTGTTGTCATCCTGTTTATTAAATAAAGCCATGGTATGTTTTACTTGTTTAGTATGTGTGTGTGTGTGTTATATTTGTTAACATTTCTTTGTATTTGTGTTAATTGCATGTAATTTTTTGTTATCACATGTTTACCATCATCACATCTCTATCACATCATAATATATCCATAATATCATCATACATCATAAATCAAAGCTAAGCTATGAACATGGAAGCTAAGATACATGTAACATCATCATCTATACATACTAAATCAAAATAACAATCATCATATATTCTAAAATCATGACATCATATCATATAACCACTACATCATATGCAAATAAAACATCTCATCATCATATGGGGTGTCAAATGTCCACATCATATACATCAAAAAAGTAAAGTGTCCATATACACTGTATCTCAAAAAAACATATAAATCTTGGTATGCCATCATGGGCATCGATCTACAAAAATTGTGCCTTCATCATGAGGCATATACAAAAAATATATACAGTATCTCATCAAAAATGAGTCACCCCTAACTCTCTCCTACACCAAGAGTTCCCGGTCTATCTCTAAGTGGGGGAATCTGCACTGATCTCAATGATCTCAATGTTCTGATGTGACCTGGTTGGATCAATTCCTGATCTCTAACTATAATTTAGAACTCTTTGACCCTCAAGTACTGTGCAACCTCATATAATGCTCTATAATAACCAACCTCTCACAAATGCAACAACAAACTTTGGTAACACATTGCCAATGCTACCTGCTTCTGCCACATGAATATAACATCTCACTCTGTTGTCACCTAGCGTAACTGTATGCCCAAATGATCTCTCTTAGCAATCCTTTGTTGCACCTACTATCTCAAGCCATCCCACTCAGCCACCTTCTGGTCCAACCGTCTCTGGAGGGTATGGACGGTGATGAATGTAACATCACCTTGTAATACAACTCTATCCCTCTCCGCCTATAATGTGGCCATTGATGGCCCACCTATTAATCCTGGAGTTGGTACCTATACTCCTACTCCTCCATCTCCTCCCTCTATAACCCCAACACCTAGATTAGGTGGTCTATGTGGTGATGGTGGCATCTGTAAAGGTACTTGTGTTGGTACCTACATCTGTATAATTGACACCTACACTAGGGCATCTATGTGATAGAACCTGATGTGGCATCTGTATACTGTATCTAAGCTACATGACTTAGTACTGTCTATGCCCGTAGGTGTGTTGCATAAGCCATATGAATATGTGTTTCCTACACATGTTCTACTTGTGCTACTATGTATCTATGACACTTATATTTGTGGCCCATGTAGCCATGTGAACATGCGGTATCTTGTGCACCTGTAACATGTACTATCCCTGTGGCCCTTAAGCCACATTGAACATATGGATCCTTGTAGCCTGCACCTATGTCCTGTGCACATGCTTTCACATCTGCCTCCACCTTTGACTGCCAATTACCTCTATCCCTCCTTTGTTGTGGCCCACCCACTGTCAATTGCCTATATACTGTATCTATGGCTTGCCTACGTGGAATAGTAATCCACCTAGGCATGATCGTTGCATACCATGCAGCATACTCATGAGTGGTGCCTATATCTATAATCTACACATGATCATCCCATGCTTGTGGAATGACACCAAAGAAACTCTGCCTAACAACTCACACTCTAACCTATTGCCCAAAGTCCACTATCTCTCATGCCACTCACACGTACCACTGATCAACACTTGGGATATCCTGTCTAATCCCAGTTGTCTATAAACCTTATCCACTCTGTATATCTCCATAATGTGACTACAAATTCTAATGAATAAAGTGATCTACCTCAGTTGTGTATAACTCTATGTCATTTGTCTCCTACTGATATAACTAGTATGGTCTCCAAGTCACCATATAGAGCTATATATCATCAAAATCCCATTGATAGAAAACAATGTTCCCCATGTGACCCCTCTGACATGCACCTACTGTCTCCCATCTGAAGGATGAGGGATCATCAAGTTGCCTGCATCTCACAAAATGCCAACTGGTCACCCATTGTAATATGGTCCCATGCCCATATCTATAGTAGAGTGGCAAACTCAACACTCTACATACCTCTATACACAATCAGATGTAAATATCTGTATAAATTGTGAAGGATGCACTGACCCCATGTAAAGACCTCACCCTCCATCAAATCATGTCACCACACATATCAATCCCAACTGAAAATGTGTCCCAATCTTATCAGGAAACAAGTAACTACTGATAAGAGCCATCAAGTATATAGGTGGTTGAGATACTATATTGTTGTCCATGCACTCCTATAGGTGCACTCCCTATCCCCTCTCTGGGTATGTCCTCTAACCCGAATACAGTACCATATGTGCCCAGAATCCATGTGGAATCTCCATCAAACTCCACCAGGCTACCCAATATCAACACCACATGAGGATCCGATACACATCCTATAATGTAACTATCATCTCTCCAATTAGGAAATCTAAATGTTTGACTCTCACTATGCAACCTCTCATCCAGCACATTCAGTAGAAATTGATCCAAGATGATATGTGGTAGTTGTGTAATGTAGGTCATCCCTGTCACCTCTAATAATGTAACCAAATATCACATTGCTACAACTGTGTAAATTTCCTCTCAAATTACTGCAGTCTTCCATGACGCTCTCGCACGTCCAAAGATCGTGGTCTTTCCTGCAAATCATTCCAAAACACAGTTAAAATTAATCATCTTCTCTCGTAATCTTCCAAATTTCTTCTAAAAATCACTTTATCATGCTAGCGCACATCCTCTACTATGCTAGCACATGCTTTATGCACACTACCCTCTTCATGCACTTTCTGCTACACTAGCGCATGCATTCACGCTAGCGCACACCCATAGTTGAGCGCTAGCACACTCACTTCAACACTCATGCTCCTCACTATGACACTAACACGTTAACATTCTAATGCATTCCTCTTTTAATTTGATGCTCTCAGTTGTATGCTAGCATACATACACTTAAACACTAGTGCATTCCTCAGGCTATGCTAGTGCTTTCAAGTGTATGTGCTAGTGTTAAAAACCAAACTTCTTCTACCTAAAAATAATAATAAATACTCCAAAAATTAAATTTTTTCAAGATACTTACCGAAGAGCCCTCATCTGGCCTCCACCTAAACTCTCAAACGTAGTTTGCACAATGTTTCCTCTATGATCAGTGAGCCATCTCTCAAATCTCACTCAAATAGAAAAAATAATCTATAAGCACAAATGAGTCACGATGATTATTAACCCTCCCACCCTTCTATTTATACCCTCTGAAACCCTAATTCTTCTATTTTTTGTCCTTCGTGACCAAGAACACTAATTTTTATTCATCGTTACTCTAGACATTTTGTCTGTGGACTTCTTCTCTCTTCTCTCACATGATTTGACTACTTCCAGATCATGGTGCTATTTCATGATGTTCACACACTCATGGGGTATATTTCCTCCATTATTTTCATCTTGCTTGGGGCAAAATTAATGCTTCACTAGGGAAAATTAGGTGTACCAAACACACCGCTTCCTTCCTTTACATCCAAAATTTCAAAAAAATCATATATTCTCAAAAATTTCAAAAAAATTACAAAATTATAAAAATCATACAAAAAATCAAATATTAAAAAAAAATCCTTAAAAATTACAATTTTTTCAAAACTTCAACAACTCAACACAATCTTGATAAAATCAAACTTTTATCTACTACCCTAGTGATCATTCCAATTTTATGGCTATCACAATACATTGTTTCCTTCATGATATAACTTTGCTTGGGGCAATTTTGGCTCTCATTCCCTCTCATGCAATTCATAAGTTTATTGCTTAGGGGAAATGATCCTTTTCAAACCTCAAATCAATCTTCAATGTGGATCCAACAAGAGTATCATTAGGAGTATCTAAGATTACTCCACTCTTCAGTCTGATCTTATCCTCATGCATTTCATAAGTTTAGTGCTTGGGGGCATTCACATCTTCTTAATCATCATTGTGGCACATATTAGGGGCATAGTTAATTGTATTATTTTTGAAGTTGTGTTGCATTGTTGATATTTTCTTTTTGGACCAATTACACGTATTTTGTTATCATTTTGGCTTCCTTATAGCCATGGTGCATACTTTTATGATGTATATTGGGTTTTTTTTCATTTTTTATTTTCTTTGCTTGTTGTGTGTGTTTGTTTTACACACATAATGGGTTAAACATCTTTATTCCTTCATAATCATGGTGAAAACTCTATTGTGCAACAAAAAATAAGGTTTCTCTAAATTTCACTCTCCAAATGACGCTCATGCTACGAGCACAATCCCTCTTATCCTCCTTCAACATCCATTACTTCTTCCTATCAAGTGGTTTTCCATCACTTTGTTGTGTCACCCACCTACTTGAGGGGGCATTCCCTTACCATTCTACTCATTGGGGCATCCAAATGCTTCACTTCCTTCCACTCACTAAGTCTACATGTGTCTACTATCTTTAAAATTCTATTACTTTGTAATAACACTTTAAAGAGGGGAAAATGTAGACACCCTAAAAATACATACCTATTTCTAACCTATTTCTATCCCATTAGAATTAATTAAATTAATTCCATATAACCCTTTATTTAAATCATAATAACCCTTTAGAATTAATTAATTTAATTTTATCATGCTCTTGGAATTAATTAAATTAATTCCTAACACCCTTTAGATAATTTAATTAAACATTTATTTAATTAAATGGTTAATTATCCTCTCACAATTTATAACTAATTAAATTAGTTATTTAAATAATCATATTTATCTACTCACACTCCACTCCACTCCAGTCCACTCCACTTCTAATAACCATATAATGGTGGGGGCAAAAAAGTTTCACATACAACCATCTTCCCACACAAAATCAAAATAATCATTTCCCCTGCAAAGATGCAACTGCACAGACCAAATCCTCTTACTATTTTAGGAAATTATAATTATGACCTGGAACTCATTCAAACTATGATCCAAGATTCATGGCCTCACCCTCAGCTATAAAAAATTAAACCATTCCTTTGTAAATAATCCTTGGAATCTTTGTGTGATTTGCAACAAACTTTTACCAAATTTTCCACATGCATCCTCATGTTTATGAGCTCGTAGAATTTATAATTCCACATTTGGAGAAAAATTCAAGAGCGCCCAAAATCCTTTTACAATACAAGATTATACAAATCCAAAATGTGCTTCACAATCTTACTTGAGGTTTGCAAGGAAAATCTTAGAGAAAGGTATGTTGTTATTTATTTTTTAGCTTTCAAATTGTGCTGAGATTTTCACTACTCAAACAGTCAATCTTTTTTGAAATCATATCTATATTAGATAATATCTATTAAATTGAGAAAATTACTGTGTGATTACTAGGAAAAGTATTATTTACACATCGAATGATAGGTGGGGATGCCCTTTGTGTCTATATTGATGACATCTAATACTAATTACAACTAATATATTTTTCTGAACATATTGATCACGTCTAAATTTAGGATATCATATTATATCATCATTTAGGTAAAAATGTTTTCCATGATCAAAACCTTATAAAGTGGTTCTTGAAACTCACTATGCTCATAACTTGTTTTTGCTCGACTTTAAACATGTTTCCATGTTTATTACACTTTGTATCAAAAATGTTTCTTAACCTACATGTGTTAAATTAAACCATATATTATATAGGCTAATTTTTGATGGGTTAAGGTATGGTATTTATTTTTTTATAGGTGTTGCTTCGATATTGACATGGGATTTATATGATGATCATTGAAAATGGATTTAAAATATTAAAATATTAAAAATACAATCAATTATGGCTTATATAATGCTTTTTCTAAATATTATTAGTTGTATCATTTTTCTATGATTCTTAACATATTACAATGTGATAGATTGAAAATCTATGACTGGATATGTTTTTTTAATTTTGGTACAAGTTCCTTCACTTGGATTAGCAAGAACGACCAATAATTTCTATATCTTCTATTGAAGTAGGGTATAGAAGTGCAATGGAAGTTGAAAAATAAGACATGTGGCTATAACATCTTTTGGAATAAATTCACATGGAATTTAAAGGAAGTACTCCTCTCTTAGGTGATAACTAGACTTGTATTTCTCTCAAAAATGATCCAATTCAGCATCAAATAACAAATCATATAGACATTCATATGAATTTCATTTGAGAGAAGGTTTTATGTGGTGATATAGAACTCCATTTTTGTCCTACTAAAGATCAAGTTGTAGATATCTTCACAAATCCTTTATGTGATGTGAAGTTCTACAAGTTTTGTGTCATGCTTGGCCTTTCATATTTTCCATTAAGGGGGAGTTTTCATGACAAATACACCTCCTAATAGCCAAAAAATTGTTTTCTTTTCACCTCAATACTTATTCTCCATGAAATAATTGTAAAGGATATTTTATGATCTAAAGTAAATTTCTTTATTTAAGTTTTTTGTGTAGTCCAGTAAAAAATCATCACTTTGTAAAGGATGTAGTTACTTTATAAAAGGATCCTAATATGCTTTTATATTTTCCATGAGAAACTATGATATGTAGTGTCACATATCATGATTAGCCTAAATCATCACTACTGATTTATAGATTATTGGCATGTGCTCATGAGTTTTGTGACATGGGTTAACCCCCTCTTATGGATCCTAACTATGGATATTATAGCAAAGATTAACTATTATGGGTTCTGGTTTAACAGAAATCATGATACAACAAATGGTATCAGATTGATATGTCTCAAGTACAATGTACAATGTACAAGGGAGGAATTTTCTTTGAAGAGAGGTAAAGAGGAGATGAGAAAATTGAGATAGGGCATTAATGTTGTGAGAAGACTTACATATTTCACAGACATTAACTAGAGTACATCCACATTTAATAGTAGGAATAACATCAGTGTAATAATAGAAAGACTAAATTTCATAAACACAAAGCTCTATGGATTCATTAATCTAAGACACAAAGTTCCTTCTTGGTTGTATAAGATTAGAATTCTTGCAAAGTTGGAAAGTAGAGAGAGTAGAAGACATAGCAAAGGAGATAGAATAATTTAGCTTATTTCTTGCAGCATTAGTGAAATGTAAAGTCCAAAAACTAACAACCAAAAAATTTTAACCCCTTGGAATGGAGAAGCCATCCCAATTTATAGCTTTTCAATATTGTCTCTTTATCTCCCCCCATGTGAGTTTTTATCCTCCCACCACTTGTGACCTTTCACATTCCCTAGGAATGAAATTAATTCCTTTTCTTATTTTTGATAATGAAATTTTACAATGTAAAATTAGAATTCACTTAAGTGAATAGGAAAAAAACCAAAAAATTACATTCCCAATGAATAAATAGAATGTAAGAGAGAGGAAGAGAGATAAGAAGAGAGAGAAGTGTTAAATCTAGAGACAGAGGCTTATGTTGATAAAGAGATTTATCTCAATGAACTCCTTTGTTGATAAGATTAATGTTAAAAGTGGTTGGATCTTCCTCAACTAAGTTTCTTATTAGATCATGTGAACCTCTCGTTTCATGTTTCACATGACCATTGCCTCAATGTCTTGGCTCTCAATATATCTCTTGATGTTTACACACCCTTATAAGCTTCATTATGCTCTTATGTTCACCTACTATCCAAGTGGAAATATTTTACACACAATGGTTCATTTTTAATTGTTCCATACAAATTTGTGATTTGTATGATGTCCCTCTTCTTAAAAATAGGATTGAACATAATGGCGGAGTTGGAATGTGGAGATCATTACCTTCCTCCTCATGACTCCCTTAAACTTTCAAATTCACCTCTATGACAAAGATATCTCCTACTTAGATGAAATAAACGTCGAGGGCCCAAGCACCCACTTTTCCACTTGTTCCTCATAAAAAGGTCTTCTTTTACAAATGGGGAAAGAATAACTCTACATTCACCATTATACTCATCAAACATTTCCCCATGTCATATCTTGGGAAGATGATTGAGAATTGGGACTCACCTTTATAGACCTTGTTTGATATCACTCTCCTTTGATAGTCTGTGTCACTTATCATCCCATGTTTTATTGGTGGAAATTCAAGATGTCTATGACCCTTATCATTTCCAAGTAGAGAAACTTCTCCCATACTCAACTAAAATTGCATATTGTAAAATTATGGGTTTTTCAAGTCACCATGATGTCCCGCAACTAGCCCAATCAATTGTGGATGTTCCTTTATAATCATGGGTGTCTTAGCATCCTTGGTGCTTGACCAATATCCTAGCACTTACTATTTTTATTAATTCTTAATTTATGAAGTCTATTTATAGTCACAAGTTATGTAATTTGACACTCTTGAGTGTTCTTGATATGCAAGGAGCAATGACAACTTAGATAATAAATTGTTACAAAACTTACTATTTATAGACTATAAACCTTAGTAAGACTTACTATTTTTAGAAGTGGGTCTTCTTGGTTTCATAATGGAATGAGAGTGGTCTCAAATTTTTTGTTATTTTACAAAGATGCTTTGCTCCAATTTTTAGAGGATTTTAATAACCAGAACTCCGTAGATCTAAAAAATGAGTTTTATAAATGGAAACTTCATCTGTCCACTAAAATTTATTTAGACCAGTAATGGATGCAATGTTGGGATCATGATAATGGAATTTTTTAGGAGTTGATAAAATTTCATGGAAAACAGCCAAGGGGTGTACGAGATACGAGCAACTTTCCATTTTTAGTATATGAGATCTTAGGAACATTCCAGTAGCATAAAAATAAGGAGAGTGATATTTTGAGGGGAAAATGACATTTAAAAAACAACAAAAATGGATAATTGTGGATTTTAGAATTTTCACTCACTCTTTTGCCTTTAAACTTACATCTAACGCAGCTAGTCTCACCAGGGTCAGATGGGGGTTGAAGTAGAGTTACACCCTAAAAATAGGAGAAAAATGAAGGGGATATGATGTGCGTTAAAATGTGCTTTGAATCAATTCATGATAAGATCCAACCATGAGAGTGAGATTAAGGGGACTGAAAATAAGCTCTCGAGACTCAACTGTGGTTTCACATGTGTTTGAGGGCTAACTCAAAGAGGTAGAGTGTAATTTATTGTCCTTCTTATCCCCTTACACCATGGTAAAAGGGACAAGGGAAACTCAACCTTGAAAAATGTGCCAAGGGTGTAGTTTTTATAAGGAGGGGGATTGATTTTAAATTGAGTCTCAATTTTGCACTTCTAACACTTCAAACACTCCAAGTTGTGATCTTTAAGTGACAAAAACAACTCCATCACAAGGGACACACTTTTTGGTCCCTCTTGTCCCCTTGCACCTTGGGATAAAGGAAAATGAAAAATTAACCTTGAAAAATGTTCCAATGGGGTCCATAACATGAGGAAGGGGTCTAATATTTGGTTGTGTTTACCTAATAGCCCAAGTCACAAGTCTTAAGTGAAGAAAGAAACACATGAATAGGGGTGTACTTTTACATCCCTCTTTTCCCCTTGCACCAAGGTGATTTAATAAAATTTAAATCTATATAATAACACTTCTAATCAGATATATATAATAGTAAATATGTAATATCTAGCTAAATAATTATAAATAAGAGTGAATGTGGAGATAAAGATGACTTAGCTTGTAACTGCAGGTCTACACTCATTCTAGACTAATGAATAGGCTAGAAAGGTAGATTCAAAACTGTATAAACTTTGCGATAGAAATTGGAATGTGACAATCTTAGGGATAGAAGCACCTAGGGGAGGACACAACCTCTTGTGTTTGAGTTTTGGCTATGGGTATTGGTGTCTATAGGGTAGTTGTGATCCCAGTTATTTCTATATCACTTCTTATTCATTATAGGTCACATTAATTTTACTACACTTCTACTCTATTGCACCTGTATGTGTAAAATAAACCCTAGCTACCTACATAATACTCAAGTGCAAATTATATGAATAAAAATATGTATATCCTTGAGTTATATTGACCTCAACAGTCACCCCAATGTTATTTTCACCGAGCATTTCACTACATTCCAGAATCAATATAGCTCTTATGTGTGTGTGTGTGTGTGATTGAAATAGTGTCCTTTGAGATAGGATTCCCTAGTTTGAGTTGCACAAATAATAGCATGCTAAAACTACATTATCCCAATATAAAATGTGTTGTATGGAATCAAAATAGACCCTCCTATGTAGTGAAGTATATAGTCCCAAAATGCAGTCCTTAATGTAGTAAATGGAAAATATTAGCTCATTATATATGTATATACCTCTTGAAGGCTTACCCACTAATGAGGTTAGATAATACATGTATATATATGAATATTTTTTTTAAACTTCATCATTAACAAGTGAAATGTTGACCCAAGGTAGTAAACAAAGACATGGAAGATGTAATATTTGAAAAATTATAAAAGGGGAGGAGGATAAAAGTGCCCAGATGAGACAATAACGTCTGGGTACTCCTGTCCCTAATGAGTGGTTCTATACAGGGTGTCATAAGTATTAAATATTGGAATCATGAATGAAAAATATTTTGGCTAGTATGAAAACTATAAGGTGTAATTCTAGAAATAACAAGCAATAAAGGTAAGAAAGATAAAAGCAATGTCAAAGCAAAACAAGTGTTGTTAATGACTAGTTCTCTTTCTTAGGAATCATGCATATAAATTAAGTATTTAGAGGTTATATGTACATATAAATTACATGATTTAGTGACTACAAAATGGAGAAGGGATAAGGGACATAAGGTCAAAAAGTGCAAGACTTTAATTTATGTTGATGGCATCATCCCAACATAAAATTAGAATAAGAAGCTTTGTTTTTCTACCAATACAGTAGAATTTGGAGTTTAGAGGTGTAATATTATATTATTTTGACTCATAATAATCCATTGAGTTAATTTCAATACTTGATTGAGCTCACAACTTGATTTATGGTACTAGTCACCCTTTCGGCACGAAGGAGAAGAAGTAGTAACCTAGACTACCCAGGAGGGTGGTGAGGTAAAACATCAAAATTGATATATCAACCATGTAATTGACTTAAATATATTTCTATTAACTATTTTATGAGCTTCCAACTCCTCCTGAAACTCCCAAAAACTTTAGAGCAAGGTTATTTTCTCTATTGAATCCTTCATTCCTTGTGCTTGAAATGACCCAGTTTTTATTGAATTGTTCCCAACATCACTTGCCTCCACATATTTTCCCTAAAATTACTTATATCACTTCATTTCTTTCTACACAACTCCTAGATGGGTTGATATTTTCTAGTTAACTTCTGGTGTATGTGCTCATGCTACAATTTCTACATCGGACCTTAGTCTCATTATGAAATCAACTTGGATCAGCTCCCCTACATGTGAAACACAATTTAAAACCATGTTAATATGTTCCTCTCAACCAGAATGAGGGTGATACATACCAAAAGAGGTTTCGTGAACTAATGGACTGGCTAGAGAAAGGTTTCATAATGACCGAGAGAGGGGTTTTCAAATGGTGGGCTTGGTTATCATGAGTAAAATTTTAAATTTTACATTCTATACATTTAGCATGATAACAGTTGGCTCTAAATTAGGGACATTAAATTGTAAGGGGTAGTGGAAAATCTCAGGTATCTCATCAAGGATAAGACTTATGCCTTATTGGGCCATAGAGTCACCACTCTGAACAATTAGAAAATCTACCAACACAACCAAGATAAAAAAAAACATGAGCATAGAATGGAAAAGGGAAACACACAATGAAAAGAGAAACCATGATAAAACATTCCTAAATAACCTAGAGTACATACGGCGGATAAATTCATTTCATTATAGCACTTATTATTCTCTGATTGTTTACATGTGCATGGGTAGTTCCAAATTCCTTTTCTCTGCAAACCCATTGACTAAATCAATTAAATATGACATGTTGTCATGAAGGAATGTACCTTTTGGGGAGTGGTGTGATGGATCCCCTTTGAACTGATAAAATGCAAACACTAATATGTTTTGGGTGACATGTATTGGATTGAGTCCCTAGATAATGTTGGTTCCCCTAGTGTAACACCTAAGACTAGTTCTACTCCTAAGATTACTCTACTTTATCAAATCAAAAAGGAAAAGGGAGAATGAATTAAGGGGGGAAATAAAAATATGGTTCTACACTAGAAATTTTAAGGATCTTCATACTTATTTTAACCACATATATGGACCACAGGAATCACACACACAATTCATAACTTACAATGGATATGTCAATGCAAAAGTGTTTCAAAGAAGGGTTTGAATCTATGATAGAATAGAGAAGGGAAACAAATGGCTCTGGAAGGAAATTTTGATGATCTCCACTATTGAATCCTACAAAAACTTGGTTAAACACAATATATGACCTAGAAATAAACATATAACTACATAAAGGCATGGAAATAAAACTATAAATCATGGATAAAACAATATCACAAGATAAAATCAGATTAAAGACACAACATTACATGATAAACAGGGGTTGTAAGAAGTAAAAATAGCTTCTTTATTGATTCAAGAGGTGAAACCAATATAAAATATCACTTGTGATCCTTGCTCTTCCACTCAGAACTCTAAATTACTCCAAAATGATGAATATAAGGTGCAAATATTATTTTTAGAATGACTACAATGGATTTTTATAAAGAATTGAGAGATATAAGGAAAGGAAAATAGACCACACATGTAAGTCTGAAGCTCAGAAATAGAGAAGCATGTGAAAGAATACAATTAAATGCTCCTCTACTCTAGAAAATATATCAATGTTAAAAATAGGGAGAACCACGCTTAGAATGTGATTATGCATGCCTAGAAATAAAAATTGGTGTCCCTTGAATACTCCATGTTGATTTTTAGCCTCTTTTGCATGATCTAAAATCTTTTCTTGAATGAAAATATTATAATATTAGCCTTTGAATGATAAAAATGGATTCTTTCTACATGAACTTACCAATTTTAAACTTTTCATGATATAAATTTAGCAACTTGGGTGAAGAAAACAACCAAAATTAGCTTATTAGGACGTTTTTGGGATTGTTCATGCTTTTGTGTCAAGCCTCTTAGTGAATTAAAGAATAGGAGGAATGATGGAAGAATTCCGTTTATTCCCTAAAAATTCAACTTTACCAACTTGTTATGTGTTCCTCCAATCGGTTGAATAACTAATTTGTTGCATTATTCCTCTAATCAACAAAATAACTAATTTGTTACATTGTTCCTCCAATTGGTCAAATAACTAATTTTTTGTGAGCTTCGTACATAGCAAATTTTATAGGAAGTGGGGGAACATAAGATTTGTTCCAAGTGTTCCATTTATACCTAACTTAATCAATCTCAACTATTTGGTGGACATGACAATATTTTGGGGAATTTACAAAATGAGGGAACATTCTGAAGGTTCCTTACCTAGTTGGATTAGCTACCTAATGCTTGGATCAACTTTGGCATAGTTTTAGGGCACAAAAGGAATGAGAGAACGATTCCCATTTTTCCCTCCAAACTTAACTTTTCCAACTATGAGATGGTGGGGAAGCGGGGAAGGGAGGGAAACTTTGAACGTTTCGCAAGTTCCAAGAATGAACGTTGTAACTGATGGTTGTTCCTTGTTTTAGTGAATGTAGACTGGTAGAGAATATATGGAACATCTAAAATATTCCATGAGTGTCCAATAAGACTGATATAATTACTTTTTCTTACCTAATTTCCCTTGTGAGGTTTCTAGCTAATTGTATAACTGGAATTGTTCCCATAGTTCCACTCAGTGTTGATTTATCCGATTTGTCTCAATATTGACCCAATTTTGCCAAGTTTTAACCAACTCCTCTTTGCAAAGGCCTCGGTAAGAGGAGACAGAATGATAGAACATGAATTTTTTCCCCAAATTCTCCCAAACTTGCCCCAAAACTTGTAAATTTTCACTAACTTCTGGACCGAAGAGTCTTAGCAAGATGGAGGATAATGCCCAAAACATTGAAACTTACCCATACTTGTAAAATTTTGAGATTTTCCTAATCTGGAACAACACCATGACTTATCAAGAACACCGAAAATTTCATGGGGAGGGTTTTGGATAACATGACCCCTTTCTCAATTTCTTGGGAAATTTTTCCTTATTTTTCTTGTAAGCAAGGGTCTACTCAGATAGCTCATTGCCTTTGTTGTTCTAACATCATATTGCCATCTGCTCATATATTTTCAAATTCATTCTAATTTCTGATTTTCTATTGTTGTTACAAGAATGATTTTTTGTCATACCAAGCCTACCATTTTCACACCAAGGATTAGGTATTTGATGGACATTTGACCTTTTTTAATTTTCTTCATGAACAATATATATGAGTTAGTTCTTCAAAATATTTTAAGAGTTTTAACACTACCACAAGCTTCTCTATGTTCTAAATTTACCAATTTCCCCAAATTGTTTCCTTTCACACACATTTGTTCATTTTTTATCAAATTCTCACTATGGTGTGATGTACACAGTGCTTCATCCTCTTAAAAGAAGAATGAGCACAAAGTCGAGCATGAAATGTGAAAATCATCATTTCCCCCATCTTGACCATATTAATCTTGGAAATTCATCTCCATTATGGAGACATCATATTCTTAAGTAGATTCAACTTTAAGAGACCCGAGAATATTATTATTTATACATTCTTCATTGGGAAGGTCTTCATCTCCCAATGGGAAAGATAAGACTTCATATTCATCAAACAAATATTTATGTCATATCTTGAGAAGGTTATTTGAAAATTAGGGTTCATATGTTGAGAATTTATTTGATATCTTTTTTTCTTCATGATCACCTTGAGATTGCTTTTTTGTAAGTCAATATTTCCATGAACTTCATCACCACCAAGTGGAGAATTAACATCCATTATTAGTGGCAAGTACACACTATTCAATTTTGGATCGATCAGGTCATCATGTTCTTTCTTAATTGGATTCATCACACCTAGGTACTCCTCCATCAACATCGGAATCTCAACATTTTTCTTTGAAGTTATGAAAAAGTTTTCATACCTTGAATCTTGAAATAGGATTTCCACCCTTGGGTCATCTGGTTTTTGAACCATGTATTTCATTTTCCTTATAGGGAGGAGCTTATTCATCTTACCATTAACTTGTGTGGTGGCATATGACCAATCCATATGTATATCTCCACCAACATCCAGACAAAAACTTTGTCTCAACAACATACCATATGAACTCAGTATGTTTTCCGTAAGTATTTTCATTATGATTTTATTGTCAAGAAAATCCCTAAATGTTATTTGACCATCTTTTCCTATCCAAAAATAGGTAATATTTTGGTTTCCATGGAGTAACAATGAAAAATATTAGGGATGAGAGTGAGAGAAAGAGCCTTGGAAATTTTTGTGGGCATGAAATTGTTAGAGGCACCAGAGTCAACAATGTAGTTATTCACTTTATACCCATTGATTAAAAAGGAAAGATAGAAAGGTTATATTTTCCTAGAAGAGGAAGATGTTGAGGCAAGAAGGTTTTGAGATTGGTAGTACTAGGAGTGGGAAGTGGATCTTTGGTGGTATTATTTTTTGAATAAAAATTTTAACTACTTTAATAAATTGGACAAGCTTATAAAATTAATTTGGATGAGTTCTCAAGTACTCAGACTCAAAAAAATTATGTCTTTCTTGGCATGGTCAATGATGTCAAAGGGTGAAGAATTAGTAGGCATGTTAGGATATATACAAACTTTGATATGAGTAGGATTTGTATTCTTAGGATCAACGAAAGAAGAAACTAATTTTACAAGAGGAGATGAAAGAGACTTACTCAAAGAAGTAGATGGATTCTTTACTTAGGTAATCTCATGATTCTTCTTGGCTAGCCCCATAGGAGTTAAAAATGATGATTCTCATTTTTTTGTTTTTTGTAGAGTCGTCATTTGAGGATTCGATTTTCTTGAGAAATGGAAAAAAAGGCCTCTTTTTCATGTTTGTGGGTGGGTAAACGTTGCATAAGAGTAATTTTTCATATCATCCATGGAATTTTGTAGATCTTCATCAGATGAGTATTCAAAATACCCAATATTGGCATCTACGTATTCTTCTTCTCTTTCAATTTTTAATTCAACAATTTCTAATCCTTCATCTTCATAGGTTCCACATACTGCATCAACCAATGGATATTTTAAGGAAAGCCTTCGGGGTGCTCCAAAAATTTGATTCCTATTTTTATTTTGATATGAGAAATGTTGAGACATTTTAATGTTTAATGTAATCAAATCATTGACCAATTTTTTTGGCAAAAAATAAACACCTTCATCATTGTATATCTAGTTTTTATTCCTCGCTAAATAATTCTTGACTTTTCATGACATGATAAGGTCATTTTCCACTTCAACGAAAAGTTAGAGTATTATCGAAAGTGTTTAGTTGATATTTCTTCACTATGAACCCAATTTCAGGAACCTAATCATTTATGAAGAACCTCTTCTGATTATTTGTAGGATGAGCAACAATAGGAATTTTGTTAATCAGCTTGTTAAATTTTACCACAAATTATCCCATAGGATCTTGTGATTCTTTCTTCATCTGATCTAATTAAGATTGGAGGGCATGGGTGTCTTCTAGACTCTTGAATATTTCTTCAAACCTAGTTTTCATGTATTCCCAGTCAGTAATGGAGTGAGGTGGAAAGTATTAAAACCATTTTTTAGTAGCATCTTGCAATGAATCCACAAATATTTGAATGGAAAAATTTTCATGTCCCACTCTAATAACACCACATGGTGTGATAAAAGTTGTTATAAGCTCATTTGGATGTTTTTTCATCTCCTTAGAACCTGGGAAAGCTCTTTCTTGATTCTTATAGTAATTCATGAAGTGGAGGATCCAACGCTAGTGGAATGATGTTTTTTCCCCAAGATATAGGTGCATCCATTTCTACTGGAAGAGTTTTTAATGGTTGAGGAGAGAGTGGATATGCAACCAAGCCAAGAGGTGAAGACTCAAGTGTTTTTCTTAGAATCTGTATGTGAGCAAGTATGAAATCATCTTATTTTTGTAACTCAAATGCGGGATTGTGAAATACTTGAGTATCACTTGCTTTTTCTTCTCTAATGAATATCCTTTCTTCCATTTTTACTGAAAATGTTAGATAAGGATGCAATCATAAACAATGCATATTTTCTATAGGATTTTAACAAGGATATCAAACATTCAGATAATATTATTGGTAAAAAACATTATTTTTCTGATTTATATGGTTATATATATATATATATATATATATATATATATATATATATGTTTTTTTTTAATTTATAGAGATCATTATAGGGTGCACAAGGGAAAATATATCCCTAGAGGATTCACCAATTTTTTTTAGCAAAATAATTTATCGTGATACAAATTAATGGTTTTTTATCAATGCTCCGAGACTAGGGCCCTCCTATTTGGGTATGAGAAGGCTCTTGTTTATTTAATGTAAGGAATAAATGAAATTGTGGGTGGTCATTAGGCCATGTATCATTCAAGAATACTCCACTAAACCTGTGGTAAATTACTTCAATGATGTACAAGGGAGAAATTTTCTTGGAGAGAGGAAAAAAGTATATGGAGAAATGAAGAGAGGTAAAGAGGAGATGAATAATTAAAGAAGAGAGGGTTAATGTTATGAGAAGACTTATATATTTCACACATATTAACTAAAGTAGATCCACAGTCAATAGTAAAAAGAACAACAATTGAAGCAATAGTAAGACTAAAAAATCAAAGACACAAATTTCTATGGATTTATTAAACAAAGACACAAAGTTCCTTCATGGTTGTATAAGATTACAATGCTTCCAAAGTTGGAAAGTAGAGAGAGTAAAAGAACATATGAAAGGAGATATAAGAATATAGCTTATTTATTACACTAGTAGTGAAACAAAGGACACAATCTAACAATAAACAATAAATTCTAACCCTTTGGAATGGAGAAGCCATCCCAATTTATAGTATAAAAATATGTCTCTTCATCTCCCCTATGTAACTTTTCATCCTCCCAGCACTTGTGACCTTCCACATTCCCTAGGAATGAAATTAATTCATTTTCTTATTTTTGAAAATGAATGTTTACAATACAAAATTATAAGTCACTTAAGTGAATAGGAAAAAAATAAAAAATGAAATTCCTAATGAAGAAATAGAATGTAAGAGAGAGGAGAGAGAATAAGAGAGGGAAGTCATAAATTCGGAGACAAAGAAGCTTATGTTGATGAAGATGTTACTCTTGATGAAATCCTTTGTTACTCAGATGAATTTTACAATGGGTGCAATATTCATTGGATACATTTCTAATTACGGAATGTGATACTCTCAAGTCGTGCTCCTCATGACCATTTCCTTAACACTTTGTCTCTCAATAGAGCTCTTGATGTTTCAACACTCTCATAAGCTTCATGATACTCTTCTGCTCACCTGATGTCTAAGTGGAAATAATTTACACACGTTAGTTTATTCCGACATCTTCTTTTCCATGGTGTGATTGACATGATGTTAATATTCTTGGAAAGATAATTGAACACAAGTTTAGAGTTGAAATGTGGATATTATCACCTTCCTCCTTATGACTCCCTTAAACTTAAAAATTCATGCCCGTGATAAATATATCTCCTTCTTAGATGGAATCAACCTTAGGAGACCCAAAAACATTCTTTTCCACACGTTCCACATTAAAAAGGTATTCTTATACAATGGGGAAGGAAGAAAATCTACATTAACCATCATACTCATCAAACACATTCCTATGTCAGATCTTAGGAAGATGATTGAGAATTGGGGATCATCTTTATAGACATTCTTTGATATAAATTTATTTCATGTTATACACCACTTATCATCCCAAGTTTGATTAGTGGAAATCTAAGATGTGTATATCCCTTATCATTTCCAAGTAGAGAAATTACTCCCATACTCAACTAAAAATGCACACTATGAAATTATGGGTCCATCAAGTCACCATGATGTCTTGCAACTAGCCCAATCACTCATGGATGTTCCTTCATCAACATGGGTAACTCAACATCGATGTTTCTTGACCAATATCCTGGAACTTACTATTTATAGTAAGTCTTTTTAGGAAGTCTAATTTTAGTTACAAGTTGCTTAATTTGACACTTTTGAGTGTTCTTGATATGTAAACAAAAATGGAAACTTAGAGAATGAACTATTGTAGCACTTACTATTTATAGATTGTGAAGCTTTGTAAGACTTATTATAGTTAGAAGTGGGGATTCCTAATGTTGGAAAAAAATTAGATTGGTCCCAAAAGTTTAATTGTTTCACAAGGATGCTTTGCTCTAATTTTTAGAGGAATTCATTCACCAAAACTCCATAGATCTAAAAAATGAGTTTTTAAAAATAGAAACTTCATCTTGCCACTAAAAATTCTTTGAAGCACCATTAGATGGAAGGTTAGTATAATTAGAAGGGAGTTTTTGAGAAGGATGTGTTTCTAAAATTTCATGGGAAATGGACATGGGGTTTTTGATATATGAGCAACTTTCCATTTTTAGTATATGAGGTCTCAAGCACATTCTAGTAGAATTACACTAAGGAGAGTGATTTTAGGAAGGAAAATGACATTTTATGAACAAAAAAATGGATAAGTATGTATTTTAAACATTTCAATAAATTATTTACAATTTAAATCAAATATAACCTAGTTAGGCTCAATCGAGGTCATACGAGGGTTGAAGTGGAGTTACACCCTAATAATAGGGGACAAATGAAGGAAGGGGACATGAGTTTTATAACAATTAAATTTGCATCAGATCATGAAAAGTATCAATAATGGGTTTCATGAGAGTGAGATGAAGGGGGCTGAAAGCAATCTCTTGTGGTTCTACATGTGTCTGAGGCCTAACTGAGAGAGGTGGAGCACACTTTTTATCCCTCTTGAAAAATGCACCAAGTGCATAATTGTCATCAGGAGGGTGGTTGATTTTAACTTGAGTATAGAATTTTCACTTCTAACACTTACAACAATCCAAGGACAAGGGACACTCAACCTTGAAAAATGTTCCAAGAGGGTCCAAAACATGAGGAAGGGGTCTAATCTTATATTATGCTTACCTAACAGCCCAAGTCACAAGTCTTAAATGATGAAAGAATCACATGCACAGGGGGACACTTTTGTGTCCCTCTTTTCCCCTTACACTAAGGGAAAAGGGTCAAGGGATAGATAATGTCAAAAAATGTGGTCAAGTATTTAATTATGTTGATGTCATCATCCCAATGTAAAATTAGAACATGAAGCTTGTCGTCTCCACCTTAGGAGTAAAATTTGGAGTTCATAGGTGAAATATTTTATGATTTTGACTTCAAATTATCCATTGAGTTCATAACAACAATTTTTAATACTCGATTCAGCTTTCAAATTGAGTTATAACACAAGTCACCCTTTCGGTATGAAGGAGTAGCAACAATGACTTGGACTACCAAGGAGGGTGGTGAGGTAAAGGATCAAAATTTATGCATCCACCATGTAATGGACTCCAATATATTTCCATTGACTATTTTATGAGCTTCCAACTCCTCCTATAACTCCCAAAAAATTTAGAATAATATTACTTTCTCCATTTAAGCCTTCATTCTTTGTGCCTAGAATGACCTAGTTTTTCTTGAGTTGTTCCTGACATCACTTTCCTCAACATATTTTCCCCTGAAATTCCTTGGATCACTTCATTTCTCTTCTTTACAAATCCACAATGGTTTTTATCCTTTCCAATCAAGTTCCAGATCATGTCCTCATTCTATAATTTCTACCTTGGAGCTTAGTCTCATCATGAAATCAACTTGGATTAATTTGCATGCACATGAAATACAATTGAAAACCATATTAGTATGTTCCTCGCAGCTATAATGAGGGTGAAACATACCCAGAGGGATTTTTTGAACTAATGGGATGACTAGAGGAAGGGTTCACAATGACTGGGAGAGGGGTTTCCAAATGGTGGGCTTGGTTATCATGATAAAAAAAATTCAATTTTTCACGCTATAAATTTAGCATGACAACAAATATGGGTTGAAAGAATCCATTTATCATTCCAAAAGGATATCTTAAATATTGTACCACTTTTTATAAGGAATTTATGGCTACTCAGAAAAAAATTCCAAAAAACAGAATCTGATGGAAGTTCTTCCAAAGAAAGGAAATTGGACCTAGTGTTTTATCTCATGTATTTAGCTTTGAGAATATCAATCCAAGGATTGGTCTCATAGTATTAATGTTTTTTATACGCAACCCTCTAAAAATTTGGGCAAAAAAAAATTATCCCAAGATATAAGAGATATTCTATTTTTTTCTTCCATACTAGACCAGAGTAACCTCTTCTAAAAAATTTTCTAGTTTATCATTAATTAAGGTGTCTTAAAAAGAGACATTAAATACATCAGAAAATTTTTCAAGTTACTTTCAATAAGTAGTAACTTTCACACCTACAAAAGAGCAGCAACTTTCCAACTAGCAAGCTTCTTTTAAAACGTATCTAAAATTTCATTCCAGATATCTTGTGGAATATTCCCAAAGAACAGAGGCATGCTAATATTCTTAGTTGGGAAGTGCTTTATCTAACACCTGAAGATTTTAGAAATTTTGAGTTGTTTATCCAAAGGGGTATACAAAAATAAGATAGAAATATTGTCAAAATTTATCAGATGACCTAAATCTTCCTCATAATAAGTGATGATGACTTTAACCATAGAAGAAATAGCTAAAAGGATAATATCATCAATGGATTATTGGTGAGAAATAGGTAAAATATAATAATAAGGTTTAAATCTTTTAAGATTATTTCTAGTGATCACAATAGAGATATCTTTACTCAAAATCTTAGCCATGAGGATAAAAATGAAAGGAAATAAAGGGTCTCCATGTCTTAAACCAATATTGTTGATGAAAAAACCAGCAGGATTACCATTAACCAAGACTAAGAATATAGGGGTAGAAATACATTCCAGAATCATACCTCTAATCTTGAAACCAAAACCAAATTTCTCTAAAACCCTGTCCAAAAATCTCCAAGATATCAAATTTTGTATTCATATCAAGCTTAATCACCATGCTCATGTACTAACATTATGCCATATTTAATTTTCCTCCCACCCACAAAACTAACTTGTTGTTTAGAAATAAAACTAGGTAGAAAGGGATTAATACTTGAAGCAATGGTTTTAGTTAAAAAAAATTGTAGATGGTTTTAGTGATACTAATAGGAATGAAATACTTGATATCCTTCACACCAAATTTCTTATGGACAAGCACAATAAAAGTATTCTTGATTTCTCTAAGCATCTTACCTTTCAAAAAGAATTCATTAATCACCTTTAGCATATAATTTTTATAAATATCCTATAATTATTGAAATAAAATTACAGGAAAACCATCTAGTCCAGGTGATTTGTCTCCACTAATGGAATACAATGCCTCTCAATTCCTCCATATTAACTTGATGAAAAAAATTAATTCTTTCCATAATAATAAGAACATTTGGAATATTAACAATCATAGAATTCAGCGTAGCCCCATTTTCTTGAAATTTACCATTTAATAATTGTTTGAATAAATTGAAAATAGTTTGTTTGATGTCATGTAAATCAATACTTCAAGCTCCATTATACGTAGCAATTTCAGAGATACTACTGGAACTTCTATGCTTAAGAGTAGTAATATGAAAAACATTGGTATTTTGGTCACTTCCTTAAGCCAAAGGGCTCTTTATTTTTGTCTCTAAAACACTTCTTCAAATTAATTTAGAGAATGATAGTAACTAAGAAGATTTTTATCTTTTTAGTATTTATTCATGTCCATACCTTTTTTAGCTACTAGAATTTCTAGATAATTTAGTTATTCCTTGATAACTTTCTTGTTTTCAAAAATGTTACCGAAAATTTCCTTATTGTAATTTTTCACATTCTTCTTAATATTTTTGTGTTTTTTCACCAAGACATACATTGTTGTCCCTTTGATATCAATATCCCACCAATCCTTAATCTTATTCTCTAAGTCTTTATGCATCATCCACATTTTTTCAAATCTAAAAGGAGAAGGATCGTATTTTCTCAAATAATCCACATTTAAGGATAATGGATTATGATTGGATCTAATCCTATAGAGGGTAGAAAGTAAAAATTCATTCCCTAGGGACCAGCCAAAAGAAATCAAAATTCTATGTAATCTTACTTGAATATGATTCTCTCCAATTCTCTTGTTGGACCAAGTAAATGAAGATCCTCTGATATCGAGATCAATTAATAAATTATGAGTGATGAAATATGAAAGACCTTACATACTTGTTAATTTTTTCCTACCTCCCTTCTTCTCTAAAGGAGATAAATGAGTATTAAAATCACCTACGATAATCAAATCAAAATTTAGAATATTATTTCTAAAAACATTCAATTCCATCCATAAATTCCTCATTCCCTCATGATTATTGGAAGCATAAATATTAGATAAAATCAACACATATGTATGTTTTCATGCAAAGTGACTAGCCCAAAAATTCAAAACTCAAAGCATGATAGCTAAGTCACAATGTGAAACCTTGCCTTCTAACCCTCCTGAATCTCTCCACTGATCAAAATTCCTCCTATTTCATCATCCTATTGACCTTGAATTTATTCATAATGAATTTTGTAAACATATATCAATGTGAAAAAATGTGTAACAAGGTTCATAATTTCATTCAATGAAGTGCAGTGAAAGAATAGTTTTTCTGGAAGCCTAGAAATGCAATGTTTTATCATTGTCAAAGCCTGTGTGCACCCCCTAGGAGAGTTCTGAAAAGTTTTTAAGTGTCAAGAGGTGCCATTTGGTAGCCTTAAATGTTTTTGAAGTAATTTAGGAAGATTTTGGAAAATTTTTATCATTCAAGAATAGTGTTTTCAACAACGGGTTTTTAGGTGCAAGGAATGAGCACTCGTGTGATGAATCTTAACTTCTTTGGATGATTTTGAGAGATCTATACGGAGTAAATAGAAAAAAAAATATGCATCATAAATCATAAAGAATTATATACATGGTAGAAACATTCATTTTGATCTGGGGTATAAAGGTTTCTTGAGACATTCCAAACAGTGCAGCTTCCCCTCACAGTTCCAAATAAAAAGGGGTCAAATTTATGATTTTAAGGAATATTAAAGGTATTAAAATTGTTCCATTTATCTTATAATTTGTTTTAGTGTAAAAATAATATAATATTTGACCCCAAAACATCATCCTAATCCTTCAAGGTGAAATAAGTAAGTTTTCAAGCTATTTTTAGTTAACTAGTGTAAAATCAAGATTTCTGTTGATAGAAAGGCATAATTTTGACCTCCTCTTATTTCTATTGTCCCATTTGGGATTTGGGGGACATTAAGGATTAAATTTTCACCCTCATCCTCCTCCCATAGGTGCACTTTGGAGAACCTAGTGTCCCTTGTGTGTCGTTTGTCCCTTGGGACAAAGGGACATGAGGGACACAAAAGTGCACCCTCACTCCCTCACCATGGAAGAAATTTTTTTTCCCCCACATCCCTAATGGGATAGAGGGTACAATAAAGTGTTCACCTTTCTCAATACACCCCCTGGACTTCCATATGACCTCCTACATACTCCGCAAATTGTTTTTCATAGCCCTTCTCTCATTCACACTAACCCCCTTTCTTCCAATTGTATCCATCCTTCACCATGGGCACACTTTTGTGTTTTAGTTTTCCCTATTATCCATGGGTACATAGGGAATAATAAAATACTCCCATTCCCATGCTCAAGCCCATATACCTCCATGCAACCTCTTTTAGGTCTGTAGGTGGTATTCCCATCCCCTCCATCTCATTCACACTTGATCTTGTGTTACCACTTGTATCTATCCTACTTAAAGGTGCACTGTGGATCCCTCATTTTCCCTTATTTCCCCATTGCACCATTAAAACCTTATTATAACTTCCCATATTCTCCCATTTAACTCAGATTTGAACCATGGTCAACATGGTGATATAAAATCTTAATTAAACATAGTTTTAACTAATTTGTGTTACATAGGTTATTATTCCTCCATTGTTGTTGTTTTCAAGCATTCAAAAACTATATTTTTCACCCCTTAAAAATCCAAAATTTTCACCATAGGTTCTACCAAAATTTCCTTGGAAAAACATAACCTCTGAAATCAAGATTCGCTCATATCTTTCAAACCGTGCATCTGATCATGTTGAAATTTTTCAGTAGCACTCTCTCTAGAACAATTTTGGGATGATTATGACCACAAATTCATCAATTCCATCACTTTTTATACATAAAACTGATATCTCAAACCCTATAAAATTTATTTTTTGTTTCAAAGAAATTCAATAGACAAAAAATGGTGAAAATTGGAGTAGAAGATCCCAGTGTAAAATAGAACACAATGATGTTGGTTTTGTTGTAATCTGAAATAGGTAAGTTAACTTACTAAAAATATCATATGTTCTAAAAAGTGAGATTCTCAAAAATATCAAAATTTCAACATTTTGAACATCTTAGAATAGTAAGAAACACCAAAAAAGTTCAACTATGCAACTTTCTGAAGGTTGAGAAAAAACAAATGTCTAAAAATAAAAAAATTCTAAAAATATAAAATCCTCATCAGTATAAATATCCTAATTGTTGTAGGAACTTTATAGGTCAAATTTGTGCAAATATTCTAAAAACGGCAGTTTTTGGTTCCACCTGATAAAAATAGAATGTCCTAGATTTGAGCCTAAAATGTTGTGGCAACTCTTGTTCTACTTATATTGTTACTTTTTGACATCATCGCAAGGTCAGTAAGTTGTTTTTTGGCCTAAAAAAGAAATAAACCCACCCATTTAAGATCTTAAATCATCATTCTGAGATGGTTTCTACATGGTACAGTTCAAAGGAGGAAGCTGGATGACCTAACTCATTTCAATTATGGTAGATGGAAGTCATTCTGAATTTATGATAAGGACATCATATGGATTATATTTGTGTTAAGGAACATATCAGAGCACATCAAGGTATATCAGGTGAAATCAAGAAAATTATGAGGTCAACGAAGAGTTTGAAAATATTTAAGAGCTCCATTGAAATTCAAATTCATCAAGAGGATGATTATCATAAGCATGATGAGAGAATCTCACTGTGAGTAAGAATGGAAGTCATCTCAAGAAATTCATACCCACGAAGTGTTTCTAAACACTCAATCCATGCTTGATAATGATCCCACATCTTGCAAGCTAGAGGAGGTGGAATTTTTTGTGCCTCAGTGTAATTTGTAGGTAAAAATATGTAACTCATCATCAAGCTCCATTCAGAGGTCAATCCTTCCATCTAGAGGAGGAAACCCATTTCAACGAGAAGAAAATTGAGCAATGATGTCTAGATTTTAGAGGAATGTTTCCACTCAGCTGATATCTTGGTCAAGGAATTTAATTGTGAAGTGAAAAAGGGTTTCATCATGATCAAAAGTGAAAGAGGAATCTCATGGAGTATTTCAAGTGTTTTCATGTCATGAATCAGCCATCATCTCTTCAAGAAGAAATTTAAAGTGAGCTAATCAATCTATAAAGGAAATCAATACCACCATGTGTGAATAATAAATAAATCATCCCATGGGAAGAATATGATCAATAAGGTATGTATGAATCCCTAAATTTGATTTCATTTAATTACTCTTGAGTCAAAAAAGGTAAATGGGTGATCTCCTTGTGAATCATCATTTATGCAAGAACAAGATATCATCCCAATTTCATTTGATATCATTCAAAATAGTGTTCTTAAACACTCAGCCAAACACCTAGTAATGTGGTCACTCCTCAAAGGAATAAACATTGCAACCAAATTTCACTTTAGTGCCACCAAGTGTAAACACTAAATCACACACCTTTGGTATCTATCTAGTCATGATCACATACTACTATTCATATGGTTCCTAGGTAAGAAAACTATTAATTATCCCATTTCTTTGCCCATCTTTTCTTTCTTTATATTACCCCTATTAATCTTACACTCCTTCTAGCCCAGTCTATCTTTTCACAGTATGTCATTTCTCACTCTAGACACCAATGCCATGCCAAAACATCAACGTTGGTTTCCCTCATCCCCTTTGGGTGCCCCTAACCTCTTTTTAATTTTCTCACATCTTTTGGGTCATTTCTATCCATTTGGTCATCTTATCTTTTTAGTAGTCAGCCTTTTCGGAGTTAATTACAAAATATAAGCAAGGGAATCATATAAATATAAATTTATGTGGCAATAATAAAGGACCAAGCACTAAGCATTAGTTATCACCACCTAAGGTTACATCTAAAGGCATGTCAAGAGCATTTAAGCATCCATTTAGCATCCTTACAAGGGAAAGGGACAGTATTTTTCTACATACACTTCATAGGAGCGAAGTTCATTCTTTCATGTACACATCTATCTACATTTTATACATCTAAATACTTTTTCACTATCAAGTACGATGCACACAAGATCCTCCTAAGGCACAATCTCTCCACACACACATAGAACTACATTGGATCTAAAATCTAGGGCACTGCTCAGTCATAAGATCACGCATTTGGAAGTTGAGGATAGTCCAATCCCTCATTTGCATTATTTTATTTTTGGTATTTGATCCGATCTTAAGGGTTTTTATAGGTCATTTATTTATTGTAGGTTATCAGTGACATCGGTGATCATTGTGTGACATACTAGTGACAAGAAGTGAAGGATATAGAGTACCTCGTTACCCTTAAAAGTTGGTTTTCTGAGGTTCTGGGTAGTTATAGGTGACCAGAACAGGTTTACATCACCCATAGGTGCTTTTGACCCATTCCATGTGCCCCAATCCAAGAAGATCTTGTGGTCGCATAATTTTCTTATCTTTTGTGCTAAACTTCTCCTTCTCTATTCATCAGCTCATTACTTTGGCATAACCCAAGATTATTATCGAAATAGATAAGTCATTTTAACTCCTCATTTACACTTAGGATTTAAAATATTAATTTCTTATTTGTTTGGGTCAAATTTTGTACTTCATTATTTATTCATGTACTTGTACATTACAATTACATTTATGCATATACAAATTCTATATTTTATATATCATTTTGTGAGACCGACGTCTTCGAACATGCGTAAATATTAATTTCTTTAGTTTTCTCTTACTTATTTAGGGCTTTATCATCATGGAAGTCTCCATCCATGAATTCATATAGGACCATCTTGATTGTATCAATAACTAAGCTCATATATATCTAACACTTATATTCGTCCTCATACCTCACTTGAATATGTGTATCACAAGTTTACTTCTACTTTATCTCTCAATGAAGATAACATTACATTCACATCCATTTAGTTTCATTCTCAATCAATGTTAGACCATGACCCCCCTTTATATATTCAAGTTTGTATCAATAATATTAGGGCTAAGCGTGTTTTAGTCGATAATGGTTATTGGACCTCTAAATATTGGCTAGGTAACAAATGGCACGTCAACGCACAAGACCAATAGATAATAAGGGCACACAAGGAGAAGCATGCAAGATAAGGGTTTAAGAAAGTTTTAGGATAAACCAGGGTGAGCACGCAAGGAAATACATAGGGTCTAAGGACTTAGCCATATTCAGCATTCTGGAGGTACTTGAGGAAAAAACATGACCCGAATAGGCATGTTGAGTGGATAAGGTTCTAGCCTAGAGACTTTGTGGTCAAGGAAATAATATTCTATGCATGGCATATTCCTAGGAAGACATCATTACAGAAAGTGGAGAGCTCAGAGCAAAATAAGCATGCACCATTGGAGGACCACATTGACACTTAGCATTTGATCTACTCTTGAAGATAGGCATGGTGGTGGTTTTTGATCCTATAAGAAGATATGCTTGGGTAGAAGAAGAGACACAGACACACATGAAGGCATGAAGAAAGACACCAAGACATATAGCATTAGAAGAGAGAATCTTTATAGAGAATACTAGGAGACCCTAGGAGTTTAGGTTCTCATAGGAGGACTATATGAATATTATCATGTTTAAGGGATGGGTCTGTAAAAATGTTTTAATAAAGAAAGCATAGCTAGGACCTCTGATATATTGGTTAGATCCATGTCTTAATACATTTGGTCTGATATGACCCTTTTGAATGTAATTTGGTTGTTGAGACTATGATCAATATAAATATATGGCTTTGTTCAGAATATCTGGTTTATGGGTGCAAGCCCTAGTGTTATTTACTTATATTTTATGATAGATCCATTCTTTGTATTTCATGTCATGATGTTTCTATTGTTATTAAATTTTTGGGTATAAGGATATGATAGCTCATGTTGTGCTTTTACATGAATATTCACTTCTCTGTAATTAATCCTCTAACAATGGCAAGATCTTCTCAAAATGCTCACATAAAGGAAGGGCTTGACACCCACGCATGCCTCGGGTGATAGGCCAGTGTGCATGGGGTTAGAATTTAGTAGATGGGTAAAAATGACTACATATTGGTTCTATTTGCGGGACCTCTTTTCAAATTTGTTGTAAGAATGATGCATGATGACAGAGTGCTTGACCTTGGACAGTGTCAAAGTATGGTTTAAGAGCATGGAGGATGAGTTTTCTCATATATTTAGTATTGGAATTGAGTTTGATTCACACATGTGGGTATAAAAACACCTGTATCATGAGTTGTATGAGACCTTCTTTTGTTACTTTCTAGTATATTTGTATGAATGGCTTTCCGCGTATGCATCTAGATCAAGTCGGTATTATAGATCTCATGTTTAAACCCAAGAGGAATATTAGAGGCTCTAGGATGTTAATCTGACTTGGAAATGTGTTGTTGATCATTGGTGGAAGAGAGTGCTGACCAGTTATACCCTAGAATACACTATTTCTACGTATTCTTTTCCTAAGGTTGTTGATTTTGAGTTCTTAAAAGAACCTAGAGGATCATTTTTGCATGTTTTCCCTTTATCCATAAAAGTCCTACTCATTAGACTAAGTTTAGATGCATTCCCTATGGCAAAATAAGCTTATCTTAGCACTAGGTAAGGAAACTAGGGTGGAGGAAGATGGCAGACCTTAAGGCTGAAAAGGAGAGAGAGGAGAGATGACTCAAATATAGTGATGCTCATGAAAGGGAGTTGGTTAGACAACATGAGGTTGAAGGAGTGATGGATATATGGAGGTAGACATTGCGGGAAGGAATTGAGGTTCACATGGAGGACATGGAGCCTGAGCAGTATGTGTTACCCCATCTTGGTAAGCATGGGAGAGAGACTTCAGCTTTTGATGAGAGTTCATCACTTAGAGAAATGAGATCCGTCGGCACACATGTGAATCTACCTGGTGACCAACCCTTGAAACTTAGTCTTCCAAATCAAGAGATAAGTATTGCTAACCTAGTTGGTATTGGTGGGGGTGACCGATCTGCACCTAGGAGATATAATTTCTCATTTGGTACATCTATGGCTGGACAATAATTTCCTATGTTTGAAGGAATATTGTCTGGAATGATGTTTTGGAAAAGTGCAAGTACATAAAGTTTGGATATATTATCTGGTAGTGGCGTGGGACACACATCTGGTAGTAGTGAAATATCAAAAACTATTTATTCATAGTTCAGTGGGATGTTGGGAACACTATGCATAACCACTTCATGCCCTTTACCAGCTACAAAAGGTGAATTCTGAGGTATAGGATCTAGAGGACCTGGTAGACCTGGAAGATCTAGAGGATCTGGTGGGTAAGGAGGGAAAGAACCTGGTGGATCTAGTGGTGGAGGTAACATCAGAGGAAATCAAGGTTCTGGATCAGGAAAACAAGGACCTCAAACACCTTAGCAAGTATTTTTCGAGATGTCTTTAGACCTACCAGACTACAAAGGTTGAACATGTACACAAGTGTGAACTACTATGGCACATGAAGGGGATCACTACCCCATAGTGGAAGGCAATTAGTTTGTAACAATGTTGTAAGGACACGTACATAATTGGTACCGAAAGTATGACCCCCATCAGACAGTGGTAGATTATACCACATCACAGAATTATTTCTTGGCTAAATGTCATATCCCTGATTTTAAACAGAAGAGCATTAGCATGCTGAAGGAGATCCAGTAAGGAATGGTAGAGAGTGTGTGAGAATACGACACGTGTTTTAAAACTCTCTTATCAAATCTATCCTATGATATTCACCCCTCTCAGTATGCTCAGTGGTTTGTTGGAGGATTGATAACACTATTTAGGAGAGCACTTTCACACAAGACTTTCATAGACCCGTGCGAGGCCTTGGAGGCTGCCCTATGTGCTAAGGTTGTTAGAAGCATGGATTTCAGTGTTATCCCCTTCCTTAATGCTCATATTGTTACAATGGCGAAGAAACTAGAGAATCTATCTGTGAACTCGGCACATGAGACTCATAGTGGTCTACAGTGCATGGATTGCGAGGTAGAAGGGCATACAAAGGACAGTTGTCTCCAGAGATCAGTACGTGTCATGACAGTGGACTGTGAAATTTTCCATGGAGATCATGATCCAAGTAGATGTCCACTACTACAGTGTGTGATCCATAAGAATGTGTCTTGTTATTGCAATATCTACACCTCTACTACCCATGACACTAAGGATTATAGATTGATTGACCAGATACATGATTCCATTGATATTTGCGTGCACCAAAATAGTCTCACAAATAATTCCAAGGATGATGGTCATCACTATGAAGGGTGCTCAGATGGAGTAGCACATAGAAGAGGTTTCTGAGGAGGATTTCATGGTCATGGAAACCGCATAGGAGGGAGAAGGGACCACATGCAAGATGAGGGCACGAAAGGTAGGTTCTGCATGCTAACCTTCCTCCCCATAGTCTTGACTATGATAAGGAGATTACCCTAGATATTGTTTTGGATGGATGGCTTCTGAGAAATATTTTTATTGACATGGGCACAGAAGTCAATGTTCTCATTCTATACACATGGTATCAAATGGTAAGGCCCTCATTACACCATCTTTGAATGTGTTGTATATGAATAACAAGACAAAGTAAATTCCCATTGGTGTCTTAAAGGATGCTTCTATCACTATCCAAGGGGAAAATTTCACTAGAAACTTTGAAGTCTTGGTGCTAGCTAAGGAAAATAAATTTCCAGCATTACTCGGGTGCCCCTGGTGCTATAAGAACAAGGTTGGCCTATGGTTTGATAAGGGATGCATAAGCTTTGAGAACAAGGAAGATTGGGTCATCATCCCCTTAACCAATGGGAATTCAACACCTATCTTTAGCCCTTGAGAGAAGAAGTTCTTGATAGGATCTATGTGTGCTCTATCAGGGACTGTAAGGTGATTAACCCTACGGAAGGAGTTATTCAGTTTGAAGATGCTCATTCCATGAGTGATACAACTAGTGTGGTGTGTGACAATTGGGCACATAGGACTTATGAGTTAATTGGGGGATAGCTAAGAGGATGTGTGACCAGGGTAATGAAGGTGTGCTTAGTCTAGTGCTTGGGAGGGAAGAAGTTACCAAGTTATTTTGGAGGAGCCAACCCTAAGGATTTCTTATGAGAAATGGAGGATCAGTGGAAAAATGAGGTCAAAAGAAGAGGAATGCTCAGCTATAACTTGCTCGAGACCGTAACCTATTAGTGGATGACACATCACAATAGCCTTCTAGAGTGGCACGAGGTAAGAATTACATTCTTTTTTGGGTTCTCTCGAAGTAATCCACCCACTGTAATACAAGACTACCATGCGAAGGAACCCACCTTGTCTCATGTCCAAGCATGTGAGAAAGCATGGATGGAAGGCGCGAAGGCCTTGCCACCTTATTTATGGGTACATAATTTATATTCCACCTTACAAGGTTGTGCACGTGCATGGTATATTTACTCCAAGATGCGTCATCAGATAGGAAATTGGCAATATTTGAAAGCTGACCTCCTTCAATCTTTCGAGTATCGGAGTACTAAATCATCTATGGATAGGGCGTTATAGGTTGTTAAGTGCCTAATGATTGGAGATAGTGCCATGGCAGAAGATAAAATATTGGATTTATTAGGTGAACCTAGCTTGGAACCACACTTTGATGAGGAAGAGTCAAAAGAGATGCAGCTTGAGCACACATGCATGGAGAAAGAGAAAGGAAAGATGGTCTATGTGATAGATGGAAAAGAGATGGAGAGTTTGGATGTTAACCATACTGAAAGTATGGGTGAAGTTATTGATAGTGTTGATGAGCAAGAATGTGCCTACCATGAGCCCCTCAAAACAAAGAAGGTTAACATTGGTTTAGAAACAAAACCTAAAGAGGCCACTATTGGAGATTATTGGTCAAAGAAGGAGGTTTCAAAGATTAGTGATCTAGTACGTGAGTTTTAGGACTAATTTTTGTGTGGGTACCATGAGGCTTAAAGGTGTCCACCACTGTTTGGGATAAATGAAAATCATGTTAAAGGAGGGTGCATGCTTGATCTCGGAAGAGGCCCTTATTGAATGAATCTAAAACTTCAACGTCAAATTCAAGGAGGAGATAGACAAGATGATCACTTCAGGCATCATTGAAGTTGTGCAAAAATTAGAATGGGTAAGCCCCATGGTAATCTGTATTAAAAAGGATGGAAGGATAAGGATTTGTGATAACTACATGGACTTAAATTTAGTATGTGTAATTGATCATTTTGAAACTCCTTTTACTGAGGAGATCCTGGAAGGAGTGGGTGGGTGTGAAATATATTCTTTCACGAATGGATTCTTAGGATACCATCAAGTTAAAATTACTAAAGAAGACCAAGAGAAGACAGACTTTCACCACTGAATGGGGAAGTTGTTTCCTATACAGTGATGCCTTTTGGATTAGAAGAACGTGCCTACTGTGTTTCCACGCATAGCGGTCCAGGCATTTCAAGATGTTATCCATAAAATTTCTGCAAGTCTACCTTGATGACTATGACAATATATGGACTAGTGAAATACCAGTGTGACAATTTTTTAGACTGATGTTTGAGATATGTCAGAAATTGCAGGATATCCCCCAACATTAAGAAATGTGTTTCTTCACTAACTCCATTTGGGACCCTATTAGGGAATATTATATGTAAAGAAGGCCTTTACCGGTGGGTCCCATACCAAAGTTGTGCATTATTGTGGGATTAGGGGAAGTCTACTAGCCAGAGCATAGTGCATAGATTCCTTGGGTATACAGTGATACTACCCAGAATTTTTATCAAGGGGTATCCCAAAATTATTACCATTCCATTGGATAAGTTACTAAAACACATGAGTGCCTTTCACTGGGGAGATGCGCAATAGATGAAATTTGACACTTTAAAGGATATAGCTTGCCACCATTGTGCCCATACTACGATTTTCCTTCTTGGGATAAACCTTTTCCATGTGCATGTTGATGCTTCAAGCATGGAAACTGGAGTAGTCTTAACACATAGCCTGGAGAAGGGATTGTTGAGCACCCCTTGCGTTTTTCTAGCAAGAAGCTAAAACCAGTAGAGCAGAACTACACCACTATTGAGCACAAAGCAACTGTTGATGATCTACACACTGCATAATTTTAGGAAGTATCTACTGGAAACACCCTTCATATTTTACACGGATCACATGAAATTGAAGTAATTAGTGAAGAAGCCCATTTTTAAAGGGCACATATGCCGATGGGTCCGGTTGTTTTCAGGATCATTTAATTTTAAAGTTGTTGTCGAAATTGAAGGAAAGAATAACTCAGGGCCTGACCATTTGTCAATAATTGACTCTAGGGAGGATGACACACACAACAATGAGGATGATATGTTAGATGCATGCAACTATTAAGATTGCAGCGTGTGCACTCTATGACTTGGAAGATATTGTCTATGTTTCTTAAAATAGTTGTGACACCAGGAGGAATGAAAAAATCTGGAAAGAAAATAGTTAGCTAAACACATCGTGCCCTACATGTTAATAAGTAGAGACTTGTACAAGCTAGGCCGCGATGAGTTTATATGCACTGAGTGTCATGTCATGGAACATGAGCGTGCATTGTAATCATAGAAGAAGGACATGGTGGGATTTTAGGAGGGAAATATGTAGGGAATTTATTAACATCATGAAAGATTCTACTCACAGGGATTTAGTGGGAGAGTAACTACCAAAATTACATTGAATTTTGCAAGGCATGTGACCGTTACCAGCACCTTGGTGAGCTAGGAAAAAGAGATGAGATTACCTTGAGACCTATAGCCAACACAAAAACATTTGAAAAATGGGAAATTGATTTCATATGACCAATTTCAACTACCACACGAAGGACTAGATTCACGTTATATTATCACTTGCACTGATTATTTAACAAGGTGGAGTGGAAGTCATCACCTGTAAGGGATTGCATACATACTGAATTAGCTACTAAATCCTTATGGGAAAATCTTAATCAACATATATAGATGTACTTTATGATTGAGTAGTGATAGGGGTACACATTTTCTGAATGAAACATTCAAGTATTTTGTTCGCAGAGTTCATGGTGGCCCATCAAAAAAATACCCGATCTCACCCACAAGATAATGGAACTCTTAAGGCATTTAACAAATATATTAAGCCACACAATGACAAAAAAAATGTAATGTGGGAAGACAATATTGGGATGAAAAGGTATCAGATCATTCTATGGGCTATACAGGATCAACCTACATGATATTGAACAAATCCACACAATTTCAGTTGGTGTTTGGTGCAGGAGGCTATTTTACCAATTGAATTTACGCTAGCATCATTGTGTATTGCACGCCTACATGAGGATTAGTCTGATGAACAAGAAATTCAAGACTGAATGGAGAACGTTAATGTAATTGGATACAAAAGGTGATCACTTACTCATATGGAGTCAGAATACTGAAAAGGCACAACAAAAAGTATGGCATGATCACCATATTAAAAACAAACAATTCGAGGTTTGGGCAGATGGTAAATTGTTATATGACTCCAAATTTTTGTACAACATCCTAGGAAACTGAAACTCCATTAGTTTTGGCTATACATCATCTCATAAATCCTTGATTCAGGTGCTTACCAGTTACAAGTGCTCGATGGAATATAGTTACCAGGCCATTTCAATCGGAGTAGGACGAAGCCCTACTATAAATAAGTCTTCCTTGTGTTTATAAATAAGGTAGTATTGCCATTTAGCCTAGGATTTCCTTTTATGCATCTTATTTCTCTATGTTTCCTTTTCTCATTGTCTTGTTTGTTTCTTTTTGTTGTTGTTTTGTGTGCCTTGTGTGCTAGTAGCCAATTATTATTTTCAAATGGTTTTGTATGCATAGAGAACCATGCATCTATTTTTATGTGGGGTGGAGTAATGAAAAGTAAAATGGAAGCTGGTAGTAGAACTTGTGTTTTGGTGGCCCAGATTAAAAGAGCGTAGTGTAGAAGAGTGCACGTATAAAAGGTAGAACTAAGGAATTTTGGTGTCAGGGTAGCTTTATAAAGACCATGTACAAAGGATGAGAAGCACAGGAACAACATGAGATAGGTGGAGGGAAAAAAATAGGATAAGGAAAGAAGAAGTACCTTCGGCGATGAAAGCGCGTGTGCACAAGGATCTTTAGTCAGTAAGGACTTTTTGCATGCACTAGAAGGTTGTAATGATTTTTCAAGTAGGATTGCGTGTGAAGGGTAAGAGCGATTTAAGGTTGGCTTTAGTAGAAAAATCTATCATTTATTGCAAAAGTACGTTAGTAGGTGGCATAACATTTATTTTAGGAGAGAAGAAAAATCTATAGGTAAAAGGTCGAGGATACATTGTTATTAGTTTCCATTAGTGATAAAGAAGAGATCTATTGCGAACTAGGGCATCTGTGATAGAATATTTGTGTGAAGAAAAAAAGTGTGAGAATTATTGAGTGCGTGACTAGTGTACATTTTTGAACCAAAGTGGATAAAGTACATAGGCAGAGGGAGGAAGGTTTTCATAATGGTACGCCTTCTTGTTGAAGGATTTTCCAAGCTTAGGGTTCTGCAGGTAAGACATGGGAGTGAAGGGAATTTTCATGAAGGAAAGCCAAAAATTTGAGTAGAGAAAGGAAGAGGACAAATAAGGAAGAGTTTGTTTTTAGTAACCTGACCAAGAAGATAGACACCAAAGAAGGCAACCGTCACACTAGAGAATGGAAAGGAAAAGGGGAAACAAATTTCTGCCACCAACTTCAATGAGGAGTGGTATGTGGAGATGCAATACCAACATGTCATGTATGCTTGGAAAAGAGATGAGTATCCCATGTAAGGAATATGGTAGTGAGCAATTACAACCATCACACGCGCACCACCAAGAAATATATGGCATAGGAATTGGTTCACCTGATAGACAAAATGACACTAGAAGGGATGTCAATCTCCAGTGATCAAGTGAAGGTAAAATTAGAGAAGGCTTGGTTGCTGCAACTTATGAGTTGCCCCACTCTAGAAAACCTAAGCGACTCTACCAGTGGTTGATTTCACGCATGTATGAGGACCACATCTACTTCGCATGCCGAAGTATGAGCATAACCCCTTAACTAATTTCTAAGTTTACCGACCTTGTTTGTAAAGGGGAGTCGGTAGATGATGACTTGGAGAATAAGGAGGCCATTAACGATACTTTGAAGACTTATGACTATAAGAAGAGGTCTCACTACTTTGACAACCCTGATAGCTCTGACCCAGTGATGAGGTTGTCACGTATGCATTTGGTATCTAAATGGAATGGATACCTAAAGAATTTCTAGACACACAGTGCAAGGAGAGGCCTAAGTTCACTATGTGTACCATTAACTTTTAGCATGAACTATCTATAACATTTCCACCTTCATTATAGACGAGATAGTGACCAAGTATTTTGTGACGGTGTAGAAGATGCCCTGTTTGGAAATGTCCTCCACACAATCGTCTTCTCAGAAATTAGGGTGTCCAATTACTGAGAGAGGTTTGTATGGACAAAATACAGATGAAGGTTCAACCTTAGCGAAGAGATTGACCAAATACACATCGTGATACCATGACGTTCACCCACAAGGCGTACCTAGAGAAATGGTACCCCAGAGAATGCAGGGCACTTTCATGTGGATGAATGGATGATACTTCAAACAATTACCAGGTGCTAGTCTATGAAAGAATTTGACCTTTGATGTATGCCAACATTACTGAATTGGAATATTCATGTTGACAGATGGGACCAAGATCCTATGGTGTCAAATAACTTTCTCAAGTCACTGAGCAAGTATTTCCTACTGAGGGAGTGAATGTCTCCAAGGAGGCCTAAAGACTAAGGTTACCCCATCGGGAGGAAGACCATGACAATCATGACCTACAAAGGAAGCTGGTATACCTTAAGAAGTGCACCTTTGTGGAGAAGTATGTCTCCCATGAGGTGTGCATGATAAAACCTATGATGCTTCTAATTGTTGGAAGGACCACATTGAGGGCATACCTTTGGATTAGGCCCAAGTATGAGAAGGGCGCCTACTTAGAGAATGATGTTTACTTCCCCAAAGACCCCACCAGGAGGAAGAAATATCCCATTAAGGAAAAGAGAAAAGATGCACCTGAGGAAGAGGTTTCAGAGCAAGAAGAGCCCCCTTCAAAATAAGAATCACCGAAGGAATGAGTTTTCATAGTGAAGAAGATGAGAAGGAAGAGTCTCCTATACTAGGAATTACTAGTTAGGAAGAGGCAGAAGGTAGTGGAGGAGGTGGAATAAGAAGGAACAGAGATCCTAGAGGCCTAAAGAGGTGAGAGAGATGATGACAAGCACAAAGAGGCTCACAACCACCCTGTGTATGATGTGCATGACTTCTGAGGATGAGGGAAATGAAGAGAAGGATAAGGGGAAGAGGAAGGTGCTCAAGGCAAAGTGAGAGAGTGAGGAAGTGAATACAAAGGATCAAAGGACCCCAAGCCTCACCAAGGAGCAAGATAGAAGAGGCTGCGGAAAGGGAAGTGGTGGGAATAATATAAGGACTTCATGGAGTAGAAGGTGGAACGCAGCATTGCTGACAAAATACTCAAAGTGATAGAGGTGGAGAGTATTAGGAAAATCATATGGGAGCATGGGCAGAGATCTCATCTTAGCAGTAAGCTTTCCAAAGGTAGCATGCAATGGAGGAAAGAGTTTGGTAGTGAGACAAGAGAAGGGAATGAGTTATATCAATGATCCAAATAAGGTACTATGTGTGTGCCTCCAAAGTACTATGCCCACAGACCAACTCCTCTCATGGTATTCATTTGAAGAAGAAGGCGCATACCCTTGTACAAGACAAGGAAGATGTTATCTTTGTCTCTTTGAGTCCCATGTTGACGAGCCCGAGTTCAAGGTCAGCAAAGGAGCACTTGATGAAAATGTATCAAAGACCAAGGGAGTGAACCCCCTGATAAATGCTCAACAGTTATCCAATCATAAAGTTATGCAAAGCCCATCAATAAGGTATCAGTTGAGGTTGACGGTGAGACTCTCCAGAAGGAATGACAGGATAAGGTTCCTAGAGGAAGAACTAGAGAAGTAGGAGGAACTCATTAAGAAAGAAGAAAGGATCTGAAGTAGGAAGAGATGATCAATGCACATTTAAGGCAGTGAAATAAGGGAGAAGAAGAGGTGAAGGTGTGTAATTTTTACAAGAATATTTAAATGATCATGGATGCCATCACATTGAAACAACCTAAATCTAGCACTGCTCATGAGTAGAAATACGAGTCAACATTGCAATGGTTGGTAGACTTAACCCACATCCTTACCATGGAGAAGATGGTCATTCTCCTCTAGATATCAACAGAAGAGGTATTGGCAGCACCAGAAGGATGAAGATATAGCAAAATATTGGGGAGACAATGAAATGATATTCCAAGCCCCTTGCCACTGTATAGATCGCCACATGGATGGCTGAGGGCATGTATGATAACTACACTAGTAGAGATAGGGTATACAAGTCATACTAGTTGTTACACATGAGGTGGGTCTAAAGGAATACCAAGATAACAACAAAGGAAAAATGGCGTTTAGAGAGGGATGATATCCTAGCCAAGAGCTAGAAAATAATATGGAAGCTAATCAAAACCTTACAGGGATCGATTAAAAATTGGCTTAAAGAGATTGTATCACCAGATCACCTATAGAATGGGGACGCATTAGATGACCTTATCAAGCAGTTAGAAGGGGTTGTAGATATGTTGAATACTAAGGGTGATATAAACTAAATTTTGAGGAGGTAAGCGTTCTAGTGGGTGACCTACTTCAATATGTGTAGGATGAGGTAGACACCTAGGAAAAGATCAACGAAACAATAAGGAAGGAGTTCCCACAACTCTTGTAGAAATAGCTAAGATATTTGATTCTTCCATTTATTCTATTCTTCATTCTTCCATTCTTTACTTCTTCATTCAATTTTTTTTGGGTTCCACCATTTGTTATTTTTTAAACGTAGTAGTATGTTCCCAAGGATGAAGAACAAGTCTTAGTGTAAGGTGATGTTGGACTTCAAAATAGTGGCTAAGTGACCAAATGGTGCATGAGTGCATGGGACCAATAGAGAAGAACGACGTCGTGGGGACAAGTGTCACAGGACATGGGTTTGAAGAAGTGTTTAGGAGAAACCAAGGTGTGCGCACAACGCAATACACATAGTCTAATGAATTAGCCATATTTAAATGTTCTAAGAGGCACTTGACGAGAAAACATGACCCGACTAGGCATGCCGAGTGGATAAGGTGCCAACCGGGAGATTCTTGGTTGTCAAGGAAATAATATTCCACATATGGAATATTATTAGGAAGACATCATTTCAGAAAGTGGATGAGCTCATAACAGAATAAGAATGCACCATTGAAGGACCACATGGACATTTGGCATCCAATCTACTCCTGAAGAAAAGGCATGGCAATGGGTGTTGGTGTTATAAGAGAGAGATGCTCAGGTATAAGAAGAGATAAAGACACACAAGGAAGACATGAAGATGAGACACTAAGACAGTATAGTATGAGGGAGAGCGAAGCTCTGCGGAGAAGTATTAGGAGGACCTAGGAGTTGGGATTCTCATTAGAGGACTGTAGGAATGTTATCATGTCTAAGGGATGGGTCTGTAAATTTTTTGTAATAAATAAAGCATATCTAGGACCTCTGATATATGGGTTAGATCCCTATTTCGATACATTTTTTCTGATGCGACCATTTTGAATGTAATGTGGTTGCTGAGACTTTGATAAATATAAATATATGTATTTGTTCTAAATATCTAGTTCAAGGGTGCAAACCAAAGTCTTATTTCCTTATATTTTATGGTAGAAACTATTCTTTGTATTTCATGCCATGATGTTTCTCTTGTTATTAAATGTCTTGGGTATAAGGATATGATAGCTCATGTTGTGTTTTTACATGAATATTCACTTCTTTGTAACTAATCCTCTAACAATGGCAAGATCTTCTCACAATGCTCACATAAAGGAGGGATTTGGCACCCGCACGTGCCTCAGGTTAGCACTCAGCGCCTTCTGGGTGATAGGCCAGTGCACATGGGGTTAGAAGTTAGTAGATGGGTAAAAATGAATACAATGGTTTGGGACCTAATATTTGTAATATTGTTTTTCTCCATCAACAGGGTATTTCTAAAACCTCCTTGGATCCTTCATCCATCTCTATTCATGGATTTGATAGTATCCCCAAATGGTTCTTAGGTACTAAAAGCACCCTAAAATTTACATATTAAATTACATAAATAACTAAGGAAGGCTAATACCATTTCCACCTCTAGTCAAAGCTCTAATTCTAGGAATGTAACATTAAGATAGAATCTTAGAGGAATGCTTAACTAACATGAATATAATTCAAAATCTAGCTAATCATGCCTACTAATATGTTCAATTACCTAACATGGGCCTAAATAGACCTAAGAGGGTAGTCAAATGGGTATATTTGCTACTCCAAACAAGGTGAAATGGCCTCTCTAAATGACTACATGGTCATTTAGGATATCTATCTACTAACCTTATCGAATGCTTTATGTAAGGATTGAGCTTGGCTATAAATCATATTTATTATATGAGATGCAAACAAAAGCATGGTGTCTAAAATTGAAAGGTAGTACTTAAGTCTTATTTATAGTTTTTCTTTTGAGGAAAACTTACAACTTCGTGTATGTGGAACTAAAAGTAAAAAATAATATTAAGAATTTATAATCATGATTAATATTTTCTAATCATAATTGGTGAATTATCAAGTGATTAAGATGTGTGGAGCCTTAATCAACCTCTTAGGGTCAACTAGGAGGATAGGGTAAGCTTTTGAATCTTGTTGAGATTTTTTGGAGAGAATTGGGGTGATTTTGAGTGGTTAGAAGAGGGGTTTGAGCCAATAGTAGGGTATATTGACCAAAACAAGGGAAAATTAGGCTTAATTAGCTAATATTCACTAATTTCTTGTTTTGAAGAGGATTTTGACTTAGGATTCTTCATAAAGTGGCATCCTGGATGTGAAAGAGGTTTGGTAACTAACAAAATGTTGTTAATTGACCGAATTGGTAAGAAAAGTTAGTTAATTATCAAAAATCACTAATTATAACGGAATTAGTAAGAATGAGAGTGATTTTTGTGCATTTTGGCAATAAGATTGCAAAAGCAGAATTTAGGTGTCTATGGGTACTATTATACTCCCTGTCATTGTTGGGCCTTTTATGTTGTGCATTCTATGCCATGAAATTCCTAACAAAATTAATTATAATATTATTATTGGGTGGCCTTGAATCCATGACATGCATGTGGTCCCCTCCACTCTTCATACGCAGCTTAAATTCCTCTATCAAGGAGTTGTCTACAATGTTCCAACTGACACATCGTCATTCACCTATTCTAATTATATTGAGCATTATGTTACTGCTCCAAGTTCTTGTGGCCCATATTTTTCCAAATATGGTCTTGGATATAATTATTTTCTCCATTATGGTTTTTTTGGTAATGGCCTCGGCCCACAAGGATAAGGAGTCACAGAGCCATGGGTTATCCCTACTCAATCTAACAAGCTCATATTAAGATATCATCTCCCATCTATACCCTCTTTAGAATCTTAGACTACTCTACATACTGCTTCATTTCCCTTTGTATATCTAGACCTCATCATTGATTCCACTCCTACCACTTGGGATAAGTTAGACACTTTTGTTGTTGATGACTCTATTTTCGAATACATGGGGGTTTACGATCACCTCCCTTATTTCTATCGTAAGAAGCATTCTCCAGCATTTCTTAATTCTACCACTTACTTTAGAGAGTCTAATATACTTACTAACACTATTGATCCTCCTGATATTATTCCTTCTGACCCATACATTGAGGATCAGTCAACCCCTCTCTATGAGGATACTATTCAATATCATCTCGGCACTTTTGATAACCCATGAATATTTTTGTTAGCTTCCTCTCTCACGCCCTATAAGAAAATATATATCCAATAATCTCTCTAGGAATTTTCATACATCTTCACATGGGACTATAGTGACATGCCTTGTACTGATCCATCTGTCATCATGTATAACATCGCTCTTCATCCCGATACAAAGCTCTTTCAACAGAAAATACGAAAAATTCACCAAAAGGTTACACTCCTAGTAAAAGAAGAAATACAACTACTAGATATTGGCATTTCATTGATTACCTCAAGTGTGTGTCTAATATTGTTCCCATTATGAAGTCAGATGGCTAGGCCCATTATTTCATAGAATTTTTTGATTAAAACAAATTTTGTCCCAAATATAGTATTCCCTTACCAAATATCGACACCATTGTTGATTCCACCGGTGAGTATGATATTATTTCTTTCATGGATGTCTTTTTTAGGTACAACCAAATTAAAATAAACCCATCTAATCAATAAAAAACTTTATTTACAACACCATGGGGAACATTTTATCACATTGTCATGCCATTTGGCCTTAAAAACATCAGATCCACCTATCAGCATGTAATAACGCATAGCTTTCATGACTATATTCACAAGATCCTCAAAAGACTATGTTGAGGATATATTTGTTGAATCTCACCATCCTTCTACACATGTCCAAGACCTTCACACACTCTTTGAATGTCTACGATATGATAATGCAAGCATAAATCTGAAGAAGTATGTTTTTAGAGTCACAATCGACAAGCTCCTTAGATACATTATTTCATAATGAGGTATTAAAATCAGCCCCAACAAAATCAATGCCATTTTTGACATGCCTCCACCTCACAATTTAAGGAAATTATGCTCATTACAAGAGAAAATCTAAGTTATTCGATGATTCATTGTGAAATTTTTTTGATGAAACCCAACCATTCACACATTTGATGAAAAAAGATACTCAATTTGTCTGATATTATCATTTCCAACAATTATTTGACATTATCAAAACATACCTCTAAAATCCACCAGTCATGGTCCCTCCCATAACTGAGTATCCTTTCTTGCTATATATTTCTGCCACATTTCATGCTTTAGGATCCCTACTAGCATAGCAAGATGATTCTCGGTGTGAAAGGGTTGTCTATTATACCATTCAGACTCTTCTCTCTTACAAATGCAAATATAGTTATATTGAAAAACTATTTCTTGGTCTTGACTTTGGATCAGACAAGTTGCGCCATTACCTTCTTAATAATGAGATCCATATTATTACCAAAATTCAATCCATTACGATACCTATTGTCTCACATACATCTTTCAAGATGTCTAGTAAGTTGGGTCATACTACTCACTGAGTTTGATTCCAAGTTCATACCATAAAAATCAATCAAAGGTGAAGTCATTACAGATCAACTAGTTGAAGCACCTCTTCATGATGCATCTTATGTCTTTGATTCCAACACCATCGACTCTAATACTTGGACCATGTATTCTGATAGATCTCATTGTATCTCTAGTGTTGGGGCTGGGACATTCTTCATCACTCCACATATTGATCTATTCCCCTTTGTATATCACTTAGGGTTCTATTGCACTAATAACATTTTCGAGTATGAATCCCTCATCCTCGGCCTCACTACCACTCGAAATCTTCTTATCTTATATATCTACATACGTGGTGATTTGTAGATAATTATTAATCAATTTAATGACACATATCACATAAAAGAGGAGCACTTGATTCCATTTAATGTTCTTGTTAAGGATCTCTTAGCTACATTTGAGTCTTACTCTCTTATTGTCATCCTACATAAAGAAAACCACCATGTGAAAACTATGGCTAGTATGACATCACTTATCCCTTAGGACATCACTAATGAGCAGGCCATGTTCATTATTTGGAACTTGTGACAACCTTCCACTTCTACCCTACCACTAGCAGCTTGTGCCATCACACGTAGTCATGACAACCCTGAATTTTTCACTCTAATTTACAACTTTATTTATTGACAAACCATTCGTGATGGCTTAAAACCTCATAAATCTTGTCAATTGTGATATGAGGCCACCCATTATGTCATCATCGGGGTAGAATTATTTAACAATTATTTTACAGTCATCTGTTGTGATGTCTTGGACTCACTAACATCCCTACTTCTCTATCGCAGATACATGACAGCTTATGCAGTGGCCACTTCTTTGACAAAGCCATGTCTCACAAGCTATTATGATAGGGATATTATTAGCCTACCATGGAAAAAGATTAGCTCAAATATTATACGCACTATGATGAATGCCAAAAACATGGAATTATTCACCATGCACCTACATATGATCTCTAACCGATTGCACCAACATGGACATTCTCTCTACGGGGATTCAATATTATTGGCATGATCAATCTTGAATCAACTAATGGCCACAAGTTTATTATTGCCATCATAGAGTACTTTACTAAATGGGTTGAATAATCCCTACTACGTACCACCACTGGTTTTTACATTTGTAGTTTCATCACTACTCACATCATTACATGCTTCGGCATTTCCTCTGCCATTATCAATGATAATGGGTTTTCTTTAAAAACTAAGGATGCTAAAAAGTTTTGTGTAAAATTAAAAATTAAACAATCATTATATACTCCTTATTACACATAGGGAAATGGAAAAGCTGATACCGCCAGTAAAATTGTTGTTAAAATCTTACGAAAGACTATTTCTAGTAGTGGTGATGAGTGGAATAATCAACTCTTATATACTCTTTGGGATTTCTTTACTACTGTGCGTACGCCCACCAATGCCACACCCTTTTCACTATTCTATGGTATTGAGGTCGTCATCCCATTAGAACTAGATATACCATCTTTATATATTTCATTCAAAGGAAAACTTCAAGAAAATGAGTATCACAAGAAATGCTTACATGAGCTAGAAATGCTTGAACCTCACTACATACAAGCTCTGGAGAATCTTTGTGCCTATCAATCTCACATCACCCACACATACAATCACAAAACTCATCCTCTTGAGTTCAATGTAGGTGATCTCATGTTAAAATAAAATTAGAAAAACAAAAATGTTGATGCTCTTCTCAAAGAAAAATTCAAGCCTAATGGGCTTGGCCCTTATATTATTATCTACAAGCTTGGTAGTGGTGTTTATCACCTTGCCACTCTCTTGGGAAAGCCAAAAAAAACCAACTCAATGTTATGCATCTTAAGTGATACTACGCATAAATAACGCTCATTACCCTATGACACACTATAGTTCCATGGTTCATACTCGACTACTTAGGGTTTCAATATAAAATGAATATGACCTCATTCACTCACTCATGCACTCTCTATGATTTATGCTTTCATGAGTACATCTCTCTCTAGGGAAAAATTCAAACCATTTTCCAATGACACACTCTTGTTCTACAGTTCATTCTTGACTATTGAGGGGGAATTTATAAATTAACCTCATCACATGCATACTCATCCACATTCACTCATGGGGAACGTGGATCCTATCACACTCAAAATCCATTTCATTCCATCTCACACCTCCATGTCATACTACATGTCTTGGTCACATTTAGTCTTGCTTACATTTACTCGTTACATGTACACTCTATTACGCATGCTAGTTAGATATTTTGTATGTCATTATCTTTCAATATACACATGTGCATTCACTTGCCTTCCAATTATGATCATAGGCTTTACAAAAATATTTACATGCAGCATGGATACTTGGCGTAGTACCCTATACTAGTCCCACAGTGGCTCCTGAGGGCATCCAGTTTTGTACACACTATAGGTGTTATTGTTTCATTTTTCATAACACATTACTATATCGGATTATACATGATTTGACATAATTTCTATCTTTCTAACAAGCTAACGGGTACTTCTTATGTAGAATTTACTTTGTATTTCTATTAGATTCCATGGTTTTCTACTATATTGATTTTCATTGTCTAACTTTGCTTATCATTTTCTGTCATTGTTTGCGAGATTTTCCATTTGTTTTGTGTGCACAGTCTACTTTTTGCTATATATCATCCTTTTTGGGTAATTTTGGGTTGGATAAATTACCTAAGTATTTGAAGAGTGCACAGAGAGTTAGGGCACACAAGTGGGGAACAGAAGTGCACACAAGGGCAAGTTAAAGAGGCATGCACTAGAAGAGAAAATCCCAGGACTTAGCCAATTTTGCATGGCACGGGCTAAAAATAGGAAAAGTAGTTGGAGAGTGGCCTAAGAAAATATTAAATCAAGAATACTTTGTGGCTAAGCAAGGGCTATTTTAGGATCAAATTGTAATATTAACAGGCATACACAGTTTGGTCTCATAATAGGATTAAAACAGGTCTGATTTATAGTTTTAATCTAGTATTAGGATTGTAAAGAAAACATGTGTGTTGTATGGTTACTTATGTATGTACACATGGTTATTATTAGCATACAATCTATTTTGAGATGCATGAGCAGTGATGGGAAAGTCCTCACCCTATAAATATGTATTGATCTGCATAGTTTTGAACACCATGTATTGGGACAAGTGTGTGTGATGTTATTTAGTTATGTTGCATTGATATACTTGCGCGCATGACACTATGGTGATTTTTACTATGTATACAACTTATGATATGTAATCCTTCTATTTATTAATGGATTATTGCAGATGGTTTATGGTAATTGATATATTTGATCATGGTATTTGTATAGTGAATTTGATCTTAGTATTAGTTTGATATGTTATGTTTCCTTATTATTTATGTTTCCAATCTAAGAACATGGATGTCATGTTTATACTAGAATATATGCTTTTATAATGGGTTATATGAACATACATGCTAACATCTTGATAATATTTCACAAAAGAGAGACTTGGTAGCTTCGCGTGCTTTGGGTGAGCTTTCAAATTAATTTGGATGAAGAGTCAAGGTGCCTAGGAAATTGAGGGGAAAAATAAGACTACATTTTGGTTTCATTTTCAGGACCTCTTTTCAAATTGTCTTCCAAGATGTTACATGTCAATGGCATATTGATTGACTCTTGTAGCCATTGAAAGTTGGGTAGATGAAGGAAAATATCATTTTGCATGAAGATATGGTTTTAGACCTAATTTCAATACACACAAGTGGGTGGAAGATAACCTATATAATAAGCTCTATGAGATGTTTTTCATCCTTTTTCATATAGAATTATATGAGTGGTTATCGGCATATGCATCAAAGAAAATCTAGAGTTACAGACCAAGGGTTTAGACACAAGTAGATTACCATACATTATTTTATGTAGATGAACATTGGACGCGTGGTGTAGATCATTGGTGGGTTGGTGTTGTATGAATTTATACATTGGAGTACGGTGTTTCTAAGTATTCTTGTTTGGAGACTGTTGAGTTTTAATTCTTGCACCAACCCAGAGGATCTTACATATGCATTATTCTTGTAGCAATTTATATCTTGATAGTGGTATTAAGTTTAGAATAATTACCCATAGCTAGCTAAACACACCACCGTGAACAGGGGCAGGAGTAGGTGTGGTTAAATATGACATACCTAATGGCATAAAGGTAGAGAGAGGAAAGGTGGATCAAGTCTAATGAAGCGTGGGAGAGGGAATTGGCTAAAAGTGCAATATTGAGGAGTATGTAGATATGCATAGGATGATGTCTTGTGAAGGATTTAAAGCTCACATGGAAAACATGGATCTAGAGCATCAGGATCTCCCCCACTTACAAAAATGCACTAGAGAATCCCCTTTAGATTCTAATGAGAACACGTCAAAGGAGGAAATATTGAGGATTTTGGGTGCCCATTTGATCCCACTTGATGACCTATCCCTTGCTCTTAGTTTTCCAGTTCTAGAATTAATCATTGATATGCAGGTGAGTGTTGATAATCTTGTAGCTTCATGTAGATATAATTTTCCTTTAAATACAGAATTGCATCAGATAACACATACACCTATGGTAGCACAGACGACATCATCCTTTTTTGGAGGACCATTTGGAGTAATATTTTCTTTCACGTCATTTGGATAGAGTGTGGGCACATAGAACATTGATAATATGTCTGGGAGTACTAAAAAAATTTAGAATGTGGGAGTTTAGTTTGTCACTATAGTTGGGACATAAGGAAGTACATCCACTAGCTTGTTTCCTCCTATGATAGGTGGGTTAAGAGGATTATGAGGATCAAGATCAAGAGGATCATGTGGTTTTGGTGGTGGAGGAAATACTGGTGGAGGCTCTAGATCTGGATCGGGTAAACAAGGTCCACACCCCAATCAACCACAACAAGTTTATTACGATATGTCCCTTCACTTTCCAAAATATATAGGTATTGAAGATGTTGCAGAGCATGTGCACAAGTGTGAGGTTTCATGGCTTGTTAAAGGAATCACAACCTCAGATAGAAAGAAAAGTAATTTTTCTACTACTCTTTAAGGGCGCATGCATAGCTAGTACAGAAAATATGACCCACGTCATACTACGGTGGATTATAATGCTTTATTCTCTGTGTTTCTATCTGAGTTCCATATTCCATAATTTGAGCAGAAAAGTATCAATGCACTTAAGGACATTAAACAAGGTTTATCTGAGAGTGTGCGATAGTATGACACACATTTTAAAACTTTGTTGTCAAAGTTTTCTTATGACATACATCCTAATCAGCATGCACATTGGTTTTTTGGTGGATTTTTGAATTAATTCAAACATGTACTATCTCATAAGATATTTTTAGATCCATGTGACACCCTGGAAGAAGTGTTGTACACTAAGGTATTTTGAAGTGTGGACAATGAAGTAAGTCTATTCTTAAAAGCAAAGATTGTAACCATGGAAAAATAGTTGGAGAAGCTCTTTGATAATTCATCTCATGAGACACACAGTAGAATATGGTTTACAGATTGTGAGGTTAAAGGATGGACTAAGGATAGCTTCCCTCATAATTCGGTGCATGCCATGTTGCTAGATTGTGAAATCTATCATTTGGAACATCATGCAAGTAGATGTCCACTCTTATAGTGCGTGGTCCCAATAGAATTTGTCTATGTATTGTAAGATTTTCAAGAGTTATACTCATGACACAATTAACTGCAGGGTGAATAATTATATTCATGAGGCCATTGAGAATGGTGTGCACAAGACTAAGTGTAGCAAGTGGATCTAAGGAATAATGAGAACAACTTAATGAAGGGCACAATAATGGGGATAATAGGAATAGAGGATTTCATATAGTATATAGAGGATGAGGTCACGACAATGGAAGATGAGGATTTCATAGAGGGAAATTTTTATACATGTGTATCATCCTTATCATTATCAGCTGTGAGTGTCCCTTAGAATGTGGTTTTCCTCATGGTGTGGAAAGTAACACAAGTTGTGAAGAATGGCCTTGATTTATATGAGCACATGAGAAAGAAACACAAGCAAGACAATGGTGCACATGGGAATGATAAAAGTATGATGCTCAGGTTGATAGATCAATGGATGCTGAAGGTAGCACCTACACCTGAGTTATAGCATTTGTTTTAGTAACTAAAAGTATTTGAATCTGGATGTGCACGGGAATCTCCAAAGTACAAGCCAACTATAACAAAGTAAAGAAATGATAAATTCAAAGTACCCTGATGCTACACATCAAAAAGAGGTTTATTAAGAAAACTATGGTCTGTTATCAGGGATCTAAAAGGATAGATACATAGTTTTTAAGGAGAAAGCGTGTGTGATGGAATGAGAAGTAAAGAGGGTTGAAACTCCTGCAGAAGGACATAAATGGCTGTGAAAGAGGTATGTCAAATGTTTCACCAGGATAACATAATCCCTTTTTTAGGAGAGTGGTTACAGAGATAAAAGTACCACATGTAGGTAATGAGTGCAGAAGAGGAAGATACTTCATGCACAATATAGCCCCACATAATCACGAGTATGACAAGGATATTACACTTGAATTCATTCATAGATCGATGGATTTCTGAGAAACATTCTGATAGATACATGGGCAAGGGAGGTTAATGTACTCATGTTGGATGCATGGAATTAGATAGGAAAGACCACCATTGTACAGCCTTCTTCTAATGTTCTGTATATATGTGAAAACAAAATGATTGCTAATCCTATTGTATTACTAAAGGATGTAACTATTACAATTCAAGGGGCCAAATTTGTGGGGGACCTTGAGGTATTAGAGCTTTCTAAAGCAAACAACTTATCCCAACATTACTTGGGTGACTCTTGGTGTTATGCAAAATAATGTAAATTTGTATTTCAACAAAGGGTACATTAGCTTTGATAACAAGGAAGAGCACATTACTATACCTTTTACTTGATGCTAAATGATGCCCCGTATGTTGAGCCTTTGAGTGAAGAATATTTGAACATTGATATATGTGCAAAAAATCAAGAGACCCTGAGGTAGCTGAGCCATCTAAGGAAGGCGTGATACAGTGGGATGATGCTCATTCATTTAGTAATACCACAAGTATTACTTGTGAAAAATGGGTGCATAGAGAATGTATGAAGTAGTTGGGAAAGAGATAAAGAACACATGTACTTCCATGATAAGGGTGTACATGATTAGGTGTTTAAGTTAGAACCGGATGCCTAATTACACTGGTGAGGGGAACCCTGATGTATTTCTATGTGTCATGGAAGCCCAGTGAAAGGATGGGGGTGATAGATGAAATATTCTAGTATATAATATATCATGATACATTTACACGTTACTAGGAAACACACAGAGACAACCTATTAGAGTTGAGAGATGTGAGAATAAAATTTTCTACTAGGTTCTTAAGGAGCAATGTCCCTTCTTAGATATGTGAATTTCATGGGAAGTCCCATGCCTCACATCACATTTGCAATTGTGAGATATTATAGATGGAGGGGCAAGAGGCCTTGCCACCATCACTCTCGGTGCATAATTTGTACTCCACTTTAAGATTTTGCACACGTGCATGGTATGTACATGCAAAGTTAACATGGGAAACAAATAATTAGTAGGAGATGACCCCAAGTATGATCTATACTTTTTATTATTTTTCTACTAAGCCTCTGGTAAATCAAGCACTGTAGATTATGAAGCACCTTACTTTGGGAGATAGTGCAAAGGCTGAGGAAATCTTATTAGAAATGTTTGGAGAGCTATGATCTAGAGGCGCGCCTTGGCCTTGAAGAGACAAAGGAAGAAGATATGGTCCATGTCCAGGAAGTAAAAGAAAAGGGTAAGAGGGTATGCATGATCAATGGTGAGGATGATGAGGATACCAACCTGTATGTTAACCAAACTAAAGGTACATGTGAAGGTGATGGAAACAACATATGCAAAGGTGCATGTGTATCATGAGCCTATGAAAATGAAGAAGGTTAAAGTTGGAATAAGTGTAGATCCTAAAGAGGCCATTATTGGTGATTATTGGTCAAAGAATGAAGTGGCTAAGATTATTGAACTCATGCACAAATTTAAGGACTTGTTTCCAAGGGGATATCATGAGTTAAAAGGAGTACACCTATTTTTAGGTGAGATGAGAATCAAACTTAAAGATGGAGTGATCTCGGTTAGGAAAAGGCCTTACATGATGAATCCTAATCTTTGTGTCAAGGTAATAGGATAAATTGATAAAATGCTCAAATATGGTATAATTGAGCCCATTGACGAATCTAAATGGGTGAGCCCCATGGTAATTAGTCATTAAGAAGGATGGGACGATAAAGATCTATGTGGACTATAGAAAACTTAAATGTTGTCATGTTTTATTGATATCTTTTCCCACCCCATTCACAAAAGAGATCCTCGAGGGAGTTACAGGGCATGAGATATACTCTTTTACAAATGGGGTTTTTTGGTTATCACCAGGTGTGCATAGCAAAAGGAAGATCAGGAAAATAAACATTTCACCACTGAATGGATAATTTTTGCATACACAGTGATGCCCTTTGGATTGAATAATGTGCCAGTGGTGTTCTCACACATTATGGTATAGACATTTTCAGAACTTGATTCATAATTTTTTGTAGGTGTATCTAGACGATTGGATAGTCTATGGCTTAGTCAAGGATACCATTTTCAAAATCTAAGAATTATGTTTGAGAGGTGCAGTAAGTTGGGAATCTCTCTGAATATTAAGAAGTGCATCTTTACAACACCTTTTGGCACTTTACTTGGACATATAATTTCTAAGGAAGGGTTATTGGTGGACCCATCCTAGGTCATCATGATCTTTGGTTTGGAAGAACCTAACAATTAGAATTGAAGTGCATGGATTTCTAGGATATACAGGGTATTATAGGAAATTCATTAAAGGTTATGCAAATATTTAGGCACCCATGGAGGAATTATTGAAGGCTAAAGGAAAATTCTATTGGTATGATGTGCAATAGTATGCATTTGAAACGATTGAAAGAAAGTCTGACCACTGCACCTATTTTATGCTTTCCTTCATGGGAAAAACCATTTCATGTTCATGTTGATTCTTATGGGATGGAAATTGGCACAATGTTGGCACAACTAGGAGAAGGAATTTTGGACCACCCTATTTGTTTTACAAGCAAGAAGTTGACATCAATAGAGAAAAATTATACAACTATTGAGCATGAGGCTTTGTCCATGATATACGCACTACAAAAATTCTAAAAATAATTATTAGAAACACCATTTATTTTCTTTACAGATCATATGGAACTTAAGTATTTGGTCAATAAGCCTATTTTTGCAAGGTCGCATTTGTAGGTGGATATTAATATTTCAAGAGTTTCATTTTACAATTGACTATAAATCTAGGAAAAATAAACTCACAACCCTGACCATTTGATCAAGAATTAATTCTGGCAAGGATGCACGAAACATTGATGGATAGAATTCCTAGATGCAAAACCTTTTCATGATTAAACTACGCACCCACATAGAACTAGAGGAAATTGTAGTATTCTTGCACATTAGACAAGTTCCTGAGTGACTGAAGACTATTAGAGAAAGAAGAAACTTGCAATACACGTGACACCTTACCAGTTGATAGGTGGAGATTTATATAATCTAGGTCGTGATGAATTTTTGCACCGGTGTGTTTTGGATAATGAGCGTGAGGCTATTATGGAAGAAGCTCATGGTGGAATTGTAGGAGGTCATTATGCAAATGCTACCACTGTGTGTAAGATTCTGATGGCTGGCCTTTGGTGGGAAACTTTGTACAAGGATACTAAATAATATGTCAAGACATGTGACCATTTTCAGCACCTTGGGAAGCCTTGAACCAAAGATGAGATACCTTTGAGGCCTATTGCAAGTGACGAACCTTTTGAAAAATGGTTGATTGACTTTGTAGGTCCTATTTCCCCACCCACATGTAGGATTGATGTGCATTATAATATAGCTTGTATAGAATATATGACAAGGTGGGTATAAGAAACACCTACAAAGGATTGCATGGAAGTTACAACAGTGATATTTCTATGGGAAAACATTATCAACAGGTATGGATGTCCATTGAGTATAACAAGTGATAGGGGAACTCATTTTTTAAATGAGACAATCAGGATTTTATTGGAATATTTTATGATGGCACACCACAAGACTACACCCTATCACCCATAGGCCAATGATGTACTGCTCAAGCTTTCAACAAGATTCTGGGATAAAAATTGACAAAAAATAAATGATTTTGTAAGTAAAGATTGGGATGATAAAGTCTATGTTGTACTTTAGGCATATAGGATAACTTTAAAAATGTTATATAAGGCCACACAATTCCAGTTAGTATTTGACACAAAGGTTGTTTCTACCTATTTAAATCATGTTATCCATCCCTGCATATTACGCGTGTAGGAGGAATAGTTGATGAAAAAGTATGTATAGGAGAACATAGAAAAAATGATGCACATAGATGAGTGGTGTGCTATTTCTTGATGAATCCAAAAGATAGAAAAGGAGAGACAGAAGGCCTGACATAATAGGAACATATTCAAAACAAAAAATTCAAGGTAGGAAAGATGGTTCTTCTATATGATTCAAAGCTTATGTGCCACCCAAGAAAATTGAAATTACATTGGTTGGGACCATTTGTTTGTAACAAAGATACTTGAATCTAGCACTTGTAAAATGTAAGTGCTTTTCAATTGCAGACGCTAGGATGGAAAAAAAATTCTTGGTTACTTCAACCGGAGTATGTTGATGCCCTACTATAAATAATTCTTCTTGGTGTTTGTAATAAGGTAGTCTTTCCATTTAGATTAGATTTCACTTTTATGTGTTTCCCTTCATTGTTGCTATGATTTGTCAATTTAATTATGTGTTTTTTTGTAATAAGTGCACTTGTGCGTAGGAAGATGATTACTATCTTTTGAGTTCATGCGTAGAGGACCACAAATACTTTTAGTGTGGGCTGGATTACAAGTATGCACAAAATAGTAAATTTTTTGATGTGCAAAGGTTGACTAAGAACCGAAGGAGTGTGCTTGATGGATGATAGTGTTGGTTGCTAGAGAGAAAGGTGTTACAAATAATGAGAATGATGATGATAAGGAATTTCTCAAATTGAATAACATGTGTAATATACAAGGTTTACACAACGTAACGTGAGGTAGGCAGCAATATAGGAAACTAATTGGTATGAGGCACAGATGGATAGGTACTTCAGTGTAGGGCATAGAATGCAAAAAGGAGGTATATGGTTGAGAATTAGTGTGGTGCCAGAAGGTTACGAATGGGGCATGGAAAAAGTAGCGGAAATAATGGAAAAAGTATAAAATTGTAATTAAAACTTTGTATGGTGGTAGGTGAGGAGAAATTAATGCAAAAAATTTGTAAAATATATAAAAGGGGTGCTTTTGAGTTCATTCCTACCTTGCATGTTTAAGTTTCGAGCCGTGAAGTGTGATTTTAAGTGTGATTTGAGAAAAAAGTGTGAGAGTGATCATATAAAAGAAGCAAACCAGTTGATATTTTGACATGACCATAGAAGAGCTCCATTGGAAGGGTGTTTGAGCGAGTAGAAGATGTATGGAAGGAAGGTTCATGGAGATAGGGTTTGAGAAGAACAAAATTTCAGCTAGGGCATGCAATTTTGGAGTTACATAGGTTGAATGAGCACAAGGAAAAGTTGTAAAAATGGTAATGACACCCAAGAGAGAACCTGGGGTGGAAACATGAGGCAAGAAGAAGTATGAACTAGAGGTGGAAGTGGAAGAGGCACTTGAAAGTTAATGTTTAGAAATACAATACCTTTAAGGTGTGATTATGGTGTTGGACTAGGAGTCTCACATAAGAAAAAAAAGGTAAGTGATTACAATCACTGCACCTCCAAAAATTTGGACCAAATTTAGAAATATTTGGTTAAAAAGACATACTTGAGGAATGCAGATGACAAACTGATCTATGATGATGAAGGGAAGAAGATGTTAGAGAAATTTGGGGTCTTGCACGTTTATGAGTTTCCATATTTTGGCAAGCCACAAATACTTTACCAGTGGCTAATGTCCAAAGTCCACAAGGACTTCATCTAATTTGCTGGAAGGTGGGTACCTCACTGTACCTTTGATTGGGAAGTTGACAGGTTTAAGGAGCTCCGAGACAGAAATTGCAAGTGACCTTAGATGACGAAGTGGGCATGGAGGATTTTTTTTTTAGCTGGCATACATAAAGGGAGGGGGCGTAATGGACATTGTAAAATTGGATGATCTTCCCATGATCAAAATTTCTATACACCTCTTGAAAAATTTGAATAATCAAGAGCGTTAGAGTCAGGTGAACAAAAAGTGGCTCCACATTACCAAGAAAATGGTAGAAGGAACTATCTATAAATTTTCTACATTTATACCTGGAACCATTGTTAAAGAGACGTAAACACATAGGAGATAATATCAGCTTAGGTGCCATCCTATTTATCTATTGTATTTGTGAATATTGGGGTCCTAGACATCCTTAAGGATAAAATATGGTAGTTCCTTAAGGAGAAAATCACTTGTAGAAAGGTCTTCAAAGTATACTTGTAAAGGAAATATGAGTGGCACTTATAAGCAAAGGCTGGAGATTTTGTGTAGGCATATGTACGAGGCCTTTGAGCATGAGTGGGGGATAGCCAAGGATCTACCTAATGTATTGGAAAATCAGGCATAATTTGTAGTTTTTTAGCATTACTACATTAGTAGATTTGGCATGAAGGATGGAAAGTGGAGCCATTAGTGTAAACTTCCGTGTTATGCTTTCACCACGCAGTAATTTCAAGCTTCTGTGAATAATTTTTGAAAACGTGTAAACTAATATTTAATGCAAACAATTTTGATTTTGAATATCATACTCTCTAGAAGACATATGTGTATCTGGGTAAGTCTTCTTACATTGAACAATTGATATAAGATGAAATTAATATGCTCCATAAGTTTGAAATTTGTAAAGTTGGGCATGGCTAAGGTATACATTTACCTTAAGCCTAAGTTAGTTGATGGAAAGTACATTGAGAATGAGTTAAAGCTTCCAGAGTTGCCCAGGGGAAAACATATGGTTAGGACTGTACAAGATGATGATCCCACTCCTCCTCACACATATGAGGAAGAACTACAACAATTGGATGATCATAAGGAAGACAACGGTGAATTAGATCATGGTGCATGGAGGAAGCTAACTGTAGGAACAAAGAGGCCACATGAGAGTACCATACCAAAGAAAAAAGAAGAAGTAAGAGATGATATGGGTGTTGGAGAGATATAGAAAGATGAGGGAAATGTTGAAGAACAAGGCTTCATAAGATTTTTGAGGAGAACTAAGATAGAGAGAACTTGCACATGACCCTCTCATCTTTTGAGGAGGGCACTAAGAGTGTCCCCTATGAAACCAATACCACACTAAAAGATAAAGATAATTCATAAGTATGTGCCGAGGAGATAAAGTGAAGAAGAAATTTCTGATGAGATTGTGCTCATTGTACAAGATACACCCATTATCTATGTAGAATGGGGAGAAGATTCTAGAAATAAATAAACACAACATGATACAGTGGCGCATAGTGTGCATGATGAATAAAAAGGTCCCACAGAGAAATAAGAGAGTATTGGGGAACCTTCTGGAGAGCAGGGGGGTACAGTAGGTAAAGGTCTAGTCATGGGTGCAGAAGTACATATTCCCAAGGGAAGGTGGTCTACAATAAATAAGGGAGAATAAATGTATAATATTCTTGAGTTGGGGTATGCTAATGACCCTTCAAATATTATTCGTGCCATATTTTAGAGCACACTTGATATCAAAAAATTATATGGATGGGAGTTAATGGATCCCCAGGTGGAAAATATGTGCACAAAGAAGTAATTATCTTGGAGCATGCAAACACATATGGATGAGTCAAAGTTTTATGTGGAAGAATCATGCTTCCATAGGAAGATGAAGAAGGGAGCCCTAGTAATGCACATGAAAGTGAAGCCAACCAAATTCACCGATGAATAGGAAAAGAATTCCTTGAAAAAGATGGTAGCTGAGTTGGCATGAAGGAACATAGACAAGGAAGTCGTGCTCAGGAAGTTTCCCGAAGATTACAATAATATGAAGGAATATATTGAGAAATTTACTAAGGCACACAAAAAGGATAAGGAACAAAAGTAATAGATTTTGGACTTTGCTACAGAAATTGGGGGTGAAATTATAGAGGCACATCTAGAATTTGATGAGAAGACAAATCAGACCTACACCTCATTCTTACACTTTTTACAGAATTGTGTTCATTTATTTCTTGAGAAGAAGTCAACTATGTAGGAAGAGACACATGAAACTACTGAGGCCAGGAAAGAAAGAACCAAGAAGTTGATTGCACGTCGAATCATAGAGTATGACACCATACTCCATAGATGTTAAAGGATGAGATTGAAGAAGGTTAGTTATGTGGCATTGAGAATGTGCAAGGATCCAAAAAAAATCCTCAAGACAATGGAACTGTAAGAAGATAATGAAGTTCTTGCAGCTAAGAAGGATGCAACCTTGGGACCAAGAGGATAAGGTTAGTTGTAGTGGCATAGAAGCAGGATGTGCTTAAGGTAGACAGAGACCAACATGAAGAAAGAATAAAGGAGCCGAGGAAGTTAATCACATGAAAGATGGATTTTATGGAAGGTATGATTCAGGCCTTACTGGAGTCATAAGGGAATTGAAGCACAAGGGTGAAGATATGACCTTGGAGGAGATGGAAAAAGTCCTTGGTGATGTTCCTGAGAAGGAAAAGAAAGGGCTTAGTGAATGGAATGAATTAGAAGTTGATATCAATTAGGATTACCCCAAACTTACTGTTAGTTAGCAAAAGTGAGTGTGTTGGTTGCACTTCCGTTCCTTCTATTCATTTATTATTCATCCTTTATTATTTATTCTTCTATTACAAAGATAAGTTAAGAACTCTATTGTTGAGGGTGGAAATATCATTAGTGTGGGGTAATGTTGGGATGGAGAAATTGACTAAGTGTTAAGAGGGCACACACAAGTGTCAATTAAGGAGGTCACACCTAGGAGGAAGATAAGTTTGGGACTTAGCCCATTTTTCATGGCATGAGCTAAAAATAGGAAAAGCAGATGGAGTATAGATCACATAAATATAAGAGTATGAAGACTTCACAACTAAGTAAGCACTATTTTATGAACAAAGAAGAGAAAAGGTCATGCATAGTTTGTGTTAATAATAGGATAAAGATAGTGTTTAATTATAAATTAATCTATTATTATCCTTCTTGTAAAAGCATGAAAATGTTAGTGCATGGCTATTTTGAGTATGCAGGATATTTTTGAAATGCATGGGTGGTGAAGGAAAAGTCCCCACCCCTATATATGTTAGTTTATGTGCATATTTTAGACACCATGTATCAGATTGTAGAGTTATATTGCCTTGATTTTCTAGCGCATGACTCTTTGGTGACTATTATTATGTATTCAGTTTCTGTTATGTAATGAATTAATTAATGGATAACTGTGGATGGATTATGGTAATTGATGTAGTTGATCATGGTATTTGCATGGTGAATCTGATCTTAGTATTAGTTTGATATGTTATGATTCCTTATTATTTATGTTTCCAATCTGATCTCATGGATCTAATGCTTATGCTGGAATGTATGCTTTGATAATCTTCTTTCATACTGTGTTTTTGTGTGCTTAGCTTATACATTGTCTTTAACATTCACATTTATCTTGCTTGTAATAACATTTGTTTCCTAGAAATTTCATTTGTGTGTGCCTTGGTTTCTACCAAACACAATCCCTCCCCCTGCATGGCATAGTTTCAGCACAATGTTCATTCCTCTTTTAGGTCGCATGATCCTTAGCAACGTCACATGCACCCTGAATGAGGGGGGCATCTATCAGGTGAATCATTCACCCCATACAACATCTTACGGTCACATTTAATCACATTTCAGTATTGTTATAGCACAATTATCATTCATAGAAATGGCTTAGATCCTGACTTGGGTCCTCAACACAACATAAACACTAGCACCCAAACCCGGAAAGTAGTTCCTGAGTACCCCTAACCCTTCCTAGACACCTGTGACCAGGGATCAGTTACACCGTATTTTTTAGTTTAGAAAAAATTTCAGCACTTCACAAAGTAGCTTTTACAGGGCACACAGTCCTTAACACTCAACATGCATGCACTACATAGAATTTTCTACTTTTGCATTGGATCTGAACTATTCAAAACATATCATATTTTTACACACCATCTATAGTGGTGTTCACATTGCGAAAAGTAGTTAAAGTTTGGAGGATGACACCATACTTTTCTCCCTATAGTTCTTTCATTCTTAGTATGAGATTACCCAAAAAACTCACAGTCAGCACAACTGGTGTGAGATCTCCTGAAAAATGTGTTCTTCTACATCATCTTTAGGATCCTTTCTACACTCTTTACTCATCATGAATCAGGTGCACATGTTACTTGTTAACTTAATTACATACTTTTACACACTTTTTACACATTTTGATCATATATACATGTATTTGAATACTTGTTCATTCATGTCTTTTGTAGGTCTGTCCTTATGGGAAGCAGTAGTCACAACAATCCACATCATCACAACATCAAATGACATCAACAATGGGTATAATCGTGACATCTACACATACGTTCTCACCCTATGGTCATCATCATCATCACTTATTTTTCACTTCCTCTTCTCAAGTTTCCACACTTCACATTTTTATCACTCCATGTTTTTCCTTGTCTCTCAGCACATTTTTCCCCATCAATCTACATGGTTATAAAGTTATCATATCGTATCTACTTTATGTTATTGAACATTCACTCAAAAACAAAAAGTGGGGGAAAATGTAAACACTAAATCACGTACTTTAGGTATCTATCTAGTCCTCATCACATACAACTATTCATATGATTCCTAAGTAATAAAAGTACTAATTAACCCATGTCTTTGACCATATTTGATTTCTTTTTATTTCCTCTTTTGATCTTACACTCCTTCTATCCCAGTCTATCTTTTCACACTTTGGTATTTCTCACTCTGGATACTAGTGCCCCATCAAGATGTCAGCGCTGGGTGCCCCCATCTCCTCTAGGTGCCCCTGACCTCTTTGTACTTTGTTCACATCTCTTAGATCCTTTTTAGACCTTTGGGCATCTTATCTTTTTGGTATTCGGCCTTTTTGAGGTTAATTATAAAATCCAAGAAAGGGAGTCATATAAATATAAAGTTATGTAGAAATAATAAAGGACCAAGCACTAAGCATTAGCTATCACCACCTAAGGTTTCATCCAAAGGAATATTAAGATAATTAAAGCATCCACACAAAGTCAAGGGACTACATTCTTCTACATACACTTCATAGGATGGGAAGTTCCTTATTTCATGCACACATATATCTACATTCTCTACATCTAGTTACTTGCTCGCTATCAATTGTGACGCACAAAAGAGCCACCTAGGGAACAATATCTCCACACACACATATAGAACTACATTGGGTCTAAAATTTAGTGCAGTCCTCAATCATAAGATCACTCATTTAATAGTTGAGGATAGTTTGAACCCTCATTTGCATTATTTTCTTTTTGGGATTTGATGCGCTCTTGATTTTTTTGCAGTTCCTTTCTTTATCACAAGTTATCAACGATATCAATGATCGTGTGACATACTAGGGATAAGAAGTGAAGGACAAAAAATACCTCATGACTTTCCAAAGTTTGTTTTCTAAGGTTTTGAGCAGTCATAGGCACCCAAAATAGGTCTGTAGCACTCACAGGCGCCCCTAACCCATTCCAAGCGCCCTAGTCCAGGAAGATCTTACGGTCGCATAATTTTTTAGAGCTTCAATGTGACACTTATCCCTCTCTATTCATTAGTTCGTCACTTCGGCACAGACCAAGATTATTTTTTAAATAACTAAGTCATTTTATCTCCTCATTTACACTTAGGGTTTAAAATCTTCATTTCTTATTTGCTTACATCAAATTTTGTACTTCATTGTTTATTTGTTTACCACTACATTGTAATTATATTTAGGCATCTATAAATTCTATATTTTCTTAATCACCAAGGACCATTAGGAAATAATATTTGAAAATAAAGATGAATAAAAGAGGGCACTTGGAGGTTCCCTATTCTCAGAAGCTTTGTAAGAAGGTGAGAATTGTCGAAAATCCTATAAAACCTCTTTAGCCATGTAAGATGGATCCATCACAGACCCCTACTTTTCCTTGGCATCCAAATGTGTCTTTCTCAGTGGTGGAACCTTCCCATAAGAGGCATCTAATAAATAAAGTGCATGATCATTCTAAGGATGATTTTCAAACAAGATTCTGGAGCCAGGAAAGGTAATAATTTTATGATCTTTCTTTTGAGAATCACATTTACAAGAATGGGAAATAATTTTTGTTTCATTTATTTTCATACGCTTGGTAGTGTTATTAAACACTCACCTAAAACCTTGTAGTGTGATCATGCCTCAAAAAGGAAGGACATTACTATCACCTCATTTTATTCCAACAGGGGACCACATGAAAAGAATTTCACTCAAGGGTAATCCTTTCACCCGCATGATGAAGACCCATCTCAGTAAGAGAAGGACAAGTGTTTAAAAGTTTTAGCATCATTGATTTGACTCTTGATTACAGATGTGGATTTTAACGGCCTACATAAATGAGAAAGTGATCCTTATGTCCTAACTCCTACTATATAAACCATCATGTTTCCATCACATTGCATATATCATCATAGTGATCTTCAATGCTAATTCAATGTCTTGGGCAATTCTTACATCTCATCAAAAGATAAATTTGCAACCGTGGTGTTCTAAGTCCGCATATGGTCACTTAGGAAATAAGTTAAATCAATAACATCATGAATCTCATGTGGGTGTTGAACCTTTAAAATTTAGTTCATTAAGGAAATGCTCATAAGAAACATGATAGAAGAGGATTAACTTTGGTGATGTTAGTGGTCATCCCAGGTTCACTTTAAAATGCCTCATAACAGGGTTTCTAAACACTTATTTAGCACTTTGGAGTGTTCTCACATCTCAAAATAGGAGGAATCATATGTAATCTCAGTGTCTCAGTTCAACAAGTGATCAACGGTCAATATTCTCATCCACGAAGCATTTCCTCAAAGGATAGGAGCTCATTTTGGGGATTCTCCCACAAGGATCATGAATGACTAATTCTCTGTCAACAAATATTCAACTCCATCATATTATTCAACCCTTCTTTCTCTCTCTATCTCTCTCCTTCTCTCTCCATATTCTAATTTCCCATTAAGAATGTAATTTTTACTATTTCATCTTATTCACTTAAGTTACCCTCAATATTAACATTGTAAGATTCCTTTCTCACTAATAAAAAAAGACTCGCCACCTAGGAATATGAAAAGTCACAAGTGATGGGGATAGGTAAAAATTCATGTGGGGGTAGATGAAGAGGAAATTTGTAATTATATAAATTGGAATGGATTCTCCATTCCTAGGGGTTGAAAATTGTTGATTGATTATATGTTGTTGAAGTTTACCACTACTACATCAAGCAATAAAATATGTAATAATTCTATTCATTTTCTTATGTTCCTCTACTCTATCTCTCTCTAATTTCCAACTTTGTGTACATGATAATCTTATAAAACCAAGAAATTTTTCTACATTTTTGATAAATGAATCAATGGAATTATGTGTCTGATATTTATTAGTCTTATCATTGTTAGCTTATTCCTGAACTATATCAAGGTGAGTGCATCCCCTTATCTATATCCCCCTATAATAGAGATGACTGAACCACTCGATGGCCATAGAAATAAGATCATTCAAAGAGGGGGGTAAATCGAGGGCCCTATCTAATCTACTTATTTTAATTGAATGTGGACCTACTATATTTATTTTATGTGAGATTTTTAATCCTACTCACAACTTTAACCCTCTCTCTCTTTGTTTCCCTAACTCCCCTTTACCTTCCGTCACTACAAATTCCTCCCTTGTACTTTATACAAGAACTTTGCCACAATTTTAGTGGAGTATTCCTTTGTGATCCCTAACCTAATGGCCACCCACAAATTTTAGGTATTTTACATTTAATAATGGGAGCCTCCCCATATCAAAGGAGGTGTTTAGCCTTATGACTGTTGGAAAAAACTAACAATTTACATTGTGGAAAATTATTTTTTCAACAATTTATCAATAACATAAGTAAATAAAATAGATAAATGGTTAGGGTTCACAAGAAGGATATCATATTTGAAAATCAAAGGGTTCAAAAAATTATCTAAGCCACCAGAAGCAATGTTAACACTCAAACTATGAATAGAGGCTTTCTTCCACACCCTCCTCTTAACATACTCTGGAAGATTACTCTTCATCTTAGTCTCCTGAACAACCAAGATACTTGGATTGATGTTTTTCCTAAGATATCTTAGATTTAAATGTTTATAGTTATTATTTAACCCTCTAATATTCCAATATATTATCTTCATCTAACCTTTTTATTTGGATTTTTACATGTTTGAAAGCCAGGGTAGTTTTTTTACCATCCGCAACAGCCTTCTTTGTGATTCTTTTTAATTCCTCCATATAGTTGGCCCTTACTTTTCCTCTTCTATTCCCAACATCTATTTTTTGATAATTTTTAGTATTCCTCTATTCAAAATTTATACTCTTCTTGGTAGGAGAGGGAGTTTCAAGAACTTAAGAAGGCTCTTCTAAAGTATCTAGGACTATTTTCTGTTTATTTAGGGAGCATTCAACTATTTCTTCCTTTAAAACATCAAATCCATTTTGGTTTATTTTAATATATTGTTCTCCTTCTTCCAAGTTATTGACTAAACCTATACTCATATCTAGACTAGGAAGAGATACAATTATAACATCCTGAGGGGGATATTTATGCATGGAACTTATCTTATTCTCCTGATGAGGATTTGGTCCAAATTCTTTTGTTTCTTCTTTCTTTTTCACCTCTTTCATTTTTTTCTCATCTACTCTTACCTTGGAGGGAAAAAAATTAAAAGTCTACCTTAATATAGTTTCCAAACTTATCCATTAGTATTTCTATCTTAGATTCATTAATATCTTCATTTCCTTCTCCCTTCTTAGATAATTTAATCTCATATAATCTAGAATCCATTTTAGGCTCAAGATAATTGTTAGCCTTAGCCTTCAAAAAAAAATTAATACTTTGTGTATCAAATTTATCTTTCCCTTTACAAGATCTTACATAGTATTGTGTTATCTAAACAACTCCCCTAGTTGTTTACATATTTTGGCTCTGAGATCTTCCTTGCATGTTGCGCGAACTTCAAATTGTCTCTTTAGCACATATCCTTGGTTGAAGGGGAAGTGTTCCCTTGTGTGCTTTCCCTTCAATTTTCCTTTTCCTCTTTGTTCCACTCTTCCCTTTTACACACCTTCTACACATTCACCTTCGTCCTAGTAAGTATGCATCCTACACGTGCACCTTTCACTTGCTCTAAAATCAAATAAGTCCTTGACATCCATGCACACCCTTGCACATCATTCTGTAATGATTATATCTCTCCCGTACATTTCCCACTTACCATTTTTCCCGATTTCCTCCACGTGTATTACAATTATGTGCACCTTCCTTCTATATTCCTTCCACGTGCATGATTTTTTCCCCTCCTCCACGCCATTTTGTGCCACATAATTATCTATCAGACTTGAGTGTGTCACACACAACCTATCAAAGTGTACTAATAAGGTGCCGAATCTTTACAAAAAATCAATGAGTGACACATGGCAGGAAACGACAAAGCATTTACATAGTTGGCCATCTTCTCAGTCAATAATTGTGCACCACATGTCTTATGTGCCCAGGAAGCTCCGACAAACTTATGACATTCATAATTTTGTGGCAGTGCTAAGTTCCTTGCATGCCTTGTCTCATTCAATAGCTGTTGATGTAGGCTATAATGCTAGATATTCAAATTCAAATCCTTGGTGGATCTGGTAGATAAGAAATGGGAAAACATATTTCTAGGCATTGATGAGCAGATCTAATTGCTCCAACCACTTGATTTGATCTGATATGCCTTCCTTCCTTCTCAAACATGCCAAAAAAACTTGGGGAAGCCCATTTAACATATTTATAGGTGGATTTTTAGGCATTTAATACTTGTTATTGGTGGTTGTATTTCAAATTTAGTTTTTCCCTCCTCTTCTTCTTCCATTGATTCATCTATAAATGTAAGATTTGGGCTCATTGTTAATGTTGGACATTTTAGATCCTTAAGCTCCTTTCTAAGGACTCTTTATCTTTGTATTTTGAGTTTCATACCTCTAGATCAAGGACTTAGTTGGACATTTTAGATCCTTAAGCTCCTTTCTGGTTGTGTTTCATGGGATTGATCATGTAAATCATTTTGGTTTGTGTTATGTGTGTTTGTCCTCCCTTGATGTTTTTCCCATCATTTCCACTCATAAAAAATAGTGTCCATCCCTCCTTTTCTGGTACTATCACCTCCCTTTTTAGTTTAATTTTCTTTTCTGCTATCTTTCTATCCCTAGTCCCTTAGCATTGTTAGCTTGGTTTTCCCTTCTAGCATTAGGAGTAGTAGTAGCAGTAGAAATATATAGAGGAACCATCATTCTCCAGAGATCTTTATCAAGTGTACAAGGTCCCACAACTTGGAGACAATTCCATTTTTGTCTCAAACAACTCAATTCTCCCAGATCTAAGATGTAAGTGCATGTTTGAACAATCAACAGTTGATGGCATGCCCGGTGGGACAAGAAGTGAAATATTAAATTTCATATAGCTAATTTTTAGTGTGTGGACTTAGTATTTATAGCATTTGGAGGCTCTTTCAAACACATCTAGAGACTACCAACATTTTCAAATATCTTGTTTTGTAGTCTTGAGCACCTTTTATGAGAATAGTGTATGCCAGAAAAAGTGTTACAGCTAAAGGATCCTTTGAATATCTCCAGATTTCATCAAGAAACACACACAACAAATCTTTCGTGCATGTGTCCCCATCTCCATTGCACCACGCGCACTCTACTCCTCCTCCAAATAGACAAGGATTCCCTACCATGGTGCTTCAACCACCTCCTCCAAGGAACTTTACCAGTTTCACTGGTGAAATCCCACTCAATCTCAATGCTCAACATGAAATGTCAACAGCCACGCTCAAGAGTATTTTGTACTTCACATGAGAGAACCAAGTCACCCTTGTTGAACATATTCAAGATGTGGCCAATGTGTGCTCTATCTATTTGATCACACATGATTATGTTGCGGTCAGACTACTTGCAGCCTCTTTCAAATGTAAATCACTCCACTGGTACTGAGGCTTGAGACTTGCATCTATTACTACCTAGGATGATCTTATAATGGCTCTATGCAATTACTTTGAAGATAATTCAAATAATATATCACTAGTGGAGTAGTTGACTACAACAAAGCGCATGCCCAATGAGTAGATGACTTATTTCAACATCAAATTCTAGAAGACTTTGGAAAAAATTCCTCAAGTGGAAAGACCTACATCCCAACATGATTTCTTGTACTATCTAAGGGATTTGACTAGTGACATTTCAGTCATGATTCAATCCATGGTAGGTAGAAACTTACCTGTTCCATACAACATTGACATATGGGTAGAAAATAGTCTCATTCAGGCTAGTAAGTTGGTTCATAGGCCTCATGTGCCCTTGTTCCTAGAAATTTCTCTAGTGCCCTAGCCTTCTATTGCCCTTGTTCCAGTACAGAGCATGCAACCAGTTGCATCAACCTCCTACTCTCCCATGTAGCAGAAAGAAGATGATGAATTAAAACCCCTAATTAGAAACTTGTCTAACAAGGTCATATCATTGGAGAAGCAGTAGGCACAAGCCTATAGAGGTAGTTCTAATTAGGTGCAAGGAAAAAGTAATCAACCTTGGCGGAATCAATATGGAAATCAGAGATATGGGAAGAACTAGCAGAATGATATATGGCATGCTAATGTGCATTTGCCTCTATAAGTTATTCCTCCTACAACACCTCTTCCAGCACCCAGCACAAGCTAGGTACTAGTTCCAATCTAGAACAACATGATGCAAGAGACGGAGTGGTGCTTTCCTTGCAATATGCCTCATAGTCAATATCATCATACTAATGTTGTACATGTGCATGCCTACATGATCCAGAATGCTTCTAACTATGAGCCTTCCATTAGCACGAATGATCTTGAGAACCAAGAAAAACTAGAGGCTCCTCTTGAGGATAACTTGATGTTCTTTGGCACCGAGGAATTTTGTGTAATCAATCAAGTTGTAGATGATGTAAGATGACCGCGCACCCATGTTGCAAACAACACAAGGTTTAAAATGAGAATGCTCGAATCTGGCACACAAATCACAGTTCCAACAACACAAGTCAACCCTCAAAATCAGAATGAAGTAGTTAAGGTGTCCAGCAGTAAAAACTCCCAAGTTCTAGCATGTAAAGCTCCACACAAAGTTCCTCCTAAAGTTGTGAGTGCCCCTCCTTTGGTAGGTCAAGCTTCTTCACCAGCTAAGTCTCTTACCTCCAAACCTGAACAACTAAGAAAGGATATTTTGTACCTTAAATGCATAAATCAGTGGGTCTTCCATTCAGCATTGTGGACCAAATGAAGAATACAAATATAAATGTCACAATGTGGGATGCCCTGACCATTCCTTCTCAGTGCGACTTATTGCATGAAGCCCTTTCCCAACTTTCACGCACTGATCCAGTGATCCAAAAGCCACATGCTTCTATCAAAATCTGCCAAGAAGAGGAGGAACAAGTAAGTAAGATTGTCAAAACCCCACCCTTCCATATGTCCTTAATTATAGGAAAACATCTTGTCCATAACTGCATTATTGACTCAAGCACTAGTAATTTTGTCATGCCTAAGAAAATTGTTGATGTATTAGGTCTTAAGTATAGCCCCTTGAAAAAATGAGTCCTACAACTTGATGGTTCAACTGTCACTACTTTAGGAATCATCTAGGATCTTGAGTTGACCCTCCATGCATTTCAAAGCCTCACAATAACTCAAGATGTGCCAATCATTGACCTACATCCTTTCTTTGCCTTGTGTTTTACAAGGTATTTCACTGTTAAAGTGGGTGGTTACTTGTCTTCTGATTGGACACATATGTTACTCAAGACAAGGTATGGTACCTAGTTTATCATATAAGTTGAGCCAATATATTCCTATCATTTAGAGTCATATGTCCCATCCCCTCTCCGAGTGAACTGTTTAATCCAAGAAGAACAAGTTTCAGTTTCTGAAGAGCAACCTCTTCCACCTTTTATTCCAAATCTAGTACTTGATGAGTTGGTGTAGAGGCACCATAAATTTGATCCATATGTTGAAGAGCTGGAAGCTTATGAAACTGGGTTTGGTACCTACTGCATCCTTGAATAAAAATTTGTGTTATCATGCACGCTCAAGTAAAGTGAAGAGAATCCTAGGCTATGGAAGTTATAATTTGATGGATCCAAAAGTCGAAATGGCCCAAGAGTAGGAGTTGTTCTCATTTCCCCTAAGGATGAGATATTATTTTTCATGCACATGTTGCAGTTCATGTGCTCTAACAATGTGTCATAATATGAGGCACTTGTGCATGGTCTCCTTATTATTGAAAAGAAGAAGATTAAGACGTTGCAGATCTTTGGGGACATGGAATTGGTTATCCATGAGGTCACCAACAAGTTCATAGGAAATAATAATCTTATAAGCATAGTTTTTGGGAACTCCTTGAGAGATTAGATGCTCTAAATATGTAGGTGGTACCACACAAAATGAATAAGGAAACTGATCAAATGTCCGCGATTATTTCATAGTTCTCTCATGTCAAGGCCTTTGTCAAAGGAAACACTCAACACATCAAGATGGTGATTATACCATCCATTTCAGATAACAACATCAGCTATCATGTGTTTGACAGCAACATTCAGATCATCCAGTTCATCCAAAATGAAGCTGAGTTCTCATCAAGCATGCAAGCTGACCTACATGACAGCTATGGTGACCAAGTGATATAGCAAAAGACAAAAAAAATACCTAATGGGATTTTCACCTTAGAGAAAATGTTTAGCCCTGATGATGAGTTCAAGGGTGAATAAAAGTATATGTGTGCCACGTAAGAAGACTATTCCCCAGTCATTATTGCATGCTAAAAGTAGTTGTTGCTTGGTAAATATTTTGTGCATGAAGAAAAGAAGGCCTTCATCTCTCTCTACCAAAATTACAGTGATATTTTCTCATGGGAGTATGAATATCTCAAAGTTTTTGATCCAAGTTTTGCTCAACACTCCATTGACCTTGATCTTGGTATCAAGCCCGTCAAACAAAACAACCAGTCAATCCAAAAATAGAGCCCCTCATGAGGAAGGATTTATCCAAACTCATTGAGGTGAATATTATTTTTCCCATCAAGTACTCTACCAAGATCATGAATCTAGTTCTAGTGCATAAGAAGAATAGTGAAATTAGACTCTGCGTTGATTTTAGATATTTGAAAAAGGCATCTCTAAAGGATCATTATCATTTGCCTTCTATGAAGCATATTTTTCTGATTGTGGCTAGCACACAAAGGTTCTCTATGTTGGATGGATATTTTGGCTTCAACCAGATCCTGGTCAAGGAAGAGAATCAATTAGAAATAGTGTTTACAACCAATTAGGGGACATATATATATTAGAAGATTCCCTTCAATCTATCAAACACAGGCACAAAATTTTAGCATGCCTTGGATATTACATTCAAAGGATATATCAATGATTTCATCTTGGTTTACCTTGATGATATTACAGTCTTCTCAAAGAAAAGTGTGGATCACATGGTGCACCTAGAGAATGTATTTAAGAGATGTAGTTAGGGGTGTCACTTAATCCCAAAAAGTGAAATTTTACAGTGGTGTAGGGAAAGCTTATAGGCCATGTGGTCTCAAAATATGGAATCGTAATTAACCCTGAGTGCATGTTAGCCATCCTGAATCTCTCCCTTCCAACGCACAAGAAATCCTTACAATCCTTCCTTGGAAAAAATAACTTTTTTAGGTGCTTTATTCCTAACTTTGCAGGACTGGTAAGGCCCATCACCCTCATGCTCAATAAATACATAGCTTTCAGATGGACAGCAGAAGGAAAATAAAGCTTCAACAAGATCAAACAAGATATTGTTTGTGTGCCAACACTGATCAATCTAGAGTATTCAATGGATTTCATCCTTTATGCTTATGGTACTGATGTAAGTGTTGTTGTTGTCTTAACACAAGAAAATGAACAAGGAATGGAACAAATAGTGATGTTATTCACCCAAACACTGAAGGAATATGAATTAAGATATAGTCACATGGAGAAATAGGTCTACGCCATCAAACACGTGCTTAAGAAATTCAAAAGTATATTCTTCACAAATCATATCAAGTTGTTAGTCTCCCACTCCTCTATAAGATACTTCATCATGGGAGTAAAAATCAGTGAGAAGAGAGTGTGATGAGTAAACAAAATCATGGAGTATGATATGACTATCAAAGCCACCAAGATGGTGAGAGGTAGTGCACTGTGCAAGTAGGTTACTAAGGATGCGCAGAATGAACTTGAGACTTCATTTTTTTTGTTAGAGGATCTCCCATGTGTAGAACTTTGACATAAAACAAATCCTGGCGTGCATGACTAGATGAAGGAAATGATCACATTCCTTTCTGAGGGTGTATTCCCTCCTGGTTTGAACAAATAAAAGAGAAGGCATCTGAGGTTACAATATATTCCTTATGTTTTTATTGATGGTATTCTCTTTAAAAGGAATCTAGATGGCATGCTATTAAGGTGTATTGATGACGAGTAGACTGAAAAAGTATTAGCATAATTTCATGATGGATTCTCTGGTGGACACTTCTCTTCCAAGACTACAGCAATGAAGATCATAATGGCAGGTATCTTTTGGCCTACTCTATTTACAAATGGACATAACTGGGTCACAAAATGCAAGGAATGCATCTTCTTTATAGGAAATAATAAACTGGCAGTGCTTCCCCTCTGGCCAATCCAAGCAGATTAGAATTTTGTGCAATGGGGTTTAGAATTCATAGGCATGATCAATCCACCTTTGAGTTCTTGACACAAGTGGGTGCCGAAAGCTACTACTACTTCACTAAATGAACAGAAGCTTTCACGCTCAAGGAATTAACCGATTCAGTCATCCTTGACTTTCTCAAAGGTATCATGAAAAGGTTTTGCATTCCTCAAACTATTATCTAGGATAAAGCAAAAGCCTTCCTTGGCACTAAAATTATTGATTAGCCTCTAAATTTGGGTATCTATCTGAATACTTCTTCCAACTATTACCCTCAAGGAAATGGTTTGGTAGATTCAACAAACAAGAACCTGATTAGGATCATGAAGTGCATAATGAACATCAGCCAAAGATAGTGTCATACAAAGGTCTCACGCATGCTCTGGGAAGATAGAATTATAGCTAAGAAAGTAATAGGAACTTTTCCTTACAAGCTTATATATGGCAATGAGGATACTCTTCCTTTGATGCATGAGTTGAACTCATTAGCGCTTGCCTAGTAGCTAGAATTTGAAGGCATAGAACAAAGAGAAATCGGGATGGCAGAGTTGGTTAGTCTTGAAGAATCAAGAAACCCTGTCATGATGAAGCTATAACAACATCAACAAGCAACAAAGAGATGGTTTGACAGAAAGGCTAGGCCTCAATATTTCAAATGTTGGGACTTGATCTTGAAGTGGGATGCTAACAAAGCTAAACTAGGGTGTCATTCAAATTTTGATACACTTTGGAGTGTCCCATATATCATCAGTTCATGCAAGGAGTCTAACTCTTTCAAGTTAACTCATCTCGATGGAGGCACACTATAAATCCTAGTAAATAGGATCCATCTCAAACCATTCCATTGAGTTTACTACATCATTTTGTATATATTATAGTAGTTTTAATTCCTCTTTGCATTGTGTGCACATTGTCTGTTTGTACATAGTTCTTTCTTCTCACGTGCTCTTATTTTTCTTCTAAGATGTCAGTCTTCTTTCAATAGTTTTTAATAGTTTTCTAGATTCATAACAAAGTTCCTAAATGATCCTTCAAGTGACTTTAGGGGCAGTTCTTCAAAGCTGTAAATCACAATTTCATGATTACATAGTAGACTCCATGCCTAAACGATGCTCCAAGCTACTGATATCCTTCATCTAGCAAACAGATGGCCCTGAAATTCACCAAAATTATTATCCAATCAACTCCCCTATAGAAAACTTACATACATATTCTAGCTCTGATATCTTCATTACAGGTTGTGCGCACTTCAAACTATCTCTTTGGCACATCTCCTTGGTCACAGTTTCCTTGTGTTCCCTTTCTTGCTTCCCTTTCTTCCCCTTCTATTTTTCATTTCCTCTTTTTTCCACTCTTCCCTTGCACACACCTTCTACACATTTACCTTCTTCCCATAATTTATGCATCCTAAATGTGTGCCTTACAATTGCTCCAAAATTGGCTAAGTCCTTAACATCCCCACATACCCTCACATATCATTCTGTAATAATTATGTCTCTCCCATATGTTTCCCACTCACCAGTTTTCCTCATTTCCTATGCATGCATTATGATTGCACACACCTTCCTTTTGTCTTTGTCATGTGCCTCATTCTTCTACTCGCATGATTTTTCCCCTCCTCTACGTCATTATGTTCCACGTCATTATATGTTAGACTTGAGTGTGTCATATGCAACCTATTAAAGTGTACCAATAGGGTGCCCAATATTTATAGCAAAGTAATGAGTGACACGTGGTAGGAAATGAAAAAGCATTTACATAGTTGGCCATCTTCTCAGTCAATCATTGTGTGCCATGTGTCTTGTGTGCCTAGGTGGATCTGAAAAACTTCTGACAATCATAACTTTTACATCAGTGTTAAGTTCCTTGCATGCCTTATCTCATTCGATAGCTGCTAACGTAGGCTATAGTGCTAGATATTCAAAATTAAATCCTTGGCAGATCTGGTAGGTAATCTATGGGAAACTATCTTTTTGGGCATTGATGAGTAGATCTAATTGCTCCAACCACTTGATTTGATCTGATATTCCTTCCTTCCTTCTCCAACACACCAAAAAAACTTGGGGAAGCACATTTGAAAAAATTTTAGGAGGATTTGCAGGCATTAAGTGCTTGTTGTTGGTAGATTTATTTCAAATTTAGGTTTTCCCTCCTTCACTTCTTTGTCCATCAATTCATCTATAAATGTAAGATTTGGGCTCATTTTTAATGTTAGACATTTTGGATCCTTAAGCCCCTTGCTAAGGAATCTTTATCTTTGTATGTTGAGTTACAAACATATAGATTTGGCTCATGCATGTGGATATTGGCCTCGTGCACCATTGTAATAGTCTATGCATCCTTGGAAGTAATAGAAGCATCATTTTATGGATATTCTCTTTCCTAATGTGTTATATTTCTTCTTCTTACCTCCCTTTTACATTATGTTTTTTGTGTCAATTTTCATTCCTTACAGCTTCATTTTCTAGTTATGTTTCATGGGAGTAATCGTGTAAATGTTATTTGGTTTGTGTTACACGTGTCTAGCCTCCCTTGACACTTTTCCCATCATTTCCACTCAGAACAGATAATTTTCATCCCTCCTCTTCTACTTTTATTGCCTCCCTTTTTAGTTTAGTTTTTCTTTCTGTTATCCATCTATCCTTGGTCCCCTAGCATTGTTAGCTTGGTTTTCCCTTCTAGCATTGGAAGTAGCAATAGAAGTAGAAATAGATAGAGAAACCGGCCTTATCTGGAGATCCATATCAAGTGTGCAAGGTCCCACAACTTGGATATGGTTCCATTGTTGTCTCAAATAGCTCGTTTCTCCTAGATCTAAGACGTGGGTCCACGTTTGAACAACCAATAGTATGTCCAAATATTTGACATCTTTGAAACCTCATAAAATATCCTTCATATTCAATGGACTAATTATATATTCCAAGCTTATAGCATAGAAGAATCAATTCTAGAAGCTCCTTATCCATAACAAAATTAACTTAAAATATCACATGTGTAAGGCGGGTCTTTGATTTAGTGGCTCCATCAAAATCAACGGTAGAGCCAATGGATTCATCTATACCTCCAATGATCTCTTATACCCAAAACTTGAGAGGGAGAATAGGTAAATGCACCCACAATGATATCACATTGATTTCTTCTTTATTTAGATCAAATGTAGCCTTCAATTTCGTTAAAAATAGTCTCATATTTCCTACAAAACATGGTCCATTAACAAGTGCATGACTACAATCTTCTAAAATATTAATTGAAACAAGAAGAATCTCTTATTCATAGCCAAGATCTCCAAGCTACCATTTTTCCTCCATTATTTGGTATCTCATCTTATTACCACATCAATATTGGGGTGGGAACCAAGAAATTTCCCAATGAGAGCCATTTAATTCCTCTAAATTGATCTATCAATCAACGCATCAAGAATTTCTATAAGAAATCCTTATTCTTTGGAATGGTTTAAAATAGTTTATTTACACAACCCCCCTTTAGAGGATGTCTCAACATGATTCGAGGCCCCTATTATAGACCTCTTTTATAGAACACTGGACAACAAAGGTTTTTGAAACACTCTGGTAGATTCTTGACATTCAAAATTGCCTCCATCTCCATCACCCTTTTTCACTTAAAATTTACATTTGAAAATTTTACAACCCTCCCTTCTTCCAATCAAAAATATTAAAATCATACAACAATATTAAAACCATAATGTGAAACACATATTTTTTTATTTTCAGACACTGTATAATAAAACTGGACTTTTTAATGGACACTAACTTGGCAACACTAGACACAAAATGACTATTAATAATTATTTGAAGATTTGATTATGACAAATTTTAATGAGACTTTTTTACACATTTGAAAATAATGATCGATTCTAAAGATACCAAATTTTGAGTTGACAACAATGATAGACTAGATGAATCTTGATTCTAACAAGACTTTAATTTCAATAACATGGGAAAATGAAGACTATGATATGATAAAAGGAAAACTAAAAATTTAATATTTCACCTTTTAATAATGTCAAACATTTATTAAATTTTAATATAGATAAGAGCTATAATAAAAAATTTAATTGACTATGGCATTATATTATCACTAGACTTAAAACAAATTAAAATTATAGACTTATTATTGATGGAATAAAAAAAATCATTTAATAAATAACCTTAAACCTGTGAACCATGCATGGATGTTGGTAGGTGTACGTGGCGAATATGCAAAAAAAGACTTGGATACTACTAGTGCACTGAGATATTTGTGAAGCATATAACTCAAATATTGAGAATGTAAAAAATATTCAGTGTAGTGTATTCTTTTATTTAAGAGTGTTCACTCTGATTTCTAGATTTTCTTGCATGTCATTTCATGGCCGTCTCGGGCTCTATAGGATAGTACACTTATTGCTAGGTTCTAGGGTTTTTCACCCTCTAGAATTGCCTATATAAATCCCCCCACTTTAAGCCTAGTTATTGATGTTGAAACTAGATTTGGTTGAGCTGCAATCGATGGTGCCACCACAGAAACTCCCCCAAGATTTTTTCCCCAAGGTGTTTCACAAGGTAATATCTCTCCCCCTAATCTTGTTTTACCTTTTTCTAAATTCGATGTTGCATGTCAACGGCTTGAACAGTTTTGTCTTATCAAATACTTTATGGGTTGAATATCCTCTAAAAGCATTCTTAAATCTTGGGTTAGCTCATCCTAGGATGCTCATGGCATCAATCTTGACAGCATTTAAAACATCACACAAGGGTTCTTTCATTTTTGGTTTTCTAAATCTTCACATGCCCCAGCCATTCTAAGCCATTATGAACTATTATGTGACCTGGTATGTTCAGAATTAATTTTTGGTTATCTCCATTTGGATGTAGGAATTTGCTGTCTCTAAATTCACAACCCTTAAAGTTCTTGTTTGGATTAAATTTCTTTTCCTTCCGCTGACTAACGTATACGTCTTACATTAAATTATATATTCCATTAGGTGAGTTATATGCATGGATCCACAATTATTTTATAGTTCCCGGCCCCATAAATGGGCATGTGTCGAGGTTTACCTCTCATAGGAGTTAAAATAGTTTGTGTACATTCAAATGGGTGATACTCTCTACTCACAGTGAGTTTTGTATATCAATCTTCCTAATACTTTCTTTCATTTTCAAGCTTCTAATCATAAGAACTACCTATTGTACGTGCCACACAATCACCTCATCACCAAATCAGTTGTTGATACCTCTAGACCCTAACAAGAGGAAGGTTTGAAAACTGTTGGGGTGGAAAATAAGCATAAGGTGGCTCAGGAAAAATTGATTCCTAACAGTGGATACAAAGAGCCAGTTATTAGGAAAATACTCCGGTCTCTCGACATACCCAAGAGCCTACTTTTGTAGATTCCCCAACGATGTTTCCTAAATTCTCTAGCATGCTAAAAACATCTAATATCCTCATGGACCCTTAAAAATCCTTCCATCCTCCTTTGACACTTCCCACATCACAGTTATTTTTAACATCCAGCTCACAGGGCCCTTCTAAAATGGCTCAAAGCACTCCATGACACCCCATGTCAATTCATGAGCATAGCCCCATGAGAATGTGTAGTCAATGATGGAGGAATACAATATTGAATATTTTAGAAGAAGAAAATTGGAATTGTAGGATTTTCTGAAGCATAACAATGCTTAATTCTTGCAAAACCAATTTGATGCCTTGTATGGCCTATATTTAGATGGTATGGACCTTGACTCACATTTATCATGAATTATATCTCATATAATTTTAGGTTTCTGACTGACTCCAACCACAATTATATTGTTAGAGATGTTTGTCGAAAGTTTATAAACTTGGATGTTTTGTGTTTGCAGATAGTAAAGGTGAGAGGTTTCCAGATATCGTTTGTTTGTAAAACCATTTGTTCTAACAGTATAATGATTACTAGTAATCTTGATGGGGGAGTAGGGATTAATATACTTAATTTCCCCAAAATGGAATCCCTTCTTCTTGGATCATGACATAGACCCCACCAATAGGGCCATCTAGGCCCTCTTTACTATTAAAAATTTCCCTTTCAACATCATCAACATTTATGCTTTGAATGATGTGGTAAAAAGAGTTCTATGGCGATGGATAGCTAATAAGATCCCTTATGTGTATTGGGTCATTTGCAGTGACTTTAATATAGTTTATTTACCCATGGATAAATTTAGGCACCTTCTAATTTGATGGAAATCTAGAAAAATAGATACTTGGTTCTTTATGCATAATAAATTCATATTTTATGACCCAAATGCTTTACGTCAACCTTGCTTTGAGGCCTAGTTCACTTGGTCCAATCTTCAATGTGGATCAAATCAGGTTCTTAAATGACGTTACAGGGATTTTTTGTCCGCTTAATACTTTTTTGATTTTAACAACATTTATTCTTTGTATGTGGAAGTGATCTCAGACTTCATCCTTTCTAACTACTTTCCCATCAAATTTCACATCACCTAGAAATCCAGGAACTCTTTCTATCATAAGTCCCAATTTTTCCTCAACACGTACTTGGTGAAGCATGGTCCTGCGCTCAATAATATCAAGTGGGTGTGGAACTTAGTGCCCAAGCCACATCACATGCATAGTCAACATCCACCTTTATTTTCCAGATGGGCCTAGTGGTGGTCTGATGGGATGACTAGGACGGTCAAATTCCTCAGAATTTATGGGCACCAGCTAGACAATATTAATTGCCACTCTTATTCCACTACCTCTTTTGTTCTTAGTTGAGTGGTAGTAGTGCTTGAGGTAAATCCATTCTTTGGGACCTTACTACTAAATGTTGTTTATATTAGACAAAAAATTCAAATCATTGATAATTATAATGCTCGAGATGCACAAATTCATGCCCAACTTCATTGGCTCAAAGTTGGGGACTTATTTTCAAACATATTATTCTAAATTCTCAAAATAAAAAATTCCTCCCAACAAATCAGGTCCATTTGTGATGGCATAACATGGCTCACTAATCCCTAGCTTATGCTCCAAGTGTTTGTTAAATACTACAAATAAGTTTTAAAATACCAAACCTCCTCACCTAAGCATAGTGTCACCTTAAAGAAGTTTTTGGATACTGGGCCATGTAAAGTTTCTCTAGTGAAAATAATTGCATTTGATCCTCTATTATCCATTGAGGATTTATAGGAAGCAGACATGCTAATGGCCAATGAAAAATCTCCCAATTGTGATGGATTTCCATGTGAATTTTATAATTCTCTTTGGGACATAGTTGGACCAGAGCTCCATCGAGTTTATATGTAAGGATTTTGGACCCAAACACTTGGCCCCCATATCAACAAAGGGAATATCAAATTCATCCATAAGCTAAGTGATCCTAAGTTAATCAGTAATTGGTGTCCCATCACTCTGTTAAATGTTTTGTATAAGATCATAGCTAAATATATTATCATTAAGCTTCAGCATATCCTCCCTACAATAATTTGTCCCAAGAAAACATGATTTATCCTAGGATGGTATATCCTTGACAACATTATTGTAGTCTAGGGAGTCATAGAGTGGGCTTGCATATCTAATCAGCAAGCCATCTCCATCAAAATTGACTTTAGAAAGGCATATGACTGGATCAAATGACCATTCATATTATCCATGCTTAAAGCTTTAGGATTCAGTCTAAAATTTCTTTAGACAGTTAATATGTTTTTTTCAAATTCCTCTACTCATATCACCATTAATGGAAAAATATCAAATTCATTTAGTCTCTTCAGATCTATTGGACAAGGTTTCCCCCTTACACTCTCCTTTTATGTCTTGGCAGTCAAAGGATTTGGCTACTTGTTTACTCAAGCTCAATCTTAGGTGTACCCCAAAATGACTAACATGTTCCTGCTCTTCAATTTAAGACAAGTTTCCTTTTAACCAATCCCTTTTAAATTTGAGGTACGAACTAATACAGAAGTCTATATACTCACCTTTTCTTACATTTACCATATCCATGTTTGAGGGAAGGCCTTTTATCCCTTACACACTAGAATTTTCAACATATAAAGCAACTTTCTTCATCCCTAAGGGTCTAAGTGACAACTGATGTTCAACCATTTGATTAGAAAACAAGGGAGCACAAACATTCAGGCCTGGTTCCATAGGAAATTCAATACACATATTTGCAGGAAATAGAACCACATTGTCATCCTCTTGTCCTTCACTATTTGGTACAAAAATCTTAATACAACTGTAACTAGAGAAAACCTTCTCAACATCCAAGGCCACTGTACTAATCTCATAATCATGTAAGGGACCTAAATCACATACATCTAGGTCTACAGACTATGTCTGATATATCCATAAATGCCTCATTACATTTTTACTTGACATCTTACACCACAGTTTAAACCTCTTCTTGTGTTCCACTACTGTGTAAAATAAAAGGCATTTGTCTTCTACCAAGGGAACACTCCTGATATATTTAGTAATCATTTCATTATTTAACCAAACAAATTCATTACTGAGAAAACCACAATTTGAGTCTATCCCTTTTGTAACATTGCCTTCCATATGAGAGCAACACACTCCTGCAAGAATATCCCAAAATGTAGTTTTTGTTTTGGCATGCAAAAGATTATTATAAAATATCTCACCTATATGGTCTATCTTTCTATACGGAACACAATATTTTTTAGTTCCTAACTCCAATTTTTCAACACTAAACACACCACCCAAACCACAGGGAGCGTAAATCATAATGCATTTATCACACCATAAACTGGTATAACTAGCCTAGTCATTATTCTCAATAATTCTCTCAGTCAATAGCTTTACAATCGATACCTATTCTATATCCCCTATATCATCATTCTTAAAACCCATGATCTCCCTTTCTTCAACTAGGTCTATATTATTTCCATTCCGCTCATGAAGAAGAAAAATAAGATCATCACTAAATTGATCTCTAAACATTGCTACCATTTTATTACACGAACTCAATGAACCTTGAGGTAAGGATTTAAACCAATATCTAGCATCTTCTTGTAATTTATGAGCAAATAACTTCATTAAAACATCCTCATAACTCACCGCATATTCATGCATCAGTTTTTTAAATGCACCAAGATGTTGTTCCACATAGGTATTGTCATATCCCTGAAAAATAGGCAATTTGAGCTTGATTTCGGTAGGGATTTGATGTGGGTATCCAGGTACCTCCCCAAAGTCAATATGCCTAAAATAATTTGATCTAAATGGTACATTAGGAAGAAACCACACCATACCACCATCATAGATACCCATATATAGGTTCAAAGAAAATCAATTCTTACAAATAAATACTTACCCCCAAAAACCTGAGGAACATAATGATATGACCCAAGTACATAATCAAATATAACACAAACAATCAATTTAATCACATCAAATGAAAATATTGGTCCAATACAACCAAAAATATAACGAATTTACCACTAGATTTGTGACCCTAAAAAAATAAATCACGTGAAGCCCCAAAGGTAGACTATTCCAACCCGTGATTCCTAAGATTGCATAAAATAAGAAAGGAAGATCAAAACTAAAAACCCGGGTGATCAACGAATTTGGTTATCCCCAGAAATAGTGTCATACAGGTGTTGGCTACTAGATTTACACCTTTGGGAAGAGAGGGTGGCATGAATGCACAAATTTCAGGGCAAGAGGGGTCGACCCACATAAATTTTCATTATGTATTCGTGGACGAGGTCTTCCTCAACTCGCCCATCCACTCTCTTGGCATGAGTGATAGGGAGAGACATTAACAAAGGGTGTGGCTGACTTCCTTGCTACTTTTTACTATGCCTAATTTAGGGTGAGAGGACTCGAGATGTAACCCATAGGGTACAAGACAAAGGAGGGAATCAGGAGACTGTTTTGAGTCTATCAAGAATAAACAATTGGTAGTCAGATGTAGCTACTAAATATATCATTCACTTGAAAGAGTTTTCACGAAGCACTGCAAGCATCTAGGAACCTCGATATAGATCACTAAAGGCAGGTTTGGCATGATCCACACATTAAACCCCAAGGATTTACATGAATTATTCTAGGATAATGTCAAGGATTTTAGATGATGAGTGAAAACACTTAAGAATGTGCATTTTCAAAGTATTTTCACAAGTGGATCTGTGTAAAATAAATGAATCAAAAGATATTCACATAAACACAAATGAGACTCGAAGAAGTTAGAGTATATTTTTGAAGTGGAGATAGGATTTCAAAGAGGAAGAACTGAAACTCAAATGGGATTAGGAGGGTCAAGAAACATATAAACCATTTAGTCACCATGCCCTTGTTATTTCACGAAGATGGGGGATCCATAAAATGGACTTCTCTCAAGGAATTGGTCACGAGGAACCTCCAAGAAAACATGCAATCCTGATCCTTGAAAAATTAGCTCAGTACCCCTAAGGCTAAATAATCATGTGCGAGTTATGCTAAATGTTCTAAATCAGGGGACCCACAAGATAAATAAACACAGTACCTAGTCTTTTCTGGTTAGCAAGGAATATTATAGGTCCAAAAGATAACATTCTAAAGTACCCCTAAAGGACATAAATCTCTCCCACACCACCCTAACAAAACCTAAACAATAATAGGGTGTCTTCACATAAATTCATAGCCATAACCATTCACAAAATCTTAACGAAAAGACACACAATATTTCACCCACAAAATCGTTCCACAAGAATAGCATAACCAAGAGAATTACAGTAGGTTGTTTATGACAAATCCATTATACTTAGAAAAAACAAGGGAAATATATATATATATATATATATATATATATATATATATATATATATATATATATGCTCTCAAATCATGTTAATGATTGTACATGATAAATCATCTTAATATAAGTTCTAGGAGAATGAGAAACACACAACACCTACATCATGAAAGTACATATTTCTATGGTCGGTTATGCACCTGAAAAAAATCCCAAAAATCCTCTAAGGAGTCTTCTCCTACAAAAACAGTCTCCCTTTATAAAACCTTAAACCCTCATATGTATTCTTATCCACCCTAGGGTTTTACATAATATCCCTCCAAATTCTAACCAAACCACGCTTAGGCCACCACCTAGAGATTCCAAATAATAATGTGGAATATCCATCCATGATAGCCCTTAATTTTTCTCGTCGTCAGCCTGTCACCATCATGTTAAATAATGACAAGGCATTATCTTTTCCACATCACATTACTTTAATATCAAATTTTCTAAATGTGAATAAATGTGACGTGGCTACTAAATTTAAATTAAAAAGACATTCTTCAAAGGTGTGGACATTTATTCCATCTCAGGTGACACACTTCACATTAATAATAAATCCTAATATAACTCCCACATGTGCCTTCCGATCCAAGATGGATATTATATTTATGGTGGCATGATTATTCAAGACACGTCATCTTGGGAGATATGTCTATTAAATTGTAACACAATAGGCCACAAATATACCACACAAATTCCACATAGTCTCTTGCATCTTTCTTGTATCAAAAATCCTTGCGTCATGGTCTCTTCATTTTTAGGAGCACAAACTAGTGAGGTATAACTCCCGAACCTAGGTGGATTCTTCCAACTAGACAGTCTTAATAAATCCTTCATCTCACATATTTTTAGTATTCCCAATGTCTGGGAAAATCCTCCTAATGGCTCACCCCAGAATCCTCTGATTTTTTCTTTATTGAATAGATTGGCTAAAATGTGTGCCTCGTTCCCCATGTTTCAAACCCTTCACCATCACCTAGTCCACCCTAAGTTTTATCTTGAGATGATATGCCTGAAAGAGTTGTGGTTTCATCATTATCCACATGTGCATGATAATCACGGGCACATGCTAAAAGCATATTATGATCCCTTTCTGTTAAACACAGAGCTCCCTATATCAATCTCGTTGCACGCAAAAGATAAAGGATAGCCTTCAGGTTCAAATATGGTCAGCACATAAAAGTGGCTTTAAGCCTTGGAAACTTCCCTAGCTGAGATTCAAGCCATAATCAATATCCAATCTCTTCCCCCAAAGAAACAGAAATTTGTTATGGATGACGCATCTAGCGAATATGGTAACTCCATCCTTCACATCTTGACACTTCACTTATGGTAGGATAAAGGCTTACATAAGAGGAGGACTCCCCCTTTATGAATGGGTGAATTCTCTCTAGAAGAAGAGATAATTCACTCAAATCCTTAATGGACCATGGCTGGAGATTCCTAAGCTATTATAGGAAGGGATGTCATGGGGCCCGGCAGGGGACATATAATTCATTTTCAATAACATGGCATAATGATTTTATTTAGTGCAGGGACCATCTATTGAAGTGTGTGCCATCCTTCTTCGAAGAGATAGTATAAGTTGACCCTTAATTCCTCTGATGCAACATATTTTCCCGTATTTTCATATTTTATGTGCATATGCATATTCTCGAGGGCAGGGGCCCCTGTAATAGAACCCCATTTTTTATAAGATACATCATTCTAATTTATCTATTTATCTTTTCTCTGCATGGAATATCTCTCTTTCATTTGTTTGAACATTATTGAGATATATCATTCTTTGCATGTTCATTACATTACAAACAAGTTAATACACTTGATTCCCTTGCACAGTGTGCACTATTATACACACACACTTTCCATAGCTGCATACTAACTTGCAACAGGAAACTAACCTACTCACTAATGAATTACTCCTGGTTTTCTTCTATAAACATAACATAATAGGTAGTTTTTCCTTATATGATATACATCAGACAAATCATGAATACATATCAAGAACTCACCCATCACATAACCAAACACTCGGGCCCACAATAGGAACTTAGAAACTTTTCAAATAAATCGGAGTGTAAAATCGATTATGAGCCTCAAAGGATGGACTACAACGTGCACCAAACACACATTCCTTATCAGGTCTCAAGGTCAAACCATCACTTTACACACTTCATACATTGAATGATATTTGACAATACTATAACTTGCCCCATGAATTTATTTTTTGTTGTCTCTTACATCTCAGGTTTAAGCACCCATCCTGTGCCTCACACAAATACCAAATAAAATCAAAACTCCTCACAATACCTTTGCGATTTCCAAAGGCTTTCTTCATCTCAAGTATTGGGGAGAAATAAATTTTTGCAACCGATATTTGTACTTCAAAAAATAGTTGATTGTTTCCAAAAAATGCCAAAATACTTATCATATTTACTTCTAACATCCAAAACATCAATAATATGGGCCTAACTAGGCAAGCATATGATCCTTCATAAAAATGACGATAATTATGGGCACCAACATCGGCTCCATCTTGGGGATGGATACCCCCATTGAATGTCTGAAGAACACCAGAATCAACATAGGGAAGAGAAGGCCAACTTCCTATCCATTGGGAAATGGAGTCCAGAAGGTGATCAAAACTGCAAGTCACCACAACAAGAGAAAAAAACACCAACAACCAAAAACACTAGAAGAAACCAAAACAAGAGCCAAAGGAAAGAAGAAAGAAACTATACATTTTAGAAACAAACTATTGAGGCCTAGAGGACCCGAAAATTTCCATTAGAAACCACTTGGATACCATACAATACGTTTTTATCCCATCAGGAGACACCAGTTAAAAATATAAACCCTATGAGTAATGATCCTAGTCACTTCGATTTAAAAACAAACCATTAGTTTCCTGTCAATACTGGCACACAACTTACCCCGCACCAATGATGATAAACCATCATTCATATTAACCAACATCACTTGTGCCCCCAGTAGAATATGTCCACAGGCATCTTCATCCTTACCACACACCCTAAAATACAACCACCCCAAGAACTTCAAGTGTACCCGAAAATGAATAACACGTTCCTGCTCTTCAATTTTAGAAAATTTTCCTTTTAACCAATCCATTTTAAATTCGAGGTAGGTATTAAGACAAAAGTCTATATACTAACATTTGCTTACATTTACCATATCCATGCTTGAGGGAAGGCCTTTTATGCCTTGCACACCAAAACTACCAACATATAAAGCAACTTGCTTCATCCCTAGGGCTCCAAGTGATAACTGATATTTAACCATTTGATCAAAAAACAAGGGAGCGCAAACATTCAGGATTGGTTCCATAGGAAATTCAGTACACATGTTTGGAGGAAATAGAACCACACCATCATCCTCTTGTCCTTCATCATTTAGTAAAAAAATCTTAATACAACTATCACTAGAGAAAACCTCCTCAACATCTAGGGCCACCTTACCAAACTCAGAAGCAGGTAAGGGAACTAAATCACATACATCTAGTTCTACAGAGTATGTCTGATCTATCCATGAATGCCTCATTATAGATTTATTTGACATCTTACCCAATAGTTTAAACCTCTTCTTTTTTCCACTACTACGTCAAGTAAAATGCATTTATCTTCTACCAAGGGAACACCCTCGTCATATTTAGTAATCAGTTCCATCTTTAACCAAACAAAGTCATGACTGAGAAAACCACAACCTAAGTCTAGCCATGTTTTAATACTTCCTTCCATATGAGAGCAACACACTACTATGAGGATATCCCAAAATGCATTTTTTGTTTTGGCATGCAAAATATTAGTAGAAAATATCCCACCTCTATATTTTGTTTGGTCGTGCGGCACACAATCTTTTTCAATGCCTAAATATGATTTTTCAACATTAAACACACCATCCAAACCACATGGAGCACGAATCCTAATGCATTTATCACACCATAAACTAGTATAACCATCCTAGTCATTCTTCTCAATAATGCTCTCAGTCAACATCTCTACAATCGATACTTGTTCTATAGCCCCTATCTGTTATATAGCCCCTATCTCTTCATTCTTAAAACCCATGATCTTCCTTTCTTCAACCATTTATATGGTATTGTCATTATTCTCACAAATAATAAATCCAACATCATCACTTAATTGATCTCTAAATATTGCTACCATTTTATTCCACGGACACAATAAACCTTAAGGTAAGGAGTTAAACCCATATCTAACATCTTCTTATAATGTATGGAAAAATAACTTCATGAAAACATCCTCATAAGTCAAATCATAATCATGCATCACTTTCTTAAACATACCAAGATGTTATTCCACATAGTTACTATCATATCCGTAAAAAAATAGGCAATGTGAGCTTGATTCCGGCAGGGATTTGATGTGGGTATCCAAGTACCTCCCCAAAGTCATAGGCCTAAAATAATTTGATCTAAAAGGTACATTAGGAGGAAAACACACGATACCACCATCATGATACCCATGGATAGGTTCACAAAAAATCAATTCTTACAAATAAATACTTACCTCCTAAAACTTAAGGAACACAATGATATGACCAAAGTACAGACTCAAATATAACACAAACAATCAATTACAAAAAATCAAATGAATAATATTGGTCGAATACAACCAAAAATATAATGGATTTGCCACTAGATCCATGACGCTTGAAAAATAAATCACATGAAGCCCCGAAGGTAGACTATTCCACCACACAATTCCTAATATTACATAAAATAGGACAAGAATATCAAAACTAAAAATCTAGGTGATCAACGACTTCAATTGTTCCCAAAAATGGTGACAGACATGTGTTTTCTCCAGGATTAACACCCCAAATGGGAGAGGGCATCATAGATTCATGGAGTTCGGGGCAAGAGGGATGTAGATGCATGAATTATCTTTATGTACCAAGGGACAGGGTCTTCCTCCACTCACCTGTCCACTCTCTCAGTGGGAGTGATGGGGAGGCACCTTAACAAAGGGTGTGGCTAACTTCCCTACTACAAGTAAATTTTCCTAAGTCAGTGTGAGAGTACCTGAGATGTAACATAGAGGGTATGAGAAAAAAGAGGGAATCAGGAGAATGTCCTAAGTCTGTCAGGAATAAAATATCAGGAGTCAGATGCAGCCACTGAATGCAACTCTCACTCAAAAGAGTGTTCATGAAGCACTGTAAGCATCCGAGAACCCCAATACTAGTCACTAAATGTGGGTTTCACATGATCCATACATTAAACCCCAAGGATTTACATGAATTATTCAAGGCTAATGTCAAGGATTTTAGATGATGAGTGAAAACACTTAAGGTATGTGTGTTGTCAATGTATTTTCACAAGAAGGTCTGCGTAAAATAAATGAATAAGAAGAGATCCACACGAAAACAAATGAGATTCGAAGAAGTTAGTGTAGATTTTTGAAGTGGAGATAGGATTGCAAAGAGGAAGAATTGAAACTCAAAGGGGACTAGGAGGTTCAAGAAACATATCAACCATTTTGTCACCACACCCTTGTTATTTCACAAAGATAGGGGACACATAAAATGGACTTCTCACAAGGAGTTGGTCACAAGGAACCTCCAAGAAAACATACAATCCCAATCCTTGATAATTTATCTCAGTACCCCTGAGGATAAATCACTATGTGTGATTTAAGTTAAATGTTCTAAATCGAGGAATCCCCAAGATAAATAAACATAGTACCTCTTGTCTGGTTAGCAAGGAATTTTACATGTCCTGAAGATAACATCTTAAAGTACCCCAAAAGGACATAAATCTCCCACACCACCCTAACAAAACCTAAACAATAACATGGTATCTTCACATAAATTCACAACCATAACCTGGCACAAGATATTAACAAAAAGATACATAATATTTTACCCACAAAATTGTTCCACAAGACGAGCATAACCAAGAGAATTACAGTAGGTTGTTTATGAAAAATCCATTACACTTAGAAAGAACAAGGGAAACACACACACACACACACACACACACACACACATATATATATATATATATATATATATATATATGCTCTCAAATATTGTTAATGACTATACATGATAAATCACCTTAACATAAGTTCCAAGTGAATGAAAAGCACACAACGCCTACATCACAAAAGTGCAGATTTCTATGGTTGATTATACAACTGAAAAATCCCAAAACTCCTCTAAGGAGTCTTCTCCTCCAAAAATTATTTCCCTTTCTAAATCCATAAACCCTCGCATATATCCTTATCCACCCTGTGGTTTTACATAATATCCTTCCAGATTCTAACCAACTCATTCTCAGGCCACCACTCTAAGATTCTAAAGAATAACGGGGAATATCCGTCCATGAAACCCCTTAATTTTTTACATTTCCATCTTGTCACCATCATGTTAATAATGACGAGTCATTATCTTTTCCATATCACATTACTTTAATATCAACTTTTCTATATGCGAATAAATGTGACATGGCTACCAAATTTAAATTGACAAGACATGCTTCAAAGGCACGGACATTTAATTCATCTCTGGTGACACGCTTCACATTAATAATCAATCATAATCTAACTCCCATATGTTTTTGCCAATCTAGGATGGATATTATATTTATGGTGGCATGATTATTCAAGACACCTCATCTTGGGAGCCATGTCTATTAAATCATAGCACAATGGGTCACAAATATACCACACAAATTCCACATAGTCTCTTGCATCTTGATTTTATCAACAATCCATGCATCATGGCCTCTTCATTTTTAGGACCACATCCCACTAAGGAAGAACTCCCAAACCTGGGTGAATTCTTATAATTGATTATTTCCCTTTCTAAATCCATAAACCCTCGCATATATCCTTATCCACCCTATGGTTTTACATAATATCCTTCCAGATTCTAACCTTCTTCTTCGAGACAGTATCAACTGACCCTTGATTCCTTCAGTGTAACATATTTTCCTGTATTTTAATATTTTGTGCACATATGTATATTCTCAAGGCTAGGGGCCCCTGTAATAAAACCCTATTTTGTTTATAAGATACATCATTCCAATTTATATATTTCTCTTTTCTTTGCATGGAATATCTCTCTTTCATTTGTTTTAACATTATTGAGATATATCATTCTTTGCATGTTCATTACATTATGAACAAGTTCATGCACTTGATTCCTTTACACAGTATGCACTATTGCACACACACACTTTCCATAGCTACATGCTAACTTGCAAGAGGCAACTAACCTGCTTACTAATGAATTACTCATAGTTTTCTTCTGTAAATAGAAAATAATTAGTTATCTTTTCCTTCTATGATATAGGTCAGAGAAATCATGAATACATATCGAGAACTCTTCCATCACATAACCAAACACCTAGGCCTGTGATAGGAACTTAGAAACTTTTCAAATAAAACATTGTGCAAAATTGATTCTGGGCCCTGAAGGGCTGACTATAGTGTGCACCAAACACATATTCCTTATCGAGTCTTGGGGTCAAACCATCACTTTACACACTTCAAGAATTGAATGATATTTGAAAATATTGTAACTTCCTCTTGGCATTTATTTTATATTGTCTCTTACATCTTAGGTTCAAGCACCTGCCCCATGCCTCGCATGAATATCGAATAAAAGTAAAACACCTCATAATACCTTCATGATTTCCAAAGGATTTCTTCATCTTGGGTACCCGGGAGGAATAAATTTTCGCACCCGATATTCATACTTCATAAAAATAGTGGATTGTTTCCACAAAACACTAAAATACCTATCATATTTACTTCCAACATCTAAAACATGAAGAATAAGGGCCTAACCAAGAAGTCATATGATGCTTCAATCGAATAAAAAGGGAAAAAATTATGGGCACCAATAGGGGGTATTGCTTTACCCTTTAGTGATGGTGCTCAACTGCTCAATGGCCACTTCATTAATGAATCATTTCTCACACTCATTGAAGAGGATCAGAAAATTAATCATGTCATGTAATGCCTAGAATTTTTTCATTTGGCCTCTAGATTTTCCATTCAATTGCGTAAAATGCAATGTTATGGACAATAATTTCTTCCTGTGCCTACTTGGTTGGCATCCTATGTTTGGAAGTATCTTAATCATGAGGAAATGTTTAATTTTTTGGGCATTCCTTTCACCTTCCAAGCCTTGCTTGATGAGTTATGGAAGTATGTTGTTTATCGAGTGGCCTGTAAATTAGACTATTTGATCCAGAGGATTTTTGGGTGTTGAAATTTTTGTAAACCTCTCTAAACCTTGACCATGTTGTAGAGAGTTCTGAGACCTTTCTGACAGTATTCAGAACTCTAGGAATATAGTCTGAATGGAGAATTTATCATCAGTCAAAGGTTGGGTTGAAAAATTTTCAAAGGCAGTCAACATGTGAATAACGTGTTGACACATGTCATATTGGCAAAAGGTTCAAAAGGTTAAAAATTTATGTTTTGAGCACCTTTGGTCTTCGACGCATGAAAAACTAGTGGGCCCTGATATTTGCTGGTTGGGGGTCCTCAACCAGGTTTGGCATACTTTTTGTAGGAGGGGTTCCTTTGCCACCTATTTCATAATACCAATATAACCATTTTTCTTTTATATAAATTATATCTCTTCAACAGTGACAATGGGGGATTATTGTTTGGAGAGTTTAAATTGTGCATTGTAGGTACATATATTGCCTTAGACAGCTCAATCAAGTTGATTTCTAGCTCGACGGGGTGATAAATTCCCCACCGAGTTAATCACGTTATATATTCCACATTTTTTGAGCAATGGATTGAATTATCCACCAAAACCACTTACACCGGTGGATTCACAGAGCTCAGGGAAATAAAACAACCCATCACAGTGAAGGATATATCTTATCGCCATAGCTTAGGGAGGAGTTCATATAGCTCAAGGAAGACAAACAAACATTCAATGCACAACCTAGCGCATTTGTAATATCACATACACCTCAGCACATAACTCAGTGTGATCCAACCCGCAGTTAAAGCCACATGGAACAATCAGTGAGTCACAACAACACAGTGTCGGTCCACATAACCTAGTGGGTCAACTGACCAACTCAACATTAATAACATTACCAAGAAAAATGTGGAGGATGTGGCCTAAGCCATGATAACATTGGGATGTCACTCCCAATTTAAACCATAATCATTGTCTTCCTGCTATAATTTTGGGATATCACTCACTCTAAAGAAAAGTGACTTGGCAGAAAAGGGGCCCAAAATTTTGAACCTACGACCTAGGTAATTGAAACCCAACATGCCTACTGACTTAGCTAGGGGCTCTGTCAAACTATAAAACAGCTTGTTTCCATTTATACAGGATGGTGGAGGGACTGTGTACCAAGGCAGTAAGGAGCATATTTGGAAAACCTTAATTTTGGAGCACTTAGGGACTGAACCAGGCCATGGAGTAAAATGAAAAGTGTTCATAATTTCATGAGGATTCCAAATATGTAAACTATTTTCATATAATGTTTAAAAATCTCCAGTTGTAGGTGTTTTTCTAGCACAATTCTAGGGGGATCGCATTGTGAAGACACTGTAGGGGCCACGGATAGACTTGTGAATGGTTTCTGGTAAATTAAAGAGTTCTCAAATTCTGAGATCATCCCATTTATAGGTTTCAAAGGTCTATTTTTCATTAGTGAACATAAATTGTACGTCATTGGATTTTAATAGATCGATTCACTTTATGTGAATCTAGAGACATAGCCTTCAAGTGAACTTCGTTATCAATATTGTTTTGTGGATGTTTTTATTTTAGTTTTGATGAAGCTTTTCATCAAATAAAATCAGTTATGGATTTTTATTAATTTGGTTAAGCAATCATCATTAAAAATGGGAAATTGAACTTAAGTGTGAATTTTAATATCCATCATCCACAAAGCTTAAAAGTATGCACATTTCAGTGTTGTGATTGAAATCATACTGAGGTGCATCTAAAATTAGGAATTAATCAGTTTTGGATTAATTGAACCATAAAATTGATGTTGAATTCCAAGATCCATGAAGACGATTAAAAAGTGAAAAATTACTTCACCCATTTTTGGATCACTATTGGATCACCAAGTCATTGTTTTTAGTGGGAAAATTCCATATTTTCTCTAAGTTTCTCAAATCCATGCATGTGTATTACTCCTCATGTTGGGTTCCTTTTAAAAATTCTATTCACAAGCTTAAAAAACTACTTAAAGGCTTCCTTTGGGCCAATCCCACCTTCAATAAAGGATTTCACATAATCATTTGGGAGTCCTACTATTTTCCTAAGGACTCTGGTGGCTTAGGCCTCATCAACATATTACGGCAAGGGAAAGAACTTTGTGTTAAATAGATCATTCAAGCCCTAAATAGCAAGGAAGCTTGGAAGGTGTTCTTATGACATGGTATTGCAAAAGGAACCCCTTATATCTATTCTACATGGAAAGGCATTGGCTTTACCAACCTTCTCATTAACCCTATCCCAATCAAATTTGTGGGTACCTTCATGATTAAGATCATCTGGAACGTGGGAGCAGATTAAACCTTGGTTATTGTGGAAATGAAATGGCTTTCATGATGGCCTTTCCTTTAATATTCACTCTTTTTAGTAGTCCCATGTGCTTCAATATCAAGATTGTTGTTTGGAAAAGGTATCTTAGATTCCTGCTCTCTACTTCTTTAAACATGAAATTTGCATTATCCAATATCTTTTCTGCAAGCACACTTAATCTTGGTTTCCCTAGAAAGAACTCAAGGAAAATTCCAAATTGGCATTTCCAGAAAAAACCCTCATTGTTGATATCATTTCCTTCATGTCAGATCATATGATCCATAAGATTGATGTTCTTGAAATTCATCCTAGGTGGATGGATTGGAAGTGGTATGTGGATACCCATTTTTAGAATCATTTAGCTGGCCAAATCTATGTGTGGGTTTTTCCACATCTTCCCATTATAGATAAGCTTAACACTCGGTGGGGAATTTGGTCCTTGTCATCAATCTTGAAAAGGATATTTCATAAAGTTTGGTCTACCTATGTGGAACCCAAAATTACACACTTTTTTGGTGTGCTCTTCATCAAGGCCTCCCATTTGGAACATGTTTGGTTCAACTAGGAGTGGTTACACCAAAATGCCAGTTCCGTGGGTATCTATAAACCCTCTCACAATTTTTTTGGTACCATCGTAAATCCCATGGGGCATGGGGTTGGATTCATTCCTTCTTCAAACCCTTCCATCCCAAGTGCTTCACTTGGCATCATGTTATCCTGGGAGATAATCCCCAAATGGCCACAAGTGTAATGTTGATCAGTCAGACCCTAGAATTTAGTAAAGAAAATATAGAAGGTTTACGTGGGAGAACAGAGTGCATTCAAAGGTGTGGAAATATCAGAAAGGATCATGCGCGAGGAACAGAAACAGGTTTGGGACTTAGCCATTTTCACAACAAGGATCTATTTTTGGAGATAGCGTGCGAAGCACTCAAACTGATTGGAGACTTATGCATCACACATTGGCTATTTATGGAGGACCAGATACAAAGCGCTTTGTATGGACACAAGCCAAAAATAGATCTACTACTGTCAGTTAACTAATAGTAGTCTATTATTAGCACACTTGCATGTGTGGCTATTTTCGTAATGGTGTGTGGCTAATAATAGCATGTGACCTATTTTGGGATTTGATAAGCGGTGAAGGGAAAGTCCCCACCTTTATAAGTATGTAGTATATTGTGTAGTAGATATAGATACGCATACATGGAGATATAGTGAGATTATGCTACTAAATTTGTTATGTGCATGATTGTGTGCTATTGTTATTGTAATGAAGCTTCTGTGTACTTACTGCATTTAATATAATGGAGGATATTGGTTGAATCTAAGTGTTAGTTCTGTGTGTATCTGAAACTAGTATGTTCTTGATTTCATCATGGTTAATACTTAATTATGTTCTCCCTTAGGTGTAGATTTGGCATGCTCTGTAGAATGATGTATAAGTAATGGAACTGCATGTGTTAAGTCTTCATCGTGCAAACATACTACAACCGAAACCCTAAAGATGGAACTGGTACCTTTACATGCTTTGAGTGAGCTATTAGTCTAGGTTGAGTGATGTGTTAGCACATTTAGGGTCTTAATGGGCTTGTATTACTGAATTCTAGGCTGCATCATTTACCCAGATTTGGAATGTTTTATGAGAGGAAATTTTATCCTGGTGTTGGCGAGAAAATTTTTCTTGTGGACAAATTGGTGGTTTTCAAGCCAACACTATGGGAATCTAAGTCCCTCTACTTGAACGGTGTAGCTTCTATATGTGCATGCGTGAAAAAGTGGATTTCAATGGTGGCCTTTTAACCAAAGATCCAACAGGGGCACTCCACTAACCCTATGGCAAAGCTAGCAATTTCTCACTAGAGAAGAAATTTTTCTAAGAAGGGGAAAGGGAGTGAAAATGCAGGTAGGAGAAACTAATGTTGTGAGTAGAATATTAGATGCCCACACACATTAATCAGAAATTTCATTCATATACATTTATAGTTAGAAGAAAATACAAATTTGATAAAGAGAAACTACAAGACTGAATGAAATTCATCGGTCACAAGGTACCAATCAATCCCTCAATCAAAAAGGATAAAATACCTTCTTTTATTATTGAAATTAAAGAAGAGTTTGTACAGAGCTTTGAGAATAGAGGAAATTCTAAGGAGAAGGGAAAATAGAAGAAGTATGGCATTTTCTATCTTTTCCAGGGATAGAGCACTCTAGTCTATTTGAAATCAATCACCAGCCCCTAGAATGGCTCTGAGGAGCCATTATATCCTTTTCCAAAATGGTTAAAACTTTACAAATCATTTACGCCTCTTAAAATTCCTCCATCATGAATAAAACGCTCATGGTGGGTTAAAAATCAGATCTTGCAACGCGAACATTACATATAATTTATCAGTTTGAATACAAACCGTTTGATTTTCTCTTATAACTTTGAAAATGGGCCATCCACGTGGTAGGAAGAGATTGGAGTAGGTATGGGTGAAAGCCCTTTGCGTTTTGTGATTTTTTAGAGATTTGTCAATTTTGGACAAATTGGCCCGCATCCCCGCTTCAACTTTTTAACTTAGGCACGTGGCACGTTTTCATTGGAAATGGGGTCACGGCCCTTTTCTCAGCATTTTAACCTTTTTTGGAAAAAGGCTCAAAAACTCAAATTCCTCCACCATTCCGCTCTCCCGTTATGAATTTTCAATGGTGGGCTTCACCTTTGACTTTTTCCCCGTAGGATTCACTTTGACTTTTACCTTTATAGCCTGATCGGGGCTGTGGGTCATTTTTTAACTTTTCACCTTTTTACAAAGAGGCTCAAAAACACAAACTTCTCTGCTGACCCACTTCTCCAATTTGACTAGGGCACATGGCACGTTCTAGTTGGAGACAAGGTCGCGGCTCTTTTCTAAACATTTTAACCTTTTTTGGAAAAAGGATCAAAAACTCAATTTCCTTCACCGGCCCGCTGCTCCGTTTGGATTTTTACACGTGGCATCCTCTGGTTGGTTACGAGATTCAGGGAAGCGGTGAAGTTTTATCCTGTTTAACCTTTTTTAGAAAAAAGGCTAAAAATTTTGAAGTTCTCCGTTGGCCCGTTCTCACGCTTTTGAATTTTTCGGTCGATTCGGCTTTTCAGGTCCCAAGAGTCCCAATTGAACTTATGCAGCCTGGGACAAAAACTTCCACTTTTTCTGTAATCAAAAATTTCAGATTTTTGGGTCCCAAGTGTCCCTCATGAACTTGTGCAACATGGGATAAAAACTTCCACTTTTTCCACAATGAACCAAAATTGACAACTTCAAACTTTCCAGGGCCGCGAGGAGAATTTACTATTTTTGCCAAAAGTATTAAGTTCACCAAAAATCATGTTCCTCCCCATCCAATAGGATCTGACCACAGACCTACATTCATTGGGGCCAAAATTTGATGGGGAAAAGACACCTGTTATCCCGACTGTGGCAAATACACAGAGGAAGAGAATTTCATTGTTTTGAGTCCAATTTTTGAATTTCCTTCACAAACCAGAGGCATGGAGGAAAAAAAATGATTTTACGACCCAAGCCATATAACAAGTCAAAAATTTTGATTAAAAATGGAGGTTGCAAAGAGGATATTACGTGCACAGACCAGGAAATGGAGGATTTCTAGAAAGAAGCAAAACAGAGGTTTAAACAGCTCTAGGGAATGACTTTTGCTCATTTCTTAAATCTCTAACTTGGCTTAAACACCAACGAAGGGCATGAGCTCAAAAAAATTGAATTTGGCTTTGAAAACGTAGATCAGTTTTTAGGAGACAACATCTGGTTATGAAAAAAAAAGGAATTCTTATTTGTTTGATAATATTGATGTCAATCATCACTTCTCTATTTATAACAAGTCTATAGTTATCGTTAATGTATTACTATAGATTCAAGTCCAAGCCAATAAGGTGGAGCTAGAGGTAGAGCATCTTGAGATGCTTTTATGCCACTTGGACAAAACATCCTACAATGATGCAAGCAACCCGTCATCCCCCTCCTACCACTCCCTGTCATGTGGCAATTGTAGCGGTCATTAACGAGGTATTGGTTACTAAAGCCACTCCCAACACCACTCTTTTATCTGCTCTCATCATTCCCCTCGTATCCATCCTCCTTGGAGGATATTATCTCTGACGCCTTTGTCTCACTACTCTAGTTAGGATATCCTCCTATCACCCAGCCAACACAGTTGGGGCTTGCCACCTACACCTGAGCCACACTCTCATGGTAGGTAGAGCCTTCCTCCTCCATCGGATAAGTTTACAAGGATGACACTTTCCATTTCACCTTTTCAAGCCTCTGCTAAATAGACTAAAGAAGGAATCCAACTAAGTTCAAATTGGGATGTGTCAGTCTCTGGAAAAAATCTACCTAGCTCTGGTTGGTACGATCAAGACCCGCCCCCTATAGGAAAACCATTTACAGTGGAAGCTTAATTTTATTTATCTTTTATGAACCAATGCTTTTTTCTCTCTCTTATTCCTAGGATTTTCTTCTTAGTTTATTACGTGGCTTTGGGGCGTGATTCCATACTGCCCAATTTTTTTGTGAATTATCCTGTATCATTTTACTTGTTAAATAATATAATATCTTATTCATCAAAAAAATACTAAGATTGCATGTAGACTCAATATTTTAAAGAGAAAACATATTTGTAAATACATAATCCTTTGTCTCACTTCAATTACAATAATAATGAATGCCAATAAAGCTCTTTTAAAATGGGAAGCCATCATATGCAAGTAAAATCATATCATGGTAGTTTACATGTGGAATTCAATGAATGATAGGTACTCAAGGATGTATGGTTGATTCGATGAATGGAGGAGAGCTCGTAGTTAAAGAAAATAGATAAATCTCACCTTCCTTGATAATCTTGAATTTCCATGTATTTGCATTAATGGAGGATGATAGCTATACTTCTACCATGTTTTATCAAATAATAGAAGTAGATCAATGCATGGGGTGAAAATTATGCATTGCTATAGACTCAACATGATTATTAAAACATCTCTAAAAACATAAGAACAAAACTAGAAGTTCTATGCACTATTATACAAAACTACAAATCCAAATGAATATAGCACCATGCATTTTGACAGGTCACAAACCCTCTAATGTTATTTTGGGTGATCTTCTTGCTTCCACTAGGAATAGATGCACTAATTTATAGAAAATGTGGTTAGATTTTGATTAATTTGTAGATAATTTGGCTAATCAGTTAAGCAATATGTAGATTCAAACTTATTTTAATTATGTAAATATTTTTACAAGGGGAATCGATGTTGAGTGTCATGAATGGAAACAAGGTTTAAATTCACCATGATAGAGCACCCCAATAATATGAAGCAATGTTGGAAAAGCCCACAACAAAATACTATCTAAATTCTCTCAACTCTCTCATCCTTAAAGTAATGAAAAAATCCAACTATCATAATAGTAGGTACATATCCCGTAACTAATACAAAATTCTAGAACAAAAAATCTAAATAAACTTATTTTAAAATTATCCTAAATTAATCTTACATGAAGCTTTGGTGCAACTCCTGCGTGTTGATCCAGTTATCCAAATACCTCACACTGTTGCCACATTTATCAATCAAAGGAGAAGCAAGTAAGAAAAGTTTTCAAAACCCCACCCTTCTATATGTTCTTGATAATAGGAAAACATCTTGTTCCTAATTGTATGATTGACTCGGGGGCTAAAACTTTTGTCATGCCTAAGAAAAATTTTGATGTTTTAGGTTTTAAGTATACCCTTATGTCTAAAGGATTCTTGCAACTTTATGGCTCCACTTTCACCACTTTGGGAATCATCAAGGATCTTGAGTTAACCCTCCATGCATGTCCAAGCCTAACAATAACTCATGATGTGTCAATTATTGACTTTCCTCTTTTGTTTTTCATCTGTCTATCAAGATATTTCACTACCAAGGTAGGTCGATACTCATCTTCTGATTGGACTCATATGCTACTAAGAACAAGGTATGGTACTCAGTTTACAATACAAGCTAATCTTATATTTTCTTATCATGTTGAGTCATATGACCAATCCCCTCTCCAAGCTAATTATCTCATCCAAGAAGTTCAAGAAAAAGATTCACTTTCAAAAGAGCATCATATTCCTCCTTTAATTCTTAATATCTTATTAGAATGGGCAGAAGAGTGCTATGAATTTGATCCTTATGATATGGCTATTGAAACTAGTATTGGTACTTACTGCATCCTTGAATAAGAGCATGCTCTACCTACAACGCTCAAGAAGGAAAGTGATGATGCTTGTGGACTATGGAAAATGTATTTTGATGGTTCTAGAAGAAGAAATGGAATAGGCACAAGTGATGTTCTTATCTCTCATAGATATGAGAAGTTATTCTTCACGCACAGGTTATAGTTTGCATGCTCCAACAATGCAGTAGAATATGAAGAGTTGGTGCATTGACTTTTTATTGCTAAGAAGAGACAAATGAAGGTGTTGTAGATTTTTGGGGACACTAAACTAGTAATCCACCAAGTCAAAAAAAATGCACGGAAAAGAATAATCTTCTCAAATCTTATAAACATAGAAATTGGGATCTTTTAGAGATCTTTAAAGCTCTAAATTTATAGGTGGTATGATTAAAATTGAACAAATAAGTGGATCAGATGGTAGCCTTTGGTTCACAATTCTCACTTGCTGAGAATTTTTCCTAAGGAAACGTGTAGCACATCAAGATGGTGGTCAGGCCATCTATTCCAGATAATGAAACCAATTGGAAGATGTTTGATAGTGACGCACATATTTTCCAATTCATTCAAAATAAATTTGAGTTCTCTTCAAACATGTAAGCTAATTTTCATGACAGCTATGGTGACCAAGTGATTAGACTCAAGACAAATAAGTTTCCGAAAGGGTTTGTCACCTTAAAGCACATTTTCAGCCATGATGATGAGTTCAAGCGTGAAGAAAAGTATATGCATGCAGCATAAGAAGATTGCCTCCCAGTCACTATTGTGCATGGTAGAGAGTTGTTTCTTGGTAAAGAATGTGTGTAAAATGAAACACATTCTTTCATCTCTCTCTATCAGAAATGCAGTGATATATTTTCATGGGAGTATGAATACCTCAAATGATTTGATCCAAGTGTTGTTCAACACTCCATTGACCTTGGATCTAATATTAATCCCATCAGAGAAAACCAAATGCCAGTCAATCCTAAGATAGAGCCCCTCATGATAAAATATTTAACCAAACTCATTGAGGAAAGAATTATTTCTCCTATCAAGTACTCTACTTGGGTGGTGAATCTTGTTCCAGTGCAGAAAAATAATGGTCAAATCATAATTTACGTTGATTTCAGATATTTGAATAAGGCATATTTGAAGGATCATTATCCTTTACCTTCTATGGAACATATTCTGCAGATAGTGGCTAGTGCATAAAGATTCTCCATCTCATATGGGTATTTTAGTTTCAATCAGATCATGGTTAAGGAAGAGGATCAATTAAAAATAGCATTTACAACCAAATGGGGTACATACACCTACAAAAAAAATGCATTTTGGTTTTTCAAATGTAAGCGCAACATTCCAAAGAGCCATGGGAATTTCCTTCAAAGGATATATGAATGAGTTCATCCTAGTTTACTTAGATGAGATAATTTTCTTCTCAAAGTAGAGCAGAGATCACATCAGTCATCTAAAGAAATCCTTTAAGATATGCTAAGAGTTTTGGGTATCCCTTAACCCCAAGAAGTGTAAATTTTTTATTGTGCATGGTAAGCTCTTGGGATATGTGGTTTTAAGGGATGGCATTGCTATTGATCTTGAGTGCATCTCTACCATCCTTTCTCTCTCATTACCAGCACACAAGAAGGCCTTGCAGTCATTCCTAGGAAAAATCAACTTTATTAGGAGATAACTTTGCATGTTTTGTCAGGCCTATCACCCTCATGCTCAAAAAAGACAAGCTTTCAAATGGACAACATAAGGAAAAGAAATTTTTATAAAAATCAAGCAAGAAATTGCTTGAATGCCAACACTCATCAATCTTGACTACTCCAAGGATTTTATCCTTTATGCTTTTGGATTTGATGTGAGTGTTGTTGTTTACTTGACACAAGAAAATGAAAAAGAATTAGAGTATCCAGTGGCTTTCTTCATTCAAATGCTGAAGGATTATGAATTAAAATATAGTCACACAAAGAACATGTCTTCACCTTCATGTAAACGTTGAAGAAATTCAAATTCATGTTTACCAAAAATCATATCAAGGTGCTAGTTTCACAGTCATGTATAAGAGACTTCATGATGGGAGCTGAAATCAGTGAGAAATTAGCTATATGGGTGACCAAAATCATGGAGTATGATGTGACTATCAAATCCACTAAGTTGTTTAGAGGTAGCACACTTTACAGGTAACTTACAAAAGACATGCAGAATGAACAAGAGACTTCATTATTTCTAGATGAAGAGCCTCTGCGCGTTGAACGTGAGAAGAATGAAGGTCCTAGCACATGCACCTAGATGGAGGACATGGTAACTTTTCTCTCTTCGAGGGCATACCCTCCTAGATTAAACAAAGCTAAGAGAATACATATGATGCTATAGTATATTCCATATGTGCTAATTGATGGCCTTCTCTTCAAAATAAATATTGATAGCATGTTGCTAAGATATATTGATAGCATGCAAGTTGACAAAGTGTTAGTATAATTTTAAGGTGAATTATTTAGTGGACACCTATCTATCAAATCAATAGCGATTAAGATCATTAAGGTAGGATACTTCTTGCCTACCCTCTTTGCAGATGCACACAAGTGGGTCAAAAAATGTAAATAATTTTCTTTCTTTGCAAGTAAAAAGAAATTAGTAGTGCTTCCCCTCCGACCACTCCAAGCGGATCAGCCTTTTACGCAATGAGGTCTTGACTTCATAGACATGATCAACCCACCTTTGAACATTGTCCACAAATAGGTGCTGATAGTTATAGATTATTTTAGTAAGTGGATAGAAGATGTTGCACTTAAGGAATCAACCGAGTCAGTCATCGTTGACTTTCTCAAAGGTATTGTGACAAGGTTTGGTGTTCCTCATACCATTATCTCTAATAATGCAAAATCATTACTTAGGAATAAAATTTATGATTGGGATCTTAGTCTTGGAATCTACCTAAAGACTTCTTCCAACTACTACCCTCAAGGTAATGGTTTGGCACAATATACCAACAAGAACCTGATCAGAATCATGAAATGAATAATGAATATTAACTAGGTCAGTGGCATACAAAGGTTGTGCATGCACTCTGGGAAGATAGAATCACAGTGAAGAAGGCAATAGGTGCTTCACCTTACAAACTTGTTTATGGTAAAGAAGCTATGCTTCCTTTATCACTTGAGTTTCCTTCATTAGAGCTTCCCAGCAACTGGATTTTGAGGGTGCATACCAGAGAGGAATCAGAATGGAAAAGCTAGTTGAACTTGAAGAATTGAGAAACTCTTCCATGATCAATTTAGAGTAGCATTACAGATCAACCAAGAATTGGTTTGATAGAAATTCTAGAGCTCAAGCTTTCAAAATGTGTGATCTAGTCTTAAAATGGGATGTTGACAGAGCTAAACCAGGGCACCATTCAAAGTTTGATGCACTTTAGAGTGGCCCATTTATCATAAGTGGTTGTTAGGAGGCTAAAAATTTTGAGTTGTCTCATATTGATAGAGATAAACTATCAATCCCAGTCAATGGGATCTATCTTAAACATTTACATTAAGTCTTTTCATCATTTATATATTAGATTAGTTTTAATTCCTCCAAGTGCATGTTGCACACATTGTTTTGTTTGTACATAGTTCTTTCCTATCATGTGCTTCCTTACGAGTGCTATTTTAATACTTTCAGGATGGTAGTCTTCCAAAAGTGGGGAAGTATCCAGTAGTTTTATAATCTCATAAAGTACAAGTCAAAACATCTTCATATGAGAGCATCAGTATTATTCAGAGATCAAACACTGCTTCAAGTGACTTCAGGGGTATTTCTTCAAGTTGCAGATCATAACTTCATATTTTTTTAGGATGACTCCATGACCAATGGATACTTCTAAGGTTATTGATATCTTTCATCTAGCATCAAAATGACCCTGAAAGTCACCAAATTGTTGTCCAAAATAACTCCCCTGGTTATTTTGACAACTTACAGTTCCACCCTAGCTCTGAGTTCAAGTTTTTAGGTTACGTGCATCATTGGTTCCTCTCCTTATCAATTTTGCATGGCTGCAGTTCTTCGCACACGCCCTTGTATACCCTTCCTATTTTTCGCTTGTGTTTTTCTTCCTTTCGATTTCTTCAATGCACTCCCACCCCTGTCTTTATTCTTTTATCTTCCTTCCATTTCCATTTTACATGCAAATCCTTCTACACATTCACTTTCTTTACAACAATTTTACGGACCCTTTTTCTCACACCTATTGATTTACCTCCCATTTTGGATAAGTCCTTGATATGTTCTTCCTATGCATGCTCTTTCTTCACAAGCCTTTTGAATTTCATCACACACACACACACTTTTCCCTTGTGCATTATAGCTTTGCACTCACCTTTTATGTGCACTTGAATATTTCTTGCATGCACCTATTCTTCTAACCCTCACGCACTTGTTCAATTGAATGTCCATGCCCTGATTATATGTCCTTGTAGATATGTACCTTTTCTTTCCACTTCTATGTGCACCCCTTTTTGTGTGCACCACTTCTATGTGCATCTTTCTTTGGCACACACGTGAAGTGCAATCTCCCACACCAAGTCATTGATTGCCATGTGGATCAACTTGTCAGATTGGAATACAGTCACACAAAACCTATCAGAAGTATGCCAGTTGGGACGTTGAATTCTCACATGCAAATGAATGCATGACACGTGGCATAATTGACAAAATCAAACGAACAATCGATCCAAATAGTTTAGTCGATCAGAGTGTACCATGTGTCATTATGTGTCCAATTTGCACTCCATATCTTCAAATCCCCATAAATTCTATTTTAGATATCTTATTCATGTGTTCTTTGTCTTGTTGGAGAGTTTTTGATATGGTCTACACATTAGGCTTCTCACAATCAGATTTTGGCGGGATGTGTTATGTGGAAAAATAGCAGTCGAGCCATTAATGCACACATCTACTCAACTTAACCACCCATATTTTCTTCATTCCTTATCCTACAAGTTAAATAGATATGTGGAAGTGCATCTGACATCCTTGTAGGTGGATTTGTAGGCATTGATTGCTAGATATTAGTGGTTATATTCAATAATCCAAGTTTCCCTCTTCTTTATCCTCCTCTTCTCCCCTTCTTCTTATATAAATTGTAGAGCATTGCTCATTGTAAAATTTTTGGACTCTTTTGGTTTGCTAAGGGCATTTTTCATAGCATTTTGCTTTTTCATTTTGAATTACAATATTTTAGATCTAGCTCTTTACATGTAGATGTTTTCCTCTTTCATCATTTTTATCGATTGTGCATTACTTGGAAGTAATAAAATCTTGTTTTGTGGATATTGTCTACCTTAACTCGTGTTTTATTACATCTTCTTGCCTTTCCTTTGCATTTTTGGTTCGTTGTGAATTTTTATGTCCCTTGTAAGTTCCTTTTCCCATTGTGCTCCATGGAAACGATTGGGTGAACGTGTTTCATACTATGTTATGCTTGTATGCCCTCCTTGCATACGTTTTCTTTCATTTTTTCTCAAACCAAGTCTATTCATCCCCCTCTTTTTATTGCAATCACCTTCCCTTAGGATAGGTTTCCCTTTCATGCATCTCCTTCTCATTCTAGTCCCTTGGAATCATAGAGTAGTGATAGGTAGATATATTTCCCTTCTTAAGATTAGTTTAGCATTAGAAATAGGTAGAGGAAATTAGATTTCTCTGGAGGTTTGTCTCAAGTGAAATTCCAACAACTTGGAGACACCACCATGTTGCCTCAAATCCTCATTTCATCCTGAACAGGGATAGGTGCAATTTTGAGCTCCAACAGTGACAAAAAATAAAACTAATAGAATGAACAAAATGAGTGTAATATGGAATGGACAAATGTATAGGAATGAATTTTAAAACACACAAATATGGTAAATACCACTCTTAGTTCCTAGGATCCACGGGAGAAATTAGGGACAACGTAAAAAATTTAAAGAGGAACAAATCATGTGAGTAGTCCTAGAATTAGATCTTGTGATGGAAATTTGTGATAGAGTGGTTGAGATTGTGTTTTTCCTCTTCATGAACATCTAGATAAGATTGGGGATTGGGATTTTTGGATCTCTCTACTTCTTATTTTTGACACCTTGCACCTATTTTATAGGGACCTCCTATGTCTAGCCTCATACGACTAGGAAAACAAAAGGGCTCATCACCAAGGACTAGATATGAGTGAGCAAGGGAATATCCTTTAATACTAGCCCCGTGACACTAATATGACATAAGGGCATGCACCGAATACCAGCATGGGTGAGGTATGTAGGTGAACAAATGATTCATCAATTTTTTTCATGATCTTTGCTTTGACACGGTGTCATATTTTACATTTTTTATGAGGATGGATTTTTCCCCCACACCCTAGCCTCGTGCAACTAGTAGGATTAAATGACTCTCCACGTAAGACCGAGAATAATGAGTATGACTTCCTCGGGAGATATGTATTAGTTTTCAACCCAAGGAAAAAATAGAAAAGAGAGATTTGTCATGAGAAATATTGTAAGTTAGTTACAAGATATGGATATCATACTTCCTAATGCTCATATGATATTAAAGGAGATTGAAAAAACTAAAAGACTAAGATTAAACGATCCATTGAAATATATTTTTCAAAGGAGATTTATTTAGACTAATGAAATGATGGATGATAATGCTATAATATCCTAGGAATAATGTTGTGAAAAAAATTTACATGAACTAATAACTAGAAAATCACTTTAATAAATAGTTTTTTATATGTGTGTGGACACCAAAGTGAATAACACAACATGAAACTCTCATAAATTCTTTAAAATCCTCACCCTCCAGGGTGCAAAGGTAGAAAGTTCCATTATTGAAATGCTTGGTGACCAGATATAGTCATATATAGTTTGGCCTAATTTACAATCCTTGCACATTTTTATGTTTATTATATTATCTTAGTGCAAAATGAGGCCACCTAATTTGAATGGATGTTCATGAATATTTTTTGTACTAACATGTCATGAACATAGTGTAGGCCTCATGATTTTGGGTAGCTTTAAGTTCACTCTCATCTAATATGTCTAACTATGTAAAGCACGTGCCTCTATATTCCTCTTTGTATAGTAAGACTTGAATGAAGACCCATGGACTCATTATTAAGTCCTCAAATGGAAAAATGACTTCCAAACTGAAGACTTGTGAATAGAGTGTAGCCCACATAGGTGAGCATATAATAGTTCTGCAGGCCCATAGTGTGGGATATAACTGTATATTCCAATCCATTTTTATTCTTAATAGTCTTTATGAGGATATAATTTAATCTTTTATTAATTAATTTAGCAAGAATGTTAGCTTACAGTAGAGGGGTGTGGTATGGTATGCAATAGAAAATTTGTTGCATAATTTACACACCTTGGGATTCTTAAAGGGGTTCCCATTATAAAAAATGATAACTTAGGGGACTTCAAACCATAAACATTTAAATTTTTCAATTAGGTATTTGAAAATATTGATTTGTCTTATATCCCTTAATCATGAATTGCACACACAAACAAAACTTAAACGTGTTATTCCACTTTCTCCTAATGCTTACAAATACTTCTTATTATTCTACTCTGGGACTCAAACACCCACAAGAATGATCTCATTAATCATAGATATATTATATCTTCTATCAAAATTATCCAAATTTCTACTTACAACACTCTACCTCCCTAGACACTACCGTCCAAGTTAGACATAACCGCCATACAGTTATGTCCCTATTTCGAGGGTTCTTTCCGAATCGGGCTAATTGTCATATTTTCTTATGTTTATCTTATTTATACTTATTAGTCAACTTTAGTGTGAACTCAAATCCCATGGAATGGTATAAAAACAAGTTAAACACACTGATTTACTCACCTACCATTTTCAATAGATCCTATACAAAAGATTATCAATTTGTAAGTAAAGATACCATAATCTTCCCTAAATTGAGCGTAAACATTAGGAGTAACCTCTATACAATTTTAAAGCACCCTAAACCAAGTTCAGAGTAGACTGAACCAAGTCAAAAGGAATATCAAGGTCAAATAAAACACTATGAAGTTTATACATCCTAAAGGGAATCTCAATGGATTTTTACTCTAGTGAATACCAATCTACAAGAACTGTACTAAGGACTTTTTCCATCACTCATGAAGGGCACATATGAAGTATACCATATTATCTCGATATTAGTGTTGAGACATAAGGTAAAATATAGAAGAAGTGTACTCAAAACTTTCATTCACTTTTTCATAAGCATTAGGATAACTACATGGAGTTTGAGCCCCTCATTTGGACAATGTAGTGAAATAATTGGTCATAATTAACAAGTGGTTTGGCCAACAAGGGTTTTCAAAATAAACCACACACCAATTTTTTTATCTAATGTCTATTTGAGTGTTAGGTTAAGAAACTAGATTTTGATCATTATGCCATCATGTGTGAGTATTTTGGAGCAAGTAAAAGTGAAGGAATCCCTTAAAGACAAAGAAAAAGTGATCTAGATTGACATAGAAGCACAGAGCAATGTAGGACACTACCTTACAACTAGACACTGTCATTTAAATTTAGTGTCCAAACTTAGCATCAACATTAAAAAGAGTTTTAGAAATTCATTGTACTTTTGAATCACCTTCAACCTTGTCATAACATGTGTGGTCTAATTCCATATCTAGATTATCCTATGAAGAAACAAAAAATTTGAGTGTTCCTATATTCTTATGTTTACTATAATTTATATGTACCCTAATTGAATGCAACTCCTTAATTCCATTTTACATGTATGGTTAGATATGAATCTTGGAGAATTTATTTATTAATATGGTTACACATTATCTAATTTAATATGAATTTAGCAATGACATATCCTAAATTTAGCAATTAAATACCTAAAAAAAATCCAATTCATGATGAATTTAATAATGATAGATCCTATAACCATGGTGAACATCATAGATTTTAACTATTAGGTGAAATACTTAGTAGTTGTAATGATGAAAATTTATTCATTAGAGGACGCATGCGACATCTTACCGATCACGTCAAGACCCCGGGTGGAAAAGGTCTAGGGTATGACTATAGGTTGTAAATTTTGTGCTAAGATGTTAATGATATGAGAGAATTATTTACACGTTGGACACTTTTGAGCATACCCAATGGAATTTTCCTGATATAGGTAAAAAATAACCCATTCAATGTATCTTATGAATGATTATGATACCACCAAAGTGACCTCCATAAATCCTATTGTGACAAATAAAACTCTCTCAGATTCTTCTTTATCGATGCATCTAAGGAGAACTCCAAAATACCATCTATACAATACAACTTCAAGGATGTTGTTTGTTATTTTGATGATGTGAAGGCACCACATCTATCGAGGGTTTGCATCCTCAAGGTAAGAATATTCAATGAGATAGTTGATGATTACTGAATACCGTGGGGAAGAAGCTACCATGGGCTTGTCGATGTAAAAAATCATCTCATCAAGGATTTTTTTCAAAAGTATCTCTATATTCTAGTGGGTAATCATCTAACTATCTTGTAATGATTTGTCCCTTTATAAACTTATGATTGACATATTTCACCTCAAATTCACTTAACAGGGTGTTTAGGTGGCCAACTTTCTTAGATAGGGTTAGCTAGGTAAGAAAAGTATGAATACCTTATGACTTGATAAATAATAATAATAATATGATTTTATAGTCCATGATGTTGGGCAGCCTATTTTTGGGTCTACAAGCGGCTTATAGCATATGGTACTACCTCGTACTCACATGTGGGAAATAACTTTGCTACAAATGAGTCATGCATACCCTACCCCTGCAGGCTTTGAACTTGTGACCTCTATTTCAAGAGCACATGTTCTTCACCTGATGAATCATATTTCCTATTTAACATATAATATCTCAAACAATTATTTAAAAACATAAAATTGAGGCACTTCTGTTGTGTTTATACAACATTCCCTAATTTCCCTTCAAGAAATCATGGAACCTTAGGTCTTTCCCCAAAAGATCAAATTTCTTACCCATTTCAAATTTATAATCCCTTCTGTAGTTCATCTTTTATTTTCTTGGGTCCCTTGACATTACTTGGCCCCTTTCTATGAACTCTTTGTATTTCAAGAGTGTGTAGTCTCATTTGCTTCTAATTTTGAGTACTTGAGTGACTCCCCTTCATTTGTTTCCTAAAGTATCTTTGTGGAGTAGTCTTGTGTGATATCCCATCACCTGCGTAATATTTTTTTGGACCTCTTTCCCCACACACATTTTTAACCCCCCCCCCCTTTCGTGTCTTTTGACATGACCTTCTACATCATTCCTCATGTGTGACTAACATTTCACCCCATACAACATCACTATAGAGTATCTTAAGTCTCGAGTTCCATCACCTTCAACATAGCCTACACATATCTTTAAAAAATGTTCCACGACCTCCTTATTTATCTTGGCACCATTCACATTATACCCTTGCAACATTGCACAAGTCTCCCAAATTCAAATCATACCTTACACACTTCATTACATGACCATAGCATGAGTCATGTAACCTTTTGGTGCTTCATGGTGCATAAACTTACAAAGAAACCTACCATACACTGTTTGCAATCCCAAACACATCATGGCTTGCTAAAACTTTGTAAATATTCATCATAGTTGTGAAATTTAATGAAATATAACCTATTTGGGAAAATATAACATCTAACACTTGGTTTTCTAAATATTTATGTTGTGCAAATAATGCAAACACATTTTTGATACATTAAAGGTTGCACAAAGAAATTATTTGAGATTCTTCTAAGGAAAATAGCATGCATAGTTGGGTGTGTGATCATTCATTCCATGTAAACTATGAAAAACTAAGAATGTAAAAATTTGTGTACAAAATAGAAAAGAAACATGTTCTATCCAAACACATTACGTCTACAATGTAATAATATTTTAATCATGTGCTTTCCATTTTCCATTCTAACCTTGCACTTTCTTGTGTTCCACAAAAAATCAAAGCTCACTCGCGTAAGTTCCAAAGGGAATGTAAAAATTTTAAGTCCTAGTGTGCATAGCATGCAAAAAATAAACAATGCATAGTTGTATGACATCTTAGAATTGGACATGCCTAAGTGGTGTAGGATTCATAATGAATCACATGTAGAGAGCAGTTTCCTAGTGTTTATATCTTCTTTTTGGAGCACAAAGTGTACACCTTTTTAATAACTTCTACACTAATACAGAGGCATCAAAAGGATTCCATTAGGTATGATGCCACCTATCCCATCATGCCATGATATTGATTCAGAGAAAAGTATTCTTCCTATAGGAATTAAGGAAGTTGAAGATAAATTCAAAGAAGGGGAGAACATAAAAGGAAACAAAAAGGATTTAATAAAATATTGCAATTGAGGAGTGTCACACAATCATTGTGCACCATTAGGAATCAAAATTTTCAAATATTATTGCATCTCCCAGCATGCTCAATGCATTCATATAGGTAAAGGAATTTTGTGCCTTCACTTAGGTTGAATTTGAGGTAAAAATTTCTCCCCCTCCAGCTTACTTTCATTCCATTCCTATGATAAAACAATACCAATCATGTACATGTTAAGCACATGTATATTTTTTAATTTAAATAATTTATTTATTTATCCCAAGAATTCAAGTATGTTCTTGCATTCCTCACAACAAAAATTGGGAGGATTTTATTGTTGCACTTGAGTGAAACTTGTTTAACTCAAAACTTTTAGGTTCACCCTACTAGTCCTAGTTCTATATATTAATTAGTTTAGTTTAGTTAGATTTACTTTCGTTAGAGTAGTTTACCTTTTTTAATTTTTTTTGTGGTCATATTCAATAAAGATGAAATTGTACTACACAATTTTCATCCTTACTTCTTTCTATTTGTGTATGACCATTGGCTTTCAATACCCCTTTGTACAATTGATTTATCTGTCAAGGAATTCATTTGTATGTCTTAATATACACATTAATGGTAAAATATCATTTTATCATAAGAATGTTTGAGTTTCAAAGGATTTAGTAAGCCTTAGGATGAACAAAAGTACCTATGCTCAATTGTTTTTCTTTTTTAAAATAAAATTGGAATCTTTGTTTTGGAGTAATATCACAAATTTAGAACGGTTTTTAATATGATGTAGAGTCACTTACACTTTATCAATGTAAGAATTACCTTTTGGGTGAATTATAAAACACAAGAGGAAATCATTTTCACTTTTGCTTTTCCTAGCCCATCCTCTAACATGGCTAACTTGGTTCCCAACCCACCACAAAACAAGAAAAGAGAAATCACTTAACTTTAAAGTGTTTCAAAATAATTCTCTACACATGGTTATTTCTAGTAATCTTCGCCGAGACTATGGACTCCTGGATGCCAATTGGAACAAGGCCATGAACAGAACTAGAGGTATCTTTATCAACACTATAAATTCCTAAATGGAATAAAATAATGCCTCAACCTTCCCCTCCCAGACATTCCCTATCAAAATATCAAAACAGCAAAAATAGAATAAAACCTTGTCAGCAAACAAATTATACGATCACTCTCCATGTTAGATTAAAAAACTCAAAGGCCATGTAAATAAATACATGTTCACAAACTCAAAGGCCAAGTAAATAAAATCCATGTTCACAAACTCAAATATTTTTAAGTATAGAATCTTAGTATGTTTCATAATAACATTGAATCCCTTGATTCTACTTTTGATTTGAAAATTTAAAGATTTTTTAGCATATTTATTTGTGCATGTTTTAATTTGAATCAAATATTTTAGGTTCTAACCACTTCATAGTTTAAAAAATGTTTGGGAACATTTTCTATCAGAGTCACCATTTGTTGTTATGTCTTTACAACATGCCCTAATTTCCCTTTTGGAAATAATGGAAAGTTAGGCCTTTCCTGAAAGACCAAACTACTTGTCCATTTTAATTTTTTCATCCCTTGCAAAGTTCATCATTTATTTTTATGGGCCCTTTTCTATTTTCTCTTCATATTTCAATAACATGCAATCTTATTTGACTCTCATTTTGAGTACTCGAGTGACTCCCATCTGTGTCCGGCCTCAAAGATATTTACGCAATAGTCTTTCATGACATCTCATCACATATATAATATTTTATGACCCTCTCACACTGTACACACCTTCCCCCCTTTTTTATATTTTGACACATCCATTTACATCAATCCTAGTGCACAAAATGTGTTTCACCATGCTCACCATCATTATACATTATCTTAAGTCTCTTATGTCATTGCCTTTATCACAACATGTGCATATCCTTGTGTAGTGTCCATGAATTCCTTATTTATCTTGACACCATTTACATTATACCCTCACAACATTACACAAGTATCCCACATTCAAACCAAACCCAATATGTTGTATTGTGTTGTCATATCGTGAATCCTACAGCCTCCTAATACTTCATGACACCTAAACCTTGTGGTTTTTCGTAACTTTATAAATCTTTATCGTAGTTGTAAAATGGAATGAAATATATCCCACTTTGGTAAACCTAACATCTAACACTTAGTTTTCTTCATATTTTTGTTGTGCAGGTAGCATGCACTCATTTGTGATACATAAAATTTTACATAAAGAAATTTTTAGATATTATTTTAAGGAACACAGTGTGCATAGTTGGTCACATAATCATTCATTCTACGTAAACTATGAAATACCAATAAGGCAAAAACTTGCACAAAAAATAAAAATACCCATGTGATCCAAGGGCATTCCTTATGTACGTAGTATAATAATATTGTAATCACATGTTTTCCATTCACCATACTAACCTTGCACTTTCTTGTGTTCTATAGAAACTCAAGGCTTGCCTATAAAAGTTTAAAGGGCACTCAAAAATTTGAAGTCCATGTGCACGAAGCACACAAAATATGAAACAATTTTTTGGTCCTTAAATGACAATTGGGAATGGTGATGGGGGACAAGTGTCACCCATTGCCAAGGTAAGCTAAGGTTGGGAAAGGGGTATGATACCGATATATGTCAAGTGTTTTTTATTAGTGTCTAAATGGTATGAGTGATGTTAGAGTCAAAAGAACCGTATAGAGCATGGAATCGTTAATGATATCCAAGTTTCACCCATCAGTGAACCCAAGGTATGACATCCTAATGAGTCAGAGTTTACAAGACATAGTTACACTGATGTGACACAAGTGTTAACAGTTAGTGGCACAATAAATTAAATCCTGACAAAGAGAAAAATCATTGATATTTGCCATGTGGCATTCATCGGTACACCAAGGTTACGACTTAAGGTTGGATCATAAACATGAGAAATGAAACCAATATGTGACAAGTGCCAATCATTAGTGACATCGAAGACACAAAGATTGAGACCAGAGACTGGAGGCCCTATGGAGCATGGCAGAATTGATCGGAGACATGTGTCTCACATTGGTGTAGTAATGTATATTGGCACCCAAATATTTAAACCTTCATCAGTTTGAAGGAGATGGTGAGAGTAATGGCCTATTTATCTATCAGAATTTAAATCTTTATTAGAGGAATGAGATCATATATATATATATATATATATCATAAATAAGTAAGATCTAACATGAAATAACAAGTGTGAACAATAAGATGATAAGAATGAAGTAGCTGATAACTCACTTTTGGGGTTGAATCTAGGCTAAATAACTAGTGGATTATGTTGGATATGAGTTGTATCTTCTTCATTTAGAGAACAAAGATCCGAAATTTTTCTAGAAATAACCGTGTAAAGGAGGATAGGATGACCCTGAGTGATAGTATCCAAACTAATCATTGGTATCTTGGCAAAAATTTCTCATCTGGTATTTTTAAGATTTGATCATGTCTTCTTCACTTCTCTTTATGTCACATCCACTTTTGTTGTAGGATTCATGTATCACACATGCACCTATAAAAAAAACCCTAGCTACCTACACAAGGATAAATCACACATTATATGGAATAAATAATGCATATGTTTAAGTCGAACTGACCTCGACAGTCACCCTAATGTGATTGGCATCGAGTATTGTATTACATTTTAGACTCAATGTAGTGTTAGTTTGTATGTGATTGAAATGTGTCCCTTGAAGCTGGGTTTCCCTTGTTTCAGTTACACCAAGATAACAAGATACAACTAATTTTCTCCCAAAATGAATGTGTGAGATGGAACTCAAAAATTTCCCCTTCCTATACAATGAATTATGTATCCCAGATTAGTCCTTGAATATTGCTCTTTTCCCATGTAATAAATAGGAAATAATATCCTGAATTACCCAACACTTTTTAATAGTTAGTAGGTTGTGTATATATATGACTCCTTTGTTTTAATTTTGACACTTAATGACACAAAATGCCAACCTAAAACATGAGATAAGAATTTTTTTAAATACCCAAAATTAGGCACCAAGTGTTTCACCTCAAAGTAATGCGATAAAACAGATAAGGGTAATGGGTGCAAGAGGAATACCTATGAATAGTCAAAGAAGGTGTTGCATGCATGTATAATGTTATCCAAGCTGGTTGTAGTGAGCTTCCCTTTGGCTAGTAGGAATGACCTGTAAGAAACACAACAAGACCACAAAATATCATTAACAATATAGATTGGTGGACTGACTAGCTAGAGCTAGATCCAAGAAGCGAGGTGCTTCCTAAAAGGTTGTCAATCCACTTTCAAATACAATTTAATGAAATGAATAACATGAAATAAGGTAACCCTATTGTAATGGTATGATTTAGGTGTCTCATGCTAATAAAATAAGTATTTTTAATCTAACAAATAAAGTTACAATTAAATTCAGAGGAATGGTAGGTTGTTCTAGGTTTGCAGGTCTAACAGAGGTTGTAGGTGAGGTTTGGGTGAAGTTAAGTAAGGTTCTGGGCTATTTGGGAGAAGTTATGAGATTTTTGTTTCTGGGTTTTTTACCAGTCACAGAGACCGGTATCAGTTAGGTTACCGATGTCAATACTGGAAAGTGACTAACACCAGTTGGGTGGCCTGTGCCGATAGGGGCAATATCGTGGAAATATTAAAAATGGGTGTTTTGGGTCTCTCTGTGATTACACAGATAGTTGAGGGGTTTGGGGAAGGATGATATGATTTTTTTAAGGCTCGGTAAGGGTGGTAGAAGTGTTAGGATGGGTGAAATGGTTCAGGTTGATGAAATAGGTGGTAAACAGGTGAAAGGTGGTATTCATGACAGAGAAGGATCAGATGGAAGACGTAAATGAAAGACTTAAGATCAAAATAAAATCTTAACAAATAAGAATGAATTACTTATCTGGTAACCTATAGATATGAAGGTGGTTATTGATTGATGAGAGTTTGTGGGAGATAAGGGAATGGGGTGGTGTCAAGTGCCTCGACAGTGGAGTGTGTGTACTATGTTGTGATGATCTGAAGTTGTGGATGAGATGACTGGATGCTGGTGAAGATCTGATGGGCTCTAGTTCATCATCTGGTATCTTGAATGCTCGAGAGTTATAATTCCAAAGTTATGTGAATGAATGAATTGAATAAACCCGTGTAAAGAGTTAGAAACTCTTATTTAAGGGTAACCTATGGAGGTTAGGGAAGTAGTGTCAGTCGAGGGATAACCGGCATTGGTTAAGGAGAATTAGTCTAACTTGCCAAAAATAGGGTTTTTCTCCCAAATTTGGCACAGTCTATTGATTAGTTTGGGTCTGGAGTGTTGAATGGTGTAAATTAGAGTGTGTAATTAGTTAGAGGATTAATAGGTTGTGAATATTTAGGGTTGGAAAGAGTCCTAGTTGGTTAGGATAAGTGGGGACTTGGTATAAGGAAATTAATAGGATTAGAATGGGTCTAGGGTGAGGTGGATAAGTGAGGTAGCTAAGTGAGTTAGATAATTAAATTAATTGTGATAATTATATTAATTAAAGTGTGCAAGTGGGTATGGTGGGGGAATAATATTAAATTAATTAATCAAATGTGGTTTAGAGGGTTGTGGCCCAATTTTGGGTGTCTACATTTGCCCCTTTTTGTCACGTAGCTTGTATTGATAAGTGACACTGACAAAAAAAAGGAGTGGTTTCCCTAGGTATGGGTTGATGTGATCCCCCTCAAACTCAGATTTGATGAAGCATCGGGTTGAATCAGTGATGAGTTTGATAAAATGGTAGGTAAAGAATAATAATAAGGTGGGGTTCTGGCACAGACAAGGGTTATTTTGGGTGTAGGTAATAGGCGAGGTCATTTAAACACACACACAAGTATAAAATGTGATAAGGCACTAGGCTGAAGAGCTCATAAACTCTACATCATCAAAGGTTAGTAGTTTATCCAAACAAGGTTGATGTCATCCAGGTATCCAAGGTATAGGATACGGTCCTAAAACACAACTAGGATAGGTGTAGGAATGGGCATTAGGTGGGTTCCATAGCACCAATAGGTTTAGTCTGGTCAATATAAACATCATGACATAAGGCAAGGCAAGGTTGGTAGGAAAAACAACATGAGTAGCATCACCACAATGTATAGCGAGTAAGAGAACCCAAGTGTCAAATGGGTGAGGTTAGGTTCAGTAAATAGGTAAGGTCGTAGGCAAGGCTGAGGTAGAGGAAAAAACATGCCCCTAATGATAGTGTGGTCAGGTGTGAGGCAATAAGGTAATTAGGTGGGGTTATAAGGCTAGGTGGAGGCTTGGGTAGTAAGAAAATGGTTTTGGGTAGCAAAATTGAGGGTAAATTAGGTATAGGTTGGTTGGAAAGGTGACTGACACCAGTTGAAGGCTAACCAACACTGGTAAAGGATAACCAATGTAGGTCCATTAGGGCATGAGATTGACATCAGTCAAGTCAGATTGGGGGTAAAAAAGTAAAATCTTTATATTACAAATTCATTTGTAACTTTCTACTTTTGGAAAAATGATAGAGAGATACTTTTGGATGGAGAAAGTACAAGGTGTGGTGGAAGGCTGAGTTGGTGAGTGAGTATTAGATGATAGGAGTTTAGTTTGATGGGCCTGCAAGATTAATACAAGATATTAGATTGGTTGAGAGTGGAGGATTGGATTTAGGCATGACTAAAGCCAGAGAGGGAGCAGGAGGACTGCCAGTTTAGAGACTGGAGATCGCACCACGGTGACAAAGGTGAGTAGAGGTAGGATGCAAATGCCATGTGTTTGATTAAAATGAAAATAAAAGAATGTTGAATTTGGATTTTTTAAATGAATTTGAAATTTTTTATTAAAAATGGGGAAAATTCGAGTATGGGGAGGGTGAAATCTAGGTTAATTAGGTGGAAAAATGAATGTGGGTGAAATTTGGTTGGTTTGGGGTAGGTTTTAGAAGGTTTTTTTAATTTTAAGCAAAATAGGGATGTCAAGGTTCGGCCCTAGGGCTGAACTAGTGACCGACATCAGTCAGAATATCACCTGACATCGGTTGGCTTGCCAACATCGATGGGGTAAAAATGTGATCTAGGTACCGGTCAGGGTGATCGCATGTCGGTCACTATAAAAAAGGAGGTAACTAAGGCCTAAAAATGAAAGGTTTTAGATGGCAAAAATAGAGAAGGATAGAAGGGTAGGATATATCGTGATGGGATAGGTGAGGTAGCAGTAAATAGAGGTAGGTGATAGAATGAAAGAAATAGGTTGGGTTTACAAGGAAGTATGAATGGTTAGTGTTTAGGTGTAACATATGTCAAAACGGTGAAGTAAGGAAAGTAGGTGACCAGAAGATGTGAAAGTGTTTAGGCAAGATAGAATATAGGGTAGGCATGTGAATTGGGTTGAAAATAGATAGGATAGGAAAAGTATGTGTATTGTGAGGGATTGGGTAGGTGTCAAATAGATTATTAAGAATAGGTAAGTACTTGATTAAGTTTAATTGTGGCTAATGATGCAAGTGCATCACTAGTTGACTATGTAGGATAGGGTGCCACCTTATTGGTACAGATGTAGCCTAGCATCACTGAGGATGATGGGACCATATGAGAGATGTTGGATTTTTCGGTGTGAGGTGCTACCGTCACATTGTACGAGATCATATGTTTATGGTTGTCTCATTGATAGATGGGACTCAGCGACCAATACCTTATATCTACCTACCGGCGAGATGACTATCATGCTGGAGGATGTGTATAGGATTTTACGGCTACCAATTTTGGGGGATTCAGTATATTATATTTCATCGGATATGAGGTGATTGAGCCCATATGGTCATAGTATTTGGGAAGGGAATGGGTGACCTGACTGATCACAATACTAGCATCAGCTATGGAGCTATGTACACTGCACATCCACAGGAGACTAGGTTGGCAGTATTGATAATGGTGGCGGTGGGATGTTATGCACTACCAGATTCAGAGGGTGGGAGATTTCCCTGATCATGATGGGGGTTTTACAAGATATGATTTAGGATTGGGTTTACTTTCACTTGGGCATCATATTTCTATAGTATAGCTATATAAAGAGTTATGGGCATATTGGAGGATTCATATATATGGTATATGTTGTACTTATTTACATCACTATTGGGCATATGAGCACATAGTTATTATGTTCCCATAGGGAATTCGAGATAGTATTGGCATAAAGGTGTATATAGGGTTGGTTACAAGAGATGGGTGCCCTATAGGGGCTCATCTTACGAGGATAGAGGAGGTGTCACACAATGTGACTTATTATAGATGGATGTTATTAGATATCCTTATATGTTATTTGATATTGTATGGCAGCCTTATGTGTATTTCCCATCTTATGGAGGTATGGAAAATGATCTGAGGGGACTACATTTGGTTAGATGGATACAGGGGATACGTGTCGGTGAGCATGAGATGATTCCAGTGGACATATTTTGATGCCATTTTGGGCTACATCATGACATGACCCCACCATTTCCTCAATATCACAGAGATGATGTGGAGAGACCCTTTTCTCCACCACATCAAGTGGATCCTATAGGTTAGGAGGAGCAGGTAGCTGATAAGTATATTGATGACATAGGTGTTACTTTGCATACAGAAACTGGTGGGTAGCATAGCTATAGGAAGCACCATGGATGGCTAAAACTAGTCAAATGTGGCTACAATGATAGTGTAGAGGGATGCACTATAAGGGATCTGATTACATTACAGTTGCAGCTCACATAAGCACACAGGGCACAGGTGGCCACCCTCCAAGGACAGGTGACTAGATTATAGGGACAACTAGCTCAGGAACAGGCACAGGCTCCCACACAATTGTCGGTAGATGATGGGGATAGGTAGCAACTTTGCAAGCACATGTGACAGGGTTACAAACCCAGATAGTCACCCTACAGGGGTTGTTAGACACATCACAGGCACAGGTGACTATATTACAGGTGCATGTAGCTGCACTAGCTTAGCACCTAGGTAGGTAGTAAATGTATAGACAAGCATAAGGGACCCACCTTTATTGGGACAGGGTACGCACAGGTTGGGGTGAGAGTATGACACCTCCCTAGGTTATATAGATGGCCACTTACAAAGATGTAGTATTAGAGGTGAGGTATTATCATGACCAATTGTTTGAGGCTTGATATACATGTTTTATCTTACGCTGAGCACATAGCACAACATGTAGCCAATGTCAACACCAGCTCACGGAAACATAGTTTGAGTAGCTCCGAGAGCCATCAGCCACATAGGTAGGGTGAGCAATAGGGTACTAGTTCATGGTGGACATAGGCAAGGCAAGGGTACTGGAGAGATGATGAGTGCATGGAGACTGAGACCAGAAGAGGGTACAGGGGTGAGAAACAAGTGAGTTGATACTTCATGAGGGATGAAATTCATAGATGATAGATGACATTTTATTTTTATTTTTGACATATATACAAGCTTGCATGATAAATTTGTGAGATTGTATATGAGAGTTTTTGAGATACTTGTATTATTATATCTGTATATTCAGTGTATTGATATACATACCTTCAATGTATAGATTGATGATGATATTTATATATGATGCACTTGATTTATTTCCATTGTATTGTTTTCATGGAAACTAGATGTGTAGGAATTTTGGCTTTATAATGATATATGGTTAGTTTCATTTCCATATTGATGTATATGGAGTCAGTTATGGATTGTCAACATAGGCATTGTGTCATGAAAAGTACAAATGTAGCCATGGTAGAGTCAGATTTAGGCATGGTGGAGTCAATATGGATTTTCATTATATTGGCCCGTCATGAAAAATAGATTATTTAGGCATGGTTGGGTTGAAAATTTTCAAGTTATTGTTTTCATGGAAATTAGATGATTTAGGCATGATTTGATTTATGGTATTATGATGTTATGAAATGTATGGTTTGGCATGAATTATTTAAATTTCTAAGTGTCTTTGTATTATATGGAAACTAACTGATAGGTGATGTTGGGTTTAATTTTTTTGATTTAATTTCCAAGTTATTGAATGATGGAAAGGGTAAAAGAGATGTACATAAGTGATTATCTTGGTTTAACATTAACTTCTAAATTATTGGCCTCATGGAAACTAACTAAGTTTGTTCTCTCATGAGGGGGAAAAGAGTGGTCAAGATAACCTCAAAGGGCCCCATGCCCTAAGAGTGCTACCTACATAGCCCTTGCAAAAAGGGGCCTCACTTCAATTTAGTTCTCCCATAAGATATGGAAGAACAAAATGAGGTAGGTAAGTAGGTTGGTGAGTTTATGTATGGTTAAATGGGCAAGGTAAGTTAAGTATGGTTGTGTCTAGGTTGATTAGGCATGGTTGTGTCTAGGTTGATTAGGCATGGTTGTGTCTAGGTTGTTTAGGTAAGATAGAATGTGTAAGATGAGTTGATTGAAGTAGATGATGAATGTAAATGTAGGTGAAAGGAGAAGAAATCCTAGAAACTAAGTGTTTAAGGTCTTGTCCTGTGTAGAAGAATCAATAGCTAAGCAAAGGGGCGAATGGTAAAAGAGGTGAAAATTCTCCATAAGTGGCAAGAACCATTATGAGAATACCAAAGATAGGCTTATGAACTTAAGCCCCTAAAGGTATTTCATGATTGAAATTTCTAGGGGTGAAAGAAGTTGCATGATCATGAAGTGTCACATGTGTGCCACGTCCCTTGAGTAGGTAGAAGAAGAAAAAAGGAACGAAGGTGAGGTGGAGTGGTTTGTTTAGCATAACCTTGTTGTGGGACAGCATGCCCCTTCTGCAAGATACCTAAAACAAGAATAGGTAATTCCATCACCAAAAAGTTGTATTTTTCTTGATTTTTTCTTTGCTTTTGTTTATATAAACTGATCAATGTGGGAAGTCTATAATGGGATAAAGAAGGTTCTCCTTGAGGTCTTCTTGAAGTTGATCGATGCGGGAAGCTTCAGAATTATTTTTTATTTTTAGAGATATAGAAATAGTCTTCTTTTTTGATAGACTATGTACAATAGGGCTAGCTTTTTATATTTGTCCTTCGAGGGAGCAGTCTACTTATAGTAGGAAGAAAGAGAGGTAGATGTCCTTTTGAGGGATTCATCTATTTATGAGAATTTTGACTCAAGGACTAGAGTTTTTGGTTATCCCGTGTATTTTTTTTTTACTTTTTATTTTTGAACTTGAAGTCATGGACAAGACTATAAAGGAGTATAAGCCTCTTATATGAAGGAAAAACCATAGCATGAAAGAGGTTAGCTATGTAAGATAGGTTTTCAAGTGACAAACAACCATGGGATTCCACCGTAAAAATGATGAAAAGTATCCATGAGAATCATGCCATGAGTAGAGAGGTGATACTCATATTGAAGATAAGGTTGAATGGTGACGGATAATCACATGATTACTATTTGAGTCATTGGTCCTTGAAATAGGTAGATGGAAGGAGATTTTCACTCAAGGGATGAGCATGTAAGTGACATAAAGTGATGTTGTACTTTATTCAACTATAGAATGGTCAAAGATGTAAGGCATTAAGGGGCTCAAGTTTGGGTTTACCTTCAAGAGAAGATAAATGATAAGCACCTGATCCATATGTATGGGTGACAATGTAGGTTCCAAGCCAATTAGGAGAAAACTTTCCCCGTTTAATTTTCTCAGCTTTAGTTACATGTTGATTTTCTTTAGGACAAGATCACCAACCTTGAAAGTTCATTCATGAACATGTTTTTCATAGGCATGTTTGATACATTTTTGGTAGATTTGAAGGTGGTCGAGAGCATTTAAATGGTGTTCATCTAATAACTCAAGTTGTGCCAAATGGTCTTGGTGAAATTCATCATCATTTAGCATATCTTTAAGTTAGATATGAAGAGATGGAATTTGGACTTCGAGAGGTAGGATTGCCTCTATACCATAGACCAAATAAGAAAGGTGTGGTGTGGTTGAGGTGTGAATGGTAGTGCGATAAGCCCATAAGGTGAAAGGAATGTGTGTATGTCAATCCTTACCAGTATCATCAAAAACTTTCATGAGAATTTTGTTGAGGGTTTGTTAGTTGATTTGGCTTGACCATTGGTTTGAGGATAATATGGTGAAGAGAAACCAAGTTGAATACCAAATATATCATAGAGTTTGTGTAGAGTCTTTGTTTTTTAATTGTTTACCATTGTTAGTGATGAGGCGATGAGGAACACCAAAATGAAAAATGATGTGATGGTTAATGAATTCACATATTTTCTTGGATTTTGTAGAAATGAGAGGGATGGATTCCACCCATTTAGTGTAGTATTTGGTTGTTGTGATGATCCATTGATGATGTTGAGAAGAATGAGGGTTAATCTCTCTGATGAGATCTAAACCCCATTGGGAGAAAGGCCAAAAGTCCCTGGCGACTTGTAAGGCGTGACTTGGGGTGTGGTGAAGGTTAGCATGTTGTTGACACTTCACACAACATTTGACATAGTCACAACAATCTTGGTTAAGGGTTGGCCACTAATAGCCAAGGTGAAGAATAATTTTGGCAATAGCATGACCACTGAAATGTCCACCACAAATCCCATCATGGATTTCTTTAATGGTGTAAGGAATTTCAGAACTAGTGAGGTACTGTAGGAGGATACCGTCAAAGCTGCATTTGTAAAGAAGACCTCCCATGACAACATAACAAGAGATATTTTAGAGAAATTCTCACTTACCATTATGAGTGAGATCTGGAGGTAGTATTGAAAGGGAGAGGTAGTCAATGTACTACTTATACCAAATGTCACATGGGTTGGTTTTGACTCATCCCAAAAAGTTTACGTCAGGAAATAGATAAGAGGGTGACTATAACCATTGTACTATGACAAATATTTTAGAGTCTGAAGGTGAGGCGGGTATTTGTGAGGTGAGACAAGCCATGGTATCCATGAATTTTTTAGTGGATTGTGGAACAGTTTGAATGTCATAATTATCAAAGGTAGTCAAAAGCATGTCGACGTGATGCTTATACTTTTGAATTATTTCATTACAACACTAGTATAAACCATTGACTTGGTTGATGACCAGTTGAGAATCACCAAAGATATTAATGGTCTTAACATCTAGGGAAATGGCAGTTTGGAGACCTAACACAAGTGCTTTGTATTCAGCCACGTTATTGGTACAATCGAAGTCAAGTTTGAAAGATAAAGGCATAGGCTCGCCATCAAGAGGAATGAGGATAACCCCTGCGCCACCCCCATGTTGACATTTAGAACCATCAAAGAAGAGGGTCATTTGATAAATGGTGTCATCTAGGGACAAAGTGTAGATATATTCATCAAGAAAATCAAAGTTAGAAGATTGATTTCTAGAAAGAGGTGCATCTGCAAGTTGATCTACAATGGTTTTTCCTTTAATAAACTTTTGATGAATGAATTCTAGGTCTAGGTCTGCAAGGAGCATGAGCCAACGTGAAGCGTGTTGGTGTTGATAAGGTTTAGCATACATGTAATGTAGGGGGTCGGTGTTGGTGACGATGAAATTTTTGTGGTTGAGTAGGTAGTGGCGAATTTTAGTGGCTAACAAAAACTAGGGCTAAGAAAAGCTTTTCAGCATGAGTGTATCTAGTCTCATAATCTAAAATCAGTATGGCTTATGTAATAAACCACTTGCTCCCTATGTTTCTCATCGCAATGAGCAAGCATGGCACACCCAAGGAATGGTCAGTGGAAAAATATAGAGGTAAAATGGTTGGTTTTCTTTAGGTGGGATGAGCATGTGGTTGAAGAAGGTATTGCTTCAATGCTTCAAAGGATTTGTGGCACTCGTCATTCCAATTGAAGGAGACAAAATTTTTAAGAAGATGATGAAAAGGGTGACATCGGTCAGAAAGTTGGGAAATAAAACATCAAATAGATTGTAATTTTCCTTGCAAACTACGGAGCTGTTGAAGGTTAGTAGGTGGAGGCATCTCTAGAATAACCTTGATTTTAGTAGAATCGACTTCGATGCCCCATAAAGAAATAATGAAACCAAGGAGTTTTCTAGAGAGAACTGCAAAGACACACTTCTTTGGTTGAAGGTGAACATGGTATTTGATGAGATGGTCAAAGATGATTTTGAGGATGGGGAGATGTTTGGCATGACTTTTAGATTTTCTGAGAAGGTCATCGACGTAGTCTTCCAGTATGTCATGCATGATATCATGGAAGATATAGGTCATTGTGTGTTGATAAGTGGCACCATATTTTTCAAGCCAAAGGGCATGATACAGTAACAAAAGGTCCCCCAAGGGGTGATAAAGGTAGTTTTGTGTTGATCCTTTGGCACAAGTAATATTTGGTTATAACCTAAGAATCCATCCATAAGAGATAACATCTCATGGTCAGCTGTAAGATCAACAAATTGGTCGATGCTAGGCAAAGGAAAGTCATCCTTAGGGTAGGTGAGGTTAAGGTCATGGAATTCCATGTAGATGTGGAGTCCCCCTGTCACTTTAGTGACAGGAACAATGTTAGAAATCCATTGTAGATAGTCGATAGGTAAAATGAAAGAAACATAAAGAAGGCATTGGAGTTCTTCTTTGACAAGAAGGGCAATGCGTGGATGCATTTTTCACAGCTTCTGTTTCACAGGTTTGGCATCAGGAATAGTAACAATATTGTGCACCATGATATTTGGGTCAATACCAAGCATATCAGCATAAGACCAAGAAAAATCATTGCTATGATCTCAGAGGAAAGAGGTGAAGGCTTCCTATTCAGTAGAATCTAAAGATTGGCCTATCTTTAGAATTTGAGGGTCATCCTGAGTGTGAATGTTGATCTCAATGGTCGATTCATTCAGCATGGTTTGTGTCTCTAAAGGTAATGACTGGTGAATGTAAGAATCTTCTGCACCCTAATAGGTGAGAACTGAATCATCATCTTGACATTGAACAAAATTTATAGAAGGTGTGTCATCATCAATCATGTCAAGATAAAGGAAAGGAAGGGAAGAGGGAGCCTCACCATCGCGTTGATAGGTCAGAGGTCCCAAGGAAATGGTGTTCACGAAAAAAAAAAGTTAGGAGGGATGGATGTTGGATCCATGGACTCCATGGGTGAAGGTGGTGTGGTAGGTGAAGAAAAGGTGATGAAGGTGAAGAAGGTGGATATTCCTCTACGTGGTCGGCCCTAGCCTTCTTAGGACTAGGTGGTTCAGCAAATCCAATACCACGGCAATCTTTATGTTTGTGGGTAGTGCAAGGAATAACTGTGTGATGACCTTGTTCATAAATACCAAATCCAAATCCCTTCCAAGCACAATGATGAAGAAAGGTGTGGGTGAAGCGGCAGTTGGTGAGGTAATGAAAGTCAGATGAAAAAGGTTGTGTTTGAGTGGGTGGTTCGGGAGAATAAGAAGAAGTATCAAGTCCACTGAATGTCAAGTTGGTGCAAAGGTGGGGAGGACCATATGGAAACACTTCTCCTATACGATGATCATAATGTGGGTGTTGATGAAGGTTTCCGTACTCTTGAGGAGTTTGGAACATGTCAATGTTGTACATGTGATACTCCCCTAGGGTAAGGCATTGAAAAACACCTTCCAAAGGGTCAAAAATTGGTACTTGGGTGGCAGGAATGGATGAGATATTTTCAGTTTGAGAAGAAGGATTGGTAGATGGGTTAACTTTGGAAGTTTTGACAACAGTGGGGAGAGATGAGCTAGTTGATGAAGGTGCAGTAGCAGAAGTGGTAGAAGAAGTAGCAAAAGAATATGAAGCAGTGGTTTAAGGTGAAGCAACAGTGGTAGTGGATGAGGTGGTAGTGGTAGTAGATGAGGCGTGGTATTTGATGATGAAGCAGTAACAGTAGTAGATGCCTTAACTAGGATAAGGACATCATTGGGTCGATACAACATGTTACAGGTTTTGAAAGGTGAAGGATCTTCTTGAATAGTGTAAGGATGTCCTTCATATTCAAACTTGATGCAGCGGTGAAGATTCAAAGGTACACACCCCATGGCATGGATCCAAGGTCAGCCAAGCAACATGTTATATTGGAATTCCCCTTCGAGAACATAGAACAATTCAGGAATGGTGCGGGGACCCATGTGAATGTGGAGGATGATGGTGCTGAGAGTAGAAGTCAAAGCATCATTGAAAGAACACATCATAACTGGGTTATTATGCATGTAATTGGCAGGTATGTGCATTTTTTCATACGCATGGGAAGAAATAATATTAATACTCACACCTCCATTGATCATAACGTGTCAGACATGAGTATCCTCAATGTGGATGGAGATGAAGAGGGTGGGATCATGATCATCTTAATGGTGAGGAGAAATCTCCAAGTCAGAGAAACTAACAACAGAAATTTGGTGAGTGGTAGTGGTAATAGAGATTTTAGGTGAAGCAGTGAGAGTAGCCACATGATGAGATGTGAATATGGCAGAAAATGTTGTAGGGTCATTTGGTAGAACCTCAATAGTTTGTCAAGGATCTCAAGGAGGGCCTGACGATGAGACTCAGAGGTTTGGATGAGGTCATAAAAAGACATTTTTAGAGGAGATTGATGCAATTGTTTAATCTTAGTACGATGAGTGACACCCTCAATAAATTGGATAGGTCGGCCCACGAATGGTTACCATGGGGGCAGGTGTAGATGGAATGGTGGGTAATGGTGTACTGGATGGGTTGTCAATCTTCTCTTTTATTTTTTCTATTTGTGCTCAAGTGGCAACTTGAACCATATTGATCTGAGGAAAAGAGGGGGATGTGTTGTGAAAGGTATAATGACAGTATGAGGGACAAAAACCTAATGCAGGATAAGAGCCTTTTGAAATGAGTATGGCACACTAGCATTTTAGAGGGGGTTGGGCTAGCTCTCTGATCTAGACCATATTGATCTCAAAGGTTGGAGGAGGAAAAGAGGGTTGTGGAGGTGGAGGTGAAGGCTGTTGAATAGATATAGGGTGAGGTTGCATGGTGACATAGGAAGGTGGAATGGGATCTTCATCCAAAAGGTCATCTTCATCAAAGAGAGCTTCAGGAGAACACATTTGAAGAAGAATATTTTTAAGGGCCTTACAATTTTCAACATCATGCCCTGACACATGTTGATAAGTGCAAATCATGGTATCGTCAAACCCTTCTGGTTTAGGTTTGAGTGGGTCGTAAGGCCTGAGAGGTGGCAATGTAATGGCATAGGTTTCTAACAGCTGAGCGAGGATGTTAGTGTAAGATCCTGCTAAGGGATCACAATGAGAAGTGAGAGTGGGTTTGGATGGAGGTTTGGGTGACTTCTGTGGAAGAGGTACTGTTGGAGGGGGAGTTGGAGGTTGAGTAGGTTTGACTACCTTTTTGGTAGGTAGTGTGGTTTTAGGCTTGGGTTGCACCTTATTAGGTAAAGGTGTTGGGGTAGTGTGTGAAGTAGAAGGGAATGCAGAAAGATGGAAGTGGATGGTCAAACCAAGGTGAGAGTGGAGGTGTGGTAAAGATAGTGGTAGGAGGCAATACAGAACGTGTAGGTTGAAGAGAAGGTAAAGGACTGGGTAGTGGAGCAGGCATGGGCAATGTAGAAGGCTTAGGTGGAATGGGAGGTTGCAGTAAATATGTAGGTTGCTTCATTTTAGTTTTACCTTAGGTAGGAGGCTTCTTGACCAAGGTTGATGGATGGGGACCTAAGATGGATGGAAGTGGTGAAGGTGAAAGAGGAGTGGGAGAAACTGGGGTATGAGGCCTAAGAGGTTGGGTCTTCCTCTTAGGTGGGGGATAGGCCTGGTGATAGTTTGGGAAGAGGTGGCTAAATTGATCTTCACAAGAGGATAAATTAGACTCGGTGTCGGTGAAACCCCTAATGTAGTGATAAGTTTGGGCACAAGTGAAGGTATAGGTGTAGGTAAAGGTTTGGGTGCAGGTGGTTGTTTGGGGTAATGGTAAAGGTTTGGGTGTAGGTGAGGATGATGCAGAAGAAACTACTATAACCAGCTCAGGTGTGATAGATTTAGTTGTCTTGAACACTTTAGGATAAATAGTTGAAGTGTCTATGGAGAACATTTGCATTTGAGTTGATACGGGAAGTCAAAGGCATCCCCAAAGTGTGGAGTAGTCAACATACTCCAAGCAATCGGCCAAATGGGAGAATGGCATAGAAGTAGAGGAAGATGGCGATGACTTGGTGGTGATCCCTGTGAAAAATTCTAAGGTTTGTGAAACAGGGAAGTTTTTGGCTTCTGACTCTATAGGTAGAAGTGATGCGAGAAGATTAACAGGATCCTGGTAGACCCTAGGAGATGCATCACTGATTAGAAGAGAATATAAAAGTGGCTCCTCTATGGGTTGAGGAGGGGGAAAAGTAGGTGATGTATACTCTTCCTTAGGTGGAGAAGAGGATAAAATAGACTCTTCTTTGGGTAAAATTGTGGGTAATACGGGCTCCTTGGATAGGTGACAGTATAAGTGGGGTAAACACCTCTGTAGATGAAGAAGTAGGTAAGGTATGCTCCTCTATGGGTAGAGGAGTAGGTGAAATAGGCTCCTCCATGGGTAGAGGAGCTCACGCAAGAATCTCGTCAATAGAAGGGATGGAAGGAAACTGAGCAGAAGGGATAGGTATTGTGTCAAAGATGGTATGGACCTCATGGACATGGGTGTTATCGCTAGAAGTCTCACTAGCCTAATTCGATGAATGGGTATGGTTTGGAAAAGGTTTCCTAAAGACCTATATTTTGATTTTCCTGGCGTGTTAGGGTTTTCTAGGATGAGATCTCCATTATCTAACATTTCCTGGATGATGCTTTTGAATGTTTTACAATTTTCGTTACTATGTCGTCTAACATGGTGGTAGTTATAATAATCGTTCTCCTTATACCATGCAGGTATAAAACGGGAAGGGTCAAAGCTAGTATGTGGTTTGATCAGTGGAAGAGTGATGGCGCCTACTTTTAATAGCTTTTCCAACACAAAGGAATAAGGTTCTCCTATGGGGGTATATCTTCATTGTTCCTTCTTGTATTGGAAGTTCTGAATAGGGGAAAGATTAGAAGGAGGTTTTGATTGGTTTGATGGATGAGATGGGCTGCTTTCAAGACCACCATGTGGGCGGATCCCTTTGCTTTAGTGTGACTATTTTGTGGTTTAGAAGAGGAAGAAGAGTCATTTGATTTAAATGGAGCACTTTTGTTGTGCAATTGTAGCTTCTTCTCTTCAATAGCATGGATTTTTAGCTTTCGGGCCATAGTGAATGCCTCATCAAACATTCAGAATGTTTGGACCTGAAGAGTTAGAGAGATGTGCCTGGCACAAGCCCTAGTGAACAACTCTATCAACTCAATTTACAGAAGTTGAAAGGTGATCTAATTGGTAAGACTCCACCAACGTGACAAAATGTGTGATAGATTCTTCTTCATATTGACACATCAAATATAAATCAGTCATGGTGAATTTCTTAGTGATGTTGATGGAGAAATGATCAAGAAAGGCCTAGCTAATTGATTGAATGAAAAGATAGAGTGCCTAGGTAAAGCACTATACCAGTCTAAGGCAGGTCCTGTCAAGGACATTGGGAAATTTTGAAGAAGTAAGGTCATCATGGGAAATCAAATAACATACATGTTTGAATGATCACAAATGTTATTGTGTATCTTCCTTGCTATTAAATCAGTTGAATTTAGGCATCTCCCAATGTGGGGGATAAGGATGAATAGGTATGGAAGGATGAATAGGATCATTACAAATTTTATTGTAAGTCGATGTATTGCGTGAGTTAGAGACAGATGCTTCCAGGGTTTGCATCTTTTCCATCATCATTTTGATCAGCTTCGTGGTTAGATTAGATTGACATGCACCTACCGCAGTATAAGGAGGTGGATACGATGTAGAAGGAACACCAGTATATGGAGGTGCCAAGTAAACAAACTGAGAAGGGGGGATATAAGTAGCAGTAGATGATGATGGAATATACCCTGAATGGGAGGTATAAGTGACATGTGGCAACTGAGACAAGGTATAGGTGGGAGGGACCTATGTAGAGACCCTCATAGCAATAGGTGGTAAAGTAGTAGGTATAGACATGACCAAACTCTAAAAAGGGGTCGACGCAACTGGAGGGTGCGAGGTAATAGTGACTAATGATGTTAGAATCCCTACACTAAGATATAGATGATGGTGAGGTGGAGACATTGTCGAAGGTGTGATAGATGTCAAGGTGTGACTAGATATCGAAGATGTAGGGTCAATATAGAAATGACAGGTTGTGATGTGGAAGTGGTAACGCTACACTAGTAGTGGTTGATACAGAAGTGGGGGTGAGAGTGGGAGGAATGGAGACAATAGGGATCCGTATATGAGTTGTCCTGATGAGTCAATGGATGAGTGGGTGAGGTAATACTACAAGGTGGTTGGATTGTGATCAAGGAGTTTTGTGAACTCCTCATCTCCTTCATGTATAACAATAAGAGAGGTGGGATACATGGGTGAAGAAATAGGTGGTGAAGGACTAGTGGTTGGCGGTTAGCTGTATGAAACTAGAGTTTTGGCTTATCTATGAGTCAAAACCATGTGAATGGTAGTAGAATAGGTAATCTTAGTTTTGTAGATGGTATAAACATAGAAAAGAAGATAGAAAACCTAGTAAATGGAAATTGGTTATTGTTTTGACATAAAAATCAAAACATAGAGACCAATTCTAGTAGGGTAACCGATGCTGGTAGAAAAGGGTAACCGATACCGGTCATTGGACTAGATGTTGGTTACTGTGAATAAAAGATAGATTTATAAATCTAGAGATGAAGGATGTAAATCAGGTGGACTTGAACTTTCTAATGGTAACAGGGACTCGAAAATGTGATAAATGACATAAACAAGTCACATAAAATATTTGGATGTGAATTGAATACTATTTTGGGAAAAATAACCAAAACAGCAGGGAACCAATGTTCGGTGAGTCAATGCCGGTATGAAGAAGTAACTGATGTTAGTCATAGGACCGATGTCAGTTACTATGAAATCTAAGAAGATGATGAAAATTTTGAATTTTAGGTGATTAAGTCAAATGAAAACCCCAACCTAGAAACTGAGAATGGCAATGATGAGTCCTAACACACCCAGAATGAACCGAAATAACCCAGTTATGATGGTGGGGCATGAAGGACAAGAAAAACAAGAATAAATGAGCCTCACACCTCAAAATGTAATTTAGGAAAAAACTAACAAACACATAAAATCATATGCTTCATATTTTAATGTTATGTGGTTTATGTCATTTAAAACTGACTATGAGTATAATAGAGTTTTTTTGTCAACAAGGGTACCCTATAAGCATTCTATGGTTGGTTTCAGGTGATTTTTGGATAAGTGGACCTGAATATACCTTTCAGTATGTGAGTACAACTTTGATATGATGACTGGCCAGAACACTAGCTAGATCAACCACCAATCTGATTGTTAATCATTAATGGCAATTTCCGGGAAGGAAGATGTTTAAGAAGTGTGTAAATTATTCAAGTGATTTGGAAAGGGGTGTGTGTGTACAAAGTGTGAACTATGCTTAATTCCCACCAATCATCAACTGGTCATGACCTCTAGTATATAGATTACAAATAAATTTAGGTGATCTAAACGCAACATACAAAGGTTGAAATTCAAATATTTTTTAAGCCCAAATTGAAAGTGAAATTGGATGTAGCAAATAGAGAATAGGTCAAGAGGATGATCTTTCACTAAATGCAAGTGCAAAAGAAAGTAAGAAGAATTATTTTTAAACACCAAATCAAAAATTTCCTTTAGACAAGTAGAAGAAGAGAATATTGACCAGAGAGAATTTAATGTGAATTTTTTGAAAAATAAAGAAACATACAATTCCCTATATGAAGAAAATGCAAAGAACCCACAAGAAGGGGTCCCACCGGGCATGCCAAAATGTTTCACCTCAAAGTAATGTGATAAAATAGATAAGGATAATGGGTGTAAGAGGAATACTTGTGAATAGTTCAGGAGAAGGTGTGCGCACGTAGAATGTTGATCAAGACTAATGTAAAGAGCTTCCTTTTGGCTAGGAGGAACTACCTGTAAGAAACACAACAAGACCACAAAATATCATTAAACAATATATGTTAGTGGACTGCCTAAAAATGCTAGTTCCGGGAAGTAAGATACTTCCTAGAAGGTTGTCAATCCACTATTTCAAATTAAATTTAATGAAAATAAATAACATGAAATAAAATCCTATTGTAATGGTTTGATTTAGGTGTCTCAAAACTAATACAATAAGTAAATTTAATCTAACAGGAAAACAAACTACATCTAGTACTGGAAGGTGTAGGTTCTTCTGGGTTTTTTAGGTCACTGAGGTTGTAGGTGAGGTCTATGGGCAAGTTTAGTAAGTGTTCTGGGTTGTTTGGGAGAAGTTATGAGCTAGTTGTTATAAGCAAAGTTACCAGTCACAGAGACTAGTATCATTAGGTGATGATGTGATAAAATGACCAACACCACTAGTGCTGACAATATGGTGGAAATATTAAAAATGGGTGTTTTGGGTCTCTCTGTGATTGCACATGAGTTGAGGGGGTTTGGGAAGGATGATATGATTTTTGTTAAGGCTCAACAAAGGGTGGTAGAGGTGCTAGGACGGGTGAAATGGCTTTGGTTGATGGAATAGGTGCTAAATAGGTGGAAGGTGGTATTTGGGACAAAGAGGGGTCAGATGGAAGAAGTAAATGAAATACTTAAGATCCAAACAAAATCTTAAAAAATAAGAATGAATTACCTCTCAGGTAATCTCTTGATATGAAGGTGGTTGTCAGTTATGAGCATTCATGGGAGATATGGGAATGTGTCTAGTGTCGCCAAAACGGATCATGTGTGCTTTGCTGGGATGATCTGAAGTTGTGGATGAGATGATTGGATGTTGTTGAAGACCTGATGGGCTTTGGTTCATCATCGGGTAGCTTGAATGCTTAAGAGTTAGAATACCAAAGCTTAGGTGAATGAATGAATTGAAGAACCCATGCAAAGAGTAATAAACTCTTATTTAAGGATAACTGATGATGGTTAGGGAACTGACACCAGCTAAGGGATAACTAGCGTCAGTTAAGGAGAATTGGTCTAACTTTCCAAAAATAGGGTTTCTCTCCCAAATTTGGCATGGTCTTTGGTTTAGTCCAGGTCTGAAGTGTTGAATGGTGTAAATTAGAGTGGAATTAGTTATAGGATTCATAGGTAATGAATGGTTAGGGTTAGAAAGAGTCCTAGTTGGTTAGGATAAGTAGGGGCTTGGTCTCAGGGAATAAATAGGTTTAGAATGGGTTTAGGGTGAGGTGGTGGATAAGTGAGGTGGCTAGGTGAGTTAGATAATTAACTTAATTATGATGATTAAATTAATTAGAATGTGTGCAAGTGGGCATGGTGGCAGAATAATAGTAACTTAATTAATCAAAGGTGTTTTAGAGGGTTGCGACCAAATTTTGGGTGTCTACAGGGGTCAAGCTTTGACCCCCAATAAAGAAACGAGTAAAGGATAGGTGGTCTTATCTATAAATGGGGTGGGGCCCTATCTGGATATGGGGGGCCTCTCTGGATATGGGGCACTCAGCCTCCATACTTTTCTTTTCTGGCTCGAAGTAATAGAAGAACTATGAGAGGTGTCACCAGTATATAATTTTCTCACATAGGAAATATTGGTCATCAAACTTGCACCCGTGTCTCAGATCTAGAAGAGCCAAGTTATTTGAGACCACAATGGAATCTTCTCCAAGTTTTGGGACATTGCACACTTGGTATGGATCTCCAAAGAAGGTTAGTTCCTCTACCTACCTCTAACGCTATTATTACTCCTAATGTTGAATGCAAATCCTAGACTAAACATGCCAAGGGACTAGGGATAGAAGGACGTGTAGAAAGGGGAAATCCTAAGCTAAGGTGATAGCACCAGGGAAAGGGTCAATCTCTCTCCATGAGCGGTGAGGGAAACAGAGTAGGCACGGAAGCAGAGGGCGGACGGTGTGGGCTACATATCAACACGTGGGCTCAGCCTTCCAATGCGTGCAACACATGAACACGAGGACTACAAGTATGGGAGTACACATAGCATGCCAGAAATGTAAACAAAGAGGTGAGATTTAATGAAACGAGAAAGGGAAGACAAGAGTTCTGTAAAACATAATTTTATTGCTTAAGGGATGCACAGTCATTTACATTCACGGAAGGAGGAAAGAATACATTGTAGAGACCACGCCAAGGTATGAGACCCATGGGAAGTCGGCCACCATTTTTTCATGGTGTCGTTACAACAAAGAGGGGTATTTTTCACAAAGTAGAAATCTATTATTCGTAGAAGAAGGAGATTAGAGGAGGAGAAAGAGTGGGAAACTTGGATTCAAATCTGTAACCACGAAAAGCAAGTGATAAACGTCTATAAATGCTCCTACAAGGTTGTCAGATGCACTTCCCCATGTATGTTTTGTGTGTAGAAGAAGGAAGAAAGCAATATCTGATGAAATCTAGTGCTTGAGGATGATTTGATGTGTACATTGATGAGCTGAGGGACATTTCCATGTTTTCCACCTACCAAATCTTGCCTACATTTGAATTTGAATAGTCCAATGTGTAGCTTGTGTCAATAACTCTCTGAAAATCCAAAGTGCATGCCAATTGGAGTTGTGTAGCAGAAGATATAGCTATCGGAAGATGTTAGAGCCGTCTGAGCACTTAAGACACGTAGCCCACAGATTGACTGAAGGAGTTGGTAAACTGTTGATTTGATTTGTCATTTTTGCCATAGGTCACTCACCGGTTGGTTATCTAGATTTGGTGCCATGTTGGCATGATTTGATAGGTTACGTGTATCACACTCAAGTCTGATAGAAGATGATGTGGCATAGTGACATGCACAGAAGAAGGTGTAAGGTGCAGAAGTAAAAGGTAGGTGTGAGAAAGGGAAACAAAGGTAAGGCACGTGCATAGGAGGAATAAGAGAATACTTGTAGTGGACAAGTATTGGGAAGGGGCGTGAGCATTCAACTGAAGGAGGGTGCATAGTGGCAAAAATAAAAGCGGTACATGAGGGAGCTTAGTGTATGCAAGCGTACAAGAAGAATGCCAAGGACTTAGCCATTTTAGAAGGCAAGTCTGCATATGTGTGCGTAAGCAGTGCGTGACAAGATAAGAAAGAAAGTGGGCATGAAGGAGGAAGAAGCAAAGGGGAAATGGAGGGAGATAGAAAAATGCAGAGAGAAGGGTAATAGAAGCAAGAAAGCAAGGCATGCAAGGTGTGTGGAAGAACTGCAACCACACAAATTATGCCAAGTGAGCAAGCTTGAGTATGTGCAACCTAAAATGTGAAACATTAGAGTCAGAATGAAAATATAAGCTATCCAGATAACTGGGAGAGTTATTTATACAACAATTTTGGTGACTTTCAGGGGCCATCTATCTACTAGATGAAGATACCAGTAGCCTTAGAAGTCCATTTAGCATGGATTCAAGCACTAAACTTGAAGATCTGATTTGCAACTTGAAGAATACCCTAGATTCACTTGAAGCTCTATTTGAACGTTGAACTGAACTTTTGCTCTCATATGAAGATATTCTGAATTGGATTGATGAGAGTGAAAGCTATGCACTGACCATTGGAACTACCTCTGCTAAAATTGAACTATCATCCCATGAAGCAACAAAAGGGGTGCATGGGCGCAACAGGAAAGGAAAGGCGTCAGAGGGAGCGTGCCAAAACAGAAGCACAACACTATGTACAAAAGCTAAAAATCATACATGTACCAAAGGGAACATGCAGAGTGTGCATGAGCACTTGTTTTACTAAAAGAAAACCTAAACTAACCTACTCTAACTAAAGGAAAAGGGTGCTCAAGTAAAACCTGCAACAAGCAAGGATAAGTAGCTACACTTCCTCAAAAATTGTGACCATGTAATTGATTTGGCATTGAACATGGTCAGAAATAAGAGTGAAAAACTTATTTGCAGTTGGCTTCTCACCCTTCTCCTCAAAGTATCAAAAAACAAAATATATACCTCCTAAATTTGTTTTGCGCTTGGATCTAGGAGGTGTTGTTGCTGACCTTTGGTGCCCTGAAGCTTAACCTCATGCTATGAAGTGAGCATGATCGGTGGAAACTCTTTCTTTGGCTCTAGACTAGCCAAATATTTGATTAGGTGCGGTCTGATCCTTGTGATTTTCCCATTTCTTTGAAGCTCAATCCCACATATGGGATTTTCTTGTAGACTTTCCTCCTGAAGGGGGGTGTTTATAGGTTGGGTCGTGCAAAGATAGAGCACACATGGTTCTGCCTCTACAAGCAACTTGGTATCCTCCAGAACTACGCCCTAAGGAACTAACTAATTTTCTTCTGAAACATGTGCCCGTATGATTTCCTCTTCCCAGTCAGAGTCACATGAGTCATGCCATTCTTCAACTATTTTGCAGTCATCGAACATGATGACATTGGTTGGGAAAGGCATGTTGGCAAGCGGTTGTTCATTTATGGTACAATTAGACAGAGGGGACTCAGAAGAAGGTGGAAGGATGGGTGTAGAAGGTGTGGAAGGCACGCGTGTAAGAGGAGTGGAAGCACTTGTAGGAGGGTTAATGGGAGAGAAATGAAGGTGAGAAGATGAAGGAGGGGAATTCTCAATGGGGGCAGCACATAAGAATTTGGGAACACCTGCATCAAGCTGAGATGATGTAAGTTGGCGTGAAGGAGTGGGAGGGTTGTAAGATGGTAGTGCAAGGTTGCCCCATTGACAGGGTTGACACGCACTAGATTTTTGAGCCTCCATTTCTTCCACCCACTTTGTAATTTGGGCAGCATCTTAGTAATGAAGTGTAACTTCTGTTGGGTGCTAAACCAGCTTGATACAAGGCTGACCCATGGATAAGGGACCTTGTAGCCAACTTTAACTGCCTTTATGGAACATTTGACTCTGAGATGCATCATTTCCATCTCCATATTTTGTACCTACCTCTCAAAATCAGCTTCAGCCAAGGATTTGCCACCATTTTCTATGTAAAATTGTTCTTCATAAACATTTTGGTTAGAAAAAGGTGGGTTATATGCATTTTCAGGGTAACGGGGCTTATAAAATTGATTTGGAGGAGGATTTTGAAATTGTGGTGATGGAGAAAAATAGCTCTGTTGTTACAAATGATAATTCCATGAAGGGAAAGAATTCATGATTACACAACTTAAAAAGAGGAAGGTGGAACAATGGAAGAAGGGAAAATGAATGAAAGAAGGAGGGGAGACTGGTCTGTGAATGAGATAATGGGTGTGTTTGAATCAGTGGAGTCACTAGATGCATTGAAAGATGCCTCCAAAGGCTGGATCTCAACAATAACACATCAAACTTGTTGAGATGAAGATGTAAATATCTTCACTCTTTTCCCACCGAATGAGTCAGAAACTATTGGTCGTCAAAATCACACCCACGTCTCGGATCCAAAAGAGCCAAGTTGTTTGAGACCTCAATGGAACCGTCTCGAAATTGTGGGACCTTGCATGCTTGGGATAGATCTCCAGAGAAGGAAGATTCCTCTACCTACCTCTAACACTATTGTTACTCCTAATGCTGAAAGAAAATCCTAGACTAAACATGCCAAGGGACCAAGGGATAGAAGGATGTGCAGAAAGGGGAAATCCTAAGCTAAGGAAGGTGATAGCACCAGGGAAAGGGTCAATCTCTCTCCATGAGTGGCGAAGGAAATAGAGAGGGTGTGGGAGAAGAGGGAAGATGACGCACCATAGATCAACACACGGGCTCGACCTTCCAGCGTGTACAACACATGAACATGGGGACTACAAGCATGGGATTGTGCACAGCATGCCAGAAAATGCAAACAGAGAGGTGAGATGAGATAAAAATGAGAAAGGGAAGACAAAAGTTCCACACAGCATGATTTTATTGCTTAAGGGATGCACAGTCATTTACATTCATGGCAAGGAGGCAAGAATACATTGTAGAGACCACACCAAGGTCTGAGACCCATGGGAAGTCAGCCACCATTTTGGCATGGTGTTGTTACAATAGAGAGGGATCCTTTTTACAAAGTAGAACTCTATTATTTATAGAAGAAGAAGGAGTGAATAGGAGGAGAAAGAGGAGGGAAACTCAGATTCAAATCTGTAACCACCAACAACAAGTGATAAATGCCTATAAATCCACCTGCAAGGCTGTTAGATGCACTTTCCCATGTCTATTTGGCATGTAGAAGAAGGAAGAAGGAAAGATCTGATGAAATCTGGTGGTTGAGGTTGATTGGATGTGTGCATTGATGAGCTAAGAGACGTTTCCCTATTTTCCATCTACCAAATCCCACCTACATTTGAATTTGAATAGTCTAACGTGTAGCTTGTGTCAATAGCTCTCTGAGAAGCCCAGGTGCACATCGATCGGAGCTCTATAGCAGAAGATATGGCTGTCAGAAGATGTCAAAGTCATCTGGGCACATAAGACACATGGCGTGCTCGAATTGACTAAAGTAGTATGTCAACTGTTGATTTGATTTGTTTTTTTTTCCATGTGTCATGCACCAGTTGGTTTTCTAAATTTGGTGCCTTTTTTGCACGCTTTGACAGGTTGTGTGCATCACACTCAAGTCTGACAGAAGATGATGTGGCATAATGAATGGTGCAAGGCGCGGAAGCAAAAGTTAGGCAAGTGAAAGGGAAACAGAGGGAAGGTGCGTGCGTAGGAGGAATAGGAGAATACTTGTAGGGGACAAGTATAGGGAAGGGACGTGAGCATTCAACTAAAGAAGGGTGCACGGTAGCAAAAATAAAAGTGGTGCACGAGGGAGCTTAGTGTATGCAAGCTCGCAAGAGGAATGCCATGGACTTAGCCATTTTGGCAGGAAAGTCTACAAAGGTGCGCACAAGGAGTGTATAATAGGATATGAAAGCAAGTGGGCACATAGGAGGAAGGAGCAAAGGGGAAATGGAGGGAGATAGAAAAATGCAAAGAGAAGGGGAACAAAAGCAAGGAATCAAGGCACATGAGGTGCGCAGAAGAACTGCAACCAGGAAAATTGCGCCAAGTGATCAAACTTGAGTACGCGCAACTTGAAATGTGAAACATCAGAGTCAGAATGAAAATATAAGTTATCCAGATAACTAGTAGAGTCATTTGGATAATAGTTTTGGTAACTTTTAGTGGGCCATCTGACCTGCTAGATAAAGATACCAATAGCCTTAGAAGTCCATTGGGCTTGGATTCAAGCCCTAAACTTGAAGATCTAATTTGCAAATTGAAGAACACCCTAAAGTCACTGTAAAGCTTTGTCTAAATGTCAAAACTAAACTGTTGCTCTCATATGAAGATATTCTCAAAGTGGATTGATGAGAGTGAAAGATGTGCACTAGATCTATTGGAACTGCCTCTATTGCCAAAATTGAACTTGTCATCTCAAGAAGTAACAAAAGGGGCCCCACGTGGGCAGCAACAAGAAAGGAAAGGTGTCAGAGGGAGCATGTACCGAAAATATAAGCACAACACTATGTACAAAAGCTGAAAATCATACATGTTCCAAAGGGAAACATACAGAGTGTGTGCGAGAACTTATTTTACTGAAAGAAAACCCAATTTAGCTTAAAATAACTAGAGGCAAAGGGTGCTTAAGTAAAACCTATAACAGGCAGGGATAAGTAGTTGCCCTTCCTCACAAATTGTGACCATGTAACTGATTTGGTGTTGAACATGATCGGAAATGAGAGTGAAAAACTGATTTGTAGTTGGTTTCTCACCTTTCTCCTCAAAGTATTAATAAATAAAATATATACCTCCTGAATTTGTTATGCGCTTAGATCTGGGAGGTGGTGTTGTTAACATGTGGTGTGTTGAATCTTAACCTCGTGCTATGAAGTGAGCATCACCACTCGCAACTCTATCTTTGGCTCTATATGAGCCAAATATCTGATTAGCCATGATCTGATCCTTGTGATTTGCCCATTTCTTTGAAGCTCAATCCCACATATGGGATTTTCTTGCAGACTTTCCTCCTGAAGGGGAGTGCTTGCAGGTTGGGTCGCACAAAGCTAGAGAGTGCATGGTTCTACCTCTACAAGAAACTTGGTCTCCTCCACAACTGCGCCCTCAGGAACTAATTGATTTTCTTCTAAAACATGCACCAGTATGATTTCCTCTTCACAGTCAGAGTTGCATAATTGTTCTGCAGTCATCAAACATGATGACGTTGGGTGGGAAAGGCATGTTGGCAGGGGGATGTTCATTTATGGCACAGTTAGGTAGGGGGTCGGAAGAAGGTGAAAGGATGGGTGAAGAATGTGTGGAAGGCACATGTGCAAGAAGAGTGGAAGCATGGGTAGGAGGGTTGATAACAAAGAAATGAAGATGAGAGGATGGAGGAGGGGAATTCTCAATGGAGGCAACACACAAGAAGCTTGGAACATGTGCAGTGGACTGAGATGATGTAATTTGGCATGGAGGAGTGGGAGGGCTGTAAGATGGTAGTGTAGGGTTGCCCCATTAACAGGGTTGACACACGTTAGGGATTTTAGCCTCCATTTCTTCCGCTCACTTTTCTAATCTAGGGTAGCATCTTAGTAATGAATTGCAACTTCTATTAGGTGTTAAACCATCCTGATACAAGGTTGACCCATGGACAAAGGACCTTGTAGCTAACTTTAACTACCTTTATGGAGCATTTGACTCTGAGCTGTATCATTTCCATCTCCATCTTTTACACATGCCTCTCAAAATCAACTTTAGCCAAGGAGTTGCCACCATTTTCTATGTAAACATGTTATTCATAAACATTTTGGTTAGAAAAAAGTGGGTTATATGCATATTTAGGATGATAGGGCTCGTAAAACTGATTTGGAGGAGGACTTTGGAACTGTGGGGATGGAGAAAAATAGCTCTGCTGTTGCAAATGAGAATTCCATGAACGGAAAGAAGTCGTGATTGCACAACTTCAAAAGAGGAAGGTGGAATAATGGAAGAAGGGAAAATGAATGAAAGGAGGAGGGATGACTGGTTTGGGAATGATAAAATGAGTGTGTTTGGAGTAGTGGAGTTGTGAAGATGTAAATCTCTTCACTCTGGTCCCACCGAGTGTACCAGAAATTATTGGTCGTCAAACTTACACCCACGTCTCATATCTGAAAGATCCGAGCTATTTGAGACCATAATGGAACCATCCCCAAGTTATGGGACCTTGCGCGCTTAGGACAAATCTCCAAAGAAGGTCAGTCCCTCCATCTACCTCTAACACTACTATTATTCATAATGTTGAATGAAAATCCTAAAGTAAACATGCCAAGGGACCAGGGATAGAAGGACATGCAAAAATGGGAAATCCTAAGCTAGGGAAGGTGATAGTGTCAAGGAAAGGGTTGACCTCTCTCCATGACTAGTGAGGGAAACAAAGTAGACATGGAAGAAGAGGGTGGATGGCACATGCCATAGATTAACATTTTGGTTTGGCCTTCCAGCACACACAACACATGAAGATGGGGACTGTAATCACAGGAGTATGCACAGCACGCCTTAAAATGCAAACAGAGCGGCAAGATGTAATGAAAATGAGAAAGGGAAGACAAGAGTTACACAAAGCATGATGTTATTGCTTAAGGGATGCACAGTCATTTACATTCATAGCAGGAGGTGAGAATACATTGCAGAGACCACACTAAGGTCCAATACCCATGGGAAGTCGACCACCATTTTGGCATGGTTACGTTACAACAAATAGGGATCTTTTTTACAAATCAGAACTCTGTTATTTCTAAAAGAAGGAGAGAAGAGGAGGAGAAAGAGAGGGAAACTTAGATTCAAATCTATAACCACCAACAGAAAGTCATAAATTCCTGTAAATCCACCTGCAAGGTTGTTAGATGTGTTTCCCCATGTCTATTTAGCGTGTAGAAGAAGGAAGAAAGCTAGATTTGATGAAATCTAGTAGTTGAGGTTGATTAGATGTGTGCATTGATGAGCTGAGAGACATTTCCCTATTTTCCGCCTACCAAATCCCACCTACATTTGAATTTTAATAGTCCAACATGTAGTTTGTGTCAAAAACTCTCTAACAAGCCCAGGTGCACATCGATCACAGCTCTGTAGCAGATGACACGGCTATCGAAAGATGTCACAGCTGTCAAGGCACGTAAGATACATGGTGTGTATGGATTAAGTGAAGGAGTCAACCAACTATTGATTTGATTTGTCATTTCTACCACATGTCATGCACCAGTTAGTTTTCCATATTTGGTTTCCTTTTGGCACACTTTGATAGGGTGTGTGCATGACACTCAAGTCTGACAAAAGATGATGTGACACAATAACTGGTGCAGAATAAGGTGCAAGGCGCGGAAGCAAAAGGTAGACATGTGAAAGTGAAACAAAGGGAAGGCACATGCATAGGAGGAATAGGATAATACTTGTAGGGGACAAGTATGGTGAAGAGGTGTGAGCATTCAATTGAAGTAGGGCACACGGAGGCAGAAAGAAAAGTGGTCCACGAGGGAGCTTAGTGTATGCAAGCATGCAAGAGGAATGTCAAGGACTTAGCCATTTTGGCAGGCAAGTCTTTAGATGTGCGTGCAAGGAGTGCGCGATAGGATAGTAAAGAAAGCAGGCATGCAGAAGGAAGGCGCAAAGGGTAAATGGAGGGAGATAGCAGAATGCATAGAGAAGGGGAATATTAGCAAGGAAGCAAGGAAGTTATTGGGGTTAGCACACCATTTATACATACAATATATCATATCTAAGCATACATGCAAATAAAAGTAGATATTCTACCAGAAGAAATATACAAAACAAGAGACATAAATCAACACTAGATTTAACATGATTCACCCAGTGTGGGCTACATCCACCAAGAAACAAGCCAATCTATTATCCAAAGCTTTGACAAGATATATAATGAAGATTTACAATCTTCCACACCTCTCAGATGTACAGTACTTTCTTTCTTCAAGCTTTTTGCTTCATCACCAAGAATTTTATCTCTCACAAAAATTTTCAAGTTCTTTCTAATTCTTATTAATCTCATACTTCTAAACCCTAGCTTTATGCTTATATAGTCATTTATAGACTTAGGGAACTTAGCCATGCAATTACAATCAATAGATATACTTTAATGCTAAAAAAAGATCTAATTCCCGAGAGTTAATTAAAACATCCTAGCATAGGTAACTGACGTCGGTTATCCCTAACCATTTTCGGTTCCTTCCATGCTTAACCGATGTTAGTCCTTCCTAACCAATGCCAGTTCCCCCTTGACTGATGATGGTTATTATATTTTCTAGCAAGTTTCCATTACATGCTAAATTGAAGTAATTGAGCTCCATAACTCAACAATCTCCCACTTGGAGATTAATTACTACACCATACCTGTACAACATCATTCTTGGATCCTTCCTTAGCTTTGTTTATTCCTCTTCAAGTCTCAAACTCAAAGACCAATAGAAGTGGAGTGTAGCTCCAGCTTCTCCTTTTCTAATGGCTTTGTTAGCATATCCGCAAGGTTCTTGCTCGTATGAATCTTTTCCAAATTCAACTGTTCGTCCTCTAATACTTGTTGTATGAAGTGATACCTCAACTGAATATGTTTCATTCTTGAATGAAATGTTGAGTTCTTTTCCAAATGAATTGCACTCTAACTGTCACTGAATAGTTTACAAACACTTTTCTCCTTTCCCGACTATTCCATGAACCTACTCATCCATATCATCTCCTTGCTAGCCTCTGTAGCTACAACATACTCTGCCTCTGTAGTAGACAAAGCCACAACCTTTTGTAATCTTTAAATCTAGCTAATTTTTGTTCCACCCACTATGAAAATATATCCAGTAGTGCTCCTCCTACCATCTAGATCTCCAGCCATATCTGAATCAACATAGCCACATAATGAAATATCCAAACCTCCATAGCATAACCGCATACTATATGTTCCTTCAAATACATGAGTATCTATTGAATTGCTTTCCAATGCTCTTTACCTGGATTGGCCATATATCTACTCACAACTCCCACAGACTGTGCAATGTTAGGTCTGGTATAAACCATAGCATACATGAGACTCCCAACTATTGAATCATATGGCACTTGTGTCATGTATTTGGCCTCCTCGTGTGATGAAGGACATTGATCTTTTCTCAATTTTAAGTTTCCAGCCATAGGTGTGCTAATAGGTATTACACTCTTCATGTTGAACCTTTCTAACACCTTGTAAATATAATCCTCCTGAGACAAATTCAATTTCTTGTTTTTCCTATCTCTATGTATTTGCATGCCAAGGATTATTTTTGAAGCTCCTAAATCCTTCATAGCAAATGTGTGAGCTAGCTTTCCCTTAAGCTCACCAGTGTTCTACATACTAGATCCTACAATAAGCATATCATCCACATACAGTAACAAAATAATATAGCTCCCATTTTCAAGCTTCTTGAAATAAACACAATGGTTAGATTCACATCTCAAGTAACCATGCTCTTGCATAAAACTATTAAACTTTATGTACCATTTCCTTGGAACTTGTTTGAGCCCATAAAGGCTCTTTTTCAACCTGCACACTAATTTCTCCTTACCTTTGACTTCATACCCAAGCAGCTACTACATATAAATCTCTTCATCCAAATCACCATGAAGGAAAGAAGTCTTCAACTCTAGTTGTTATAAATGCAAATCCTATACTGCAACTAAGCTCAATACAATACGAATAGAAGTCATCTTAACAACAGGAGAAAATATTTCACCAAATTCAATACCTGATTTTTGTGCAAATCCCTTTACTACAAGCCTTGCCTTGTACCTTTTCTATCCACCCTCTTCTTCCTTGATCCTGTAAACCCACTTGTTTTGCAATGAACTCTTACCTGCTAGCAACTTAACCAAATCTCATGTCTAGTTTTGTTCCAAGGAGTCCATCTCCTCATCTATGTCATGCTCCCACTGAACGTGAGTCTTATCCTGCATTACTTCTTCAAATCTCTTTGGTTCACCATTATCAGTCAATAATAAATAAAATAGAGAAGGTGTAAATATTTATGGAAGCTTACTTACCCTTTGTGACCTTCTCGTAGGAGTTTAGGGTACCGAAGGCTCAATCTGGGCCTCTTGGACACTCCTATCCAAATCTAACAATGACCGCCATTGGTCACCTCTAACCAACGTTGATTCTTCTAACTAATGCTGGTTTGGATCTTCTGTAACCGATACCGGTTCGTCTAACCGGTGTTGGTCAGGGGTCAACCAAAATTGGTTACTGTGTAACCTTGTCGGTAATTCTTTTTAATCCAAGAGTTCATTTTCATTCACAAACTTCTCAACAGGTTCATCCTTGGGTACCAAAATTTGATCCTTGTACATTCTCTTTTCATTCCATTCAACATCACAACTCCTAATAATTTTAGAATTCTCTAAATCCCAAAAACAAAAACTGAAATCACCAGATCCATAACCAATGAAAGTGCATCTCTTGGATTTTTCATCCAACTTCTTCCTACTTTCCTTATCAACATGCACAAAAGCTTCTGAACCAAAAACTTTAAGAAAAGAAAGATCTACCTCTTTTTTGGTCCAAGATTCCTTTGTTATTCCTCCATCTAGTGAACTTGAAGGCCCATAGTTAATCAAATATATCGTTGTATCACCTGCTTCTACCCAAAACTATACTTCTAGCACGTTCCATGATTGTCCTATTCATTTTTTCTGCAACACCATTATCCTTTGGTGTTCTTAGAACTATTCTTTCTCTATGTATCCCATTCACTGAACAATAATCATTGAAATCCTTTCTACAATATTTACCACCATTGTCAGATCTAAGGCACTTTAACTTAGAATTTCATTCATTATCAACAAGGGATTTCCATCTTTTAAAAGACTCAAAAACAGCATATTAATGTTTAATACAATAAACCAATTTTTTTCTTGTAACATCATCAATAAAAGTAACATAATACTGGGACACTCCATGAGAAGCTGCCTGAGCCGGTCCTCTCACATCTGAGTGTATAAGCTCCAACTTTTGCTCACTCTATTTTACTTTCCAAAGATACAATGCTCATAGAAATAAAGATCTAAATATTTCAAATTTGATAACTTACCCTTAGCCTATAAGATCTGCATTCCTTTTTGACTCCCATGACCCAACCGATTATGCCACATGCATGCATCAGAATCGGAAGTAGATAATGCAGAAAAGGAATTACTAATACAGATAGATAAATATAGTGTTCCTACCTTCTTACCTCTTGCCATGACAAAAGCACCCTTGGTGACTTTCCAAGAGTCTCCTGTAAAAGTAAAGATGCAACCAGATTCATGTAATTTCCCTCCAGAAATAAGATTCCTCCTGAGGCTTGGCACATGCATCACATCTTTCAATACCCATGTATTTCCATTCTACAATTTTAGATGAAATTCCCCTTTACTAGTAATACTGCAAGGTTCATCATCACCCAAATAAACATGCCCAAAATTTCCCTGGACATAATTTCTGAAATAACCCTTAATCTTATAGATCCCAAAGCCTTTCTGTCAAGAATCTTCCATTCTTCATCAATCATCTTCGTAGGTATAGACTTCTCATCCAATGGTAAATATAAATCTATTTGATATAGATAATCATCAATATGCATCTTCCATAATTAATAATTTCAGCCGTCAAATTTCTCTACCTTGTATTTGTTTTCTTCTACCATTGTTATAGCTCCCACTCAATAAGAAAACCCTCTGTGAGTAAATATTTCAACACACAAAACCCTCAAACAAAGCTCTAATACCAGTTGTTGGGATTAGTACACTGGTTGTATAGACAATATATCAGATCTAAGCATACATGCAAATAAAAGTGGATATTCTACCACAAGAAATATACAAAACAAGATACATAAATCAACACCAGATTTAATGTGGTTCACCCAGTGTGGACTACATCCACCAAGAAACAATCCAATCTATTATCCAAAGATTTGAAAAGATTTACAATCTTCCACACCTCTCAAATGTACAGTACTTTCTTTCATCAAGATTTTCGCTTCATCACCAATAATTTTATCTCTCACCAACTTTTTCAAGTTCTTTCCAATTCTTGTTAATCTCATACTTCTAAACCTTATCTTTATATTTATATAGACATTTATAGAATTAGGGCACTTAGCCATGCAATTACAATCAATAGATAAAATTTAATGCTAAAAATAGATCTAATTCCCGAGAGTTAATTAAAACATCCTCACACAGGTAACCGACACCGGTTATCCCTAACTGTTGTTCGTTCCTTCCTTGCTTGACCGATGCCGGTCCTTCCTAACCGATGTCAGCCTAGGTGACCGATGTCAGTTCCCCCTTGACTGATGACGGTTACTGTATTTTCCAACAAGTTTCCATTGCATGCTAAACTGAAGTAATTGAGCTCCACAACTCAACAGAAGTAAGGTGTGCGAGGTGCGTGAAAGAATTACAGCCACGCAAATTGTGCCAAACTAGCAATCTTGAGTGCGCGTAACCTAAAATGTGAAACATCAGAGTCAAAATGAAAATAAAAGTTATCCAGATAACTAGGAGAGTTATTTGGATAACAAGAATCATGCATATTATTGGGAATTCAGGACTGCATAATAGTGTTATGATTTAATAACAAACAAAATCATGCACACATGATCTAAACAATTTCCTAAAATCTACAGCAGTGGAAGTATAAAATAGAATAATCTAAATAGAGACAAAGTACACACACATAACACAACATGTACCATGGTTCACCCAACGTGGGCTACATCTACCAAAGATAGAGATCTCATATATATAATACAACAAGAGTAGAAACCAACTCTTCAATACAAGAGTACAATGCATCTCTCCAAGAGTATCTCCTCTCCTCCAGATCTCTAAATAGATCTCCATGAGTGCACTACAACCATGCCTCCAAACACCACTAGTATATCTCACATAACCTAAAATTACTACATCTCTAAACTGCTACCAAGTTCTCTATGGATCTGCGACAAGACCTCTTGTATGGGTCTACCAATGTGCAGCCATGACTGTGCACCAAGAAGTAAGTTTGTCTCTCCATCACTACATAACCTATGAAAACATGAATACAACCTCCTCTATAATATCTAGATCTACATGGATCAACAATATAATATGATCTCATGGATCTACAATACAAGACTAGATCTACATAGATCTATAATACAAGATCTCACCAATATGTGGATCTACAAGAAGAAACTCTATGTGCTTTGCATACTATGTAAGTCATTACAATGAGACAATAACTATACAAAGGAAATACAGTAAAAGATATTACCCTCTTCTCACCATTCATATGTACATGTTATTTCCTTATGTTCAACTCCTCTCCATGGAGACTTTGTCTTCATGTAACTTGTTCTTTATTTCTCTTCTTCTTCATCCTCTCAATCTAGGAGAATCGAGGATCTAATTCAATCCTTCTCTTAATTCTACTTCTAAACCCTATATTTCATGCTTATATAGGCATATATAAACTTAGGGCAATTATCCATGTAATTATAATCAATAGATCTACTTTAATTTTAATAATAGATATAATTCCTGAGAGTTAAATATAAACTTTCAAGCACATGTAACCGGTGACGGTTACCCTAACCGATGGCAGTTCATTTGCTAATTGACAATGATTAATATGTTGACCGACAGTGGTTAATATGTTGACCAATGCCGGTTACTGTGTAAACCAGCAAGGTGTAAAACATGCTATCTTTGAAACAATTCAGCTCCAAAACCTAATAATCTCCACTTAGAGATAAATTGCTGAACTTCTAAACCTATACATCACCATCCTCTACACACTGTGAAGACCGTCTATTCTTTCCTTCAATAATTATTTCAAAAAATAAAACCAGGAAGATCAAACCATCTTCTCAAATGAAGATAACAAACCCGTGTATTGCCATAGACCTGCATAAAGCTACTACTAATCTGTGATAACTGAGCTATCCAGAAATCAAGCTCCCACTGAATCATAACACCAAGCCTCTCATGCAACCAAGGCATTATGACTAACACACCTGCAAGAGATCCCACTCAAACTAAAATATTAAGCTTCAATTGTAACCATATCCATACCTAAAAAACCAACCATGTTCTCCATCCATCTATCCATGTCTCCATGTAACCACCAATGAAACTGTCCAAACATAACTAAAATTGGAATATGTGAAATTAAAACAAGATCCTAGGTTAAAAAAATGCTGAATGAGTTCTACATGCAATAGTGGGTGATCAATCCACAAACACCTGCATAACTCAAATAAATCCAAACACTACAATCTACAAATCCAACCCTGCATAAACAACTAGCATGTCCAAGACAACCATCTGTAGATAACATACCTATCAAGCAGTAACATAGTAATCAAGAGGAAATACAAGCATCCCCTACTCATGCTAAAGGAATCTAAACCGTGCTCATAGGCATCCATGCGTAAATCAAACATTTGCATCATCATAGACTCACAAAACTGAATCTATCCACATGTATAAACTCACCTATACATCCATCTATATCTCTAGCTCTCCAAAAGCTCCAAGTCTTCCACCGAATAACTCCAAAATCCAAATATAAATTATGTGCTCATCAATGTCAATAAAAAACATCCATCCTAAACCATGTTACTAATAAATAGTGCAAATACCAGCAAACATGTCATCAACATATTGCACAAACCAACCAAGATGAAAGCAAAAAAAAGGGCACCATCCAAAAATGGTAAATAAACATTGTTGTCAAACCTGTGACTAAACCAGCCATAGTTTCTTAACCGACCCCGTTTATAGCCTGACTGACCATGGTTACCAGATGACCAACCACAGTTAATCCTGTGTTCAATGAAAAGTTGTAAAAACCATGGATTTGTGGTAAGAATCTCTAAAGAAACCCCAAAGGCTTTTAACAATATGATCAATGGACCATGTGATAGGAAATGAGCAAGGTTTTCTTCTTTGCATACATTAATTTGAAGTAAACATGCAAACTAAACAAATGAAGTTAACCTCTATTCTTTGAAAGCTTGAAATAATGAACCTAAGAGGATCTAAGCATTTAGTTATGTGTTTAAGAGAAAGAGATCTCCCCATTAATGGCTTCAAGGCTAATGGATCTTCCCTTTTACTCCATATTAGTGCTATGAAATACAAAATCAAATGCTATTAGCTCAATGGAAGAAGATGAAATATATTCTAAAGCCTAAACAAGATACTATAATCTATGCTAGGAAGAAGAGAGAATTCTTAGGAAAAGTGGGAGGGGGTATAGCCCTATTTATATTTTTTGGTTTGGGAAAAAGGGAGATTTGGTGCATGTGGGACAAATGCTAAAGTCCAAAAATCACTTTTAGCAAGTCTAAGTGAGGTTTGACTATGTTTAGGGTAATTAACCTAGGTTAGACTAATTAATCTCTCTTAAAGAGTAATTAGGGTTCTAGAAGGGTTTCTGAAGGGCTTAATCGATCCAACGAAGTGGATTGATATTCCAGGGAGCTAATAGAAGCAAGCTAGAAGGAAATAAGAATATAATGTAGTCAGAACGAGGCTATAACAGCCTATTTAAGTGGTTTATAATAGGAAAAATGACCAGAATGATGTCGTGAGAAGGGAGTTAGATAGATCTAACTGGTAGTGTGACGTCAATTTACAAAGGGAAGAATAGGGAGTGCAATATTAGGAATAATAGTGCATTGATCAAACTACAGGTGTCTACATTTTCCCCTGTTTGGGGTGACGTAAGCTACGTCACTTCAAAGAAAGTAGACAAACGCAAATGGGTAGAAAAATTTTAAAGGGGTAGAAGAAAAATTAATAGGATGAAGGATGACGAATGCCCCCTCGAGTGTCGATGGGGTGACGAAGAAACTCAATCAACGATCGAAAAAGAAAACAACAGAAAGAAAAGTGTATAGAGAAGATGAGAAACTAGAAGAAAAAGGGATATTAAGCTATCTGCACATCAATTGTTAACAATTTTTAACCATCATAATGCTTAGAATCCTCCTCATGGATTCTTATTAAAATGTGAGCATGCGACGGAAGCGTAAAATGATATGAAAATCCAAGATACAAACAACCGTCTTGTGGTAAAAATGACCAACTCTATGCAACATACATGAATTCAATGCAATACGAGAAATAAACAAAATCACCTAACAGGGAAATAAGTACAATCACACACACTTAAACCAACAATGTTCAAGATAGTTACACAAATATTTTGTTATCAAGATGAAGTCCCAAATGTTTTGATAAATGACAAGGGTGAAGAATGATGCCCTAAGCAAGGTGTATTATGCAAGGGGAAAGATGGAGGACACTTGGGTCCTGCGAAAAAGCAATGTGCACGACAAAAATAGTATCAGGCAACTAATAGTGCCCCAGAGTATAGACGAAGTAAGCAACATAGTTTGTGTAGATGATTGAAGGTTTTGGTGATGTGCAAGTCATTATTTCAAACTTTTTGAAAACATCAATGAGATCCGAGATGAGTGTCATGCAATAGACACATATTTCAGCCATAGATGATTGGTTTAACCAATTTTGAGCCATTTTCGAAGTATTTCAATGTTTTTTATTTTTTAAATGGTTTTTTTAATGTTTTTATTTTTATTTTTGATCGGTCAGAGGAATTTCAAAAGATCAAAGATCTTCTAAAAGTATGCGCGAGGGTGATAGTGGGAAGGCAAGGTTGTTAGAGAGCCAGAATATATTCCCATAAGAAGAAAGATGGGTCAGGAATAATTTATTCAAAATAAATTAATAAATAATTATCACGACGGGGGAAAAATAGATGAAAAATAGAGGAAAAGGCGGGAAAAGATGCCTGAAAGGTTCACAAATTATTTTAGTACAACGGAGAACTGACCGCAAGGTAGCACGAAGTGCCCCAGTGTGTGAAAATTAGTAAAAATAATTATTTTAATACAAAAATAATTATCACGGTGGATAGAAGAAGGTCTAGAACGATCATGATGGATAAAACATGCCCCAGGGGCATCGCGATGGGTTAATACCCCCGAGGTTGGTAAAACAATCACGACTAATTCATTTCTACCATAGCTCTTGTAAATTTTTACTGAGAGTGAAAGCGATAGCCCTAGAGTGAGATGGCGAGAATACCGAGGAGGATGAGATGCACGGATCGCATCCGAGAGTTCATGTGGGACCCAGTGGATGGACCTTACGTGAGTGGCCTATCCCTCCTATTAATTTATGCATTTATTACATTTTTAGGGCTCTTCTAGGGTAGGTTTGACATAATTTGATGCATGCACGTGGGTGTATGCATCGATTTGATGGGTACGCGCACACGCATGCATCAACATAGATAGACAGGGATGCATACGCGTACATGTCAAAAATAGACAAGGACGCGTATGCACACCTGTCAGAAAAAACAACACAACAAAATACAACTAAACGAAAACACCTGCAAAAGCTAACAAGAGATTAAAAGCGGGTACCTAATCTAAGAAAGTAAAATGAATCCTAATAAAAGCATACAACAACCAAAGAATCCTACAACTATTTTCCATAATTATGAGAGTTCCTAAATGAATGCAATGCCATATACAAATAAACCCTATAAGATCCAATATAATGTAAGCAAATTAACCTATTCAAAGGACAAACAATTCAACAGGTTAAGCACATCAAAACTATACAAACCAACAACTAAAAGCAATTAAAACATTACCTTGTTTTTGCGGGACAGCATTGACATATTTTCTAATGTTTATGGGTTTATCTAAAAAATATAATATTTTACAACTACGGTCTTCATTGTTGTCTAGGTTTCCCTAAGATAACGTTGTGAAATGAGTGTAGCTTTATCCCTGAAAAGGGAAATTTTCCAGATGTTTATGTTTTTGTGTATCTTTTTCCAAGTGTTTTTGTATTTTCCAAGGTCATGTTCTGAAAGCAATGTACAAGAACAAAGAAGTGTGGATGCCCCTAGTGTGATGTGGGAATATACAAAAGGCAGAATGCCATGCATGTATATTCGAGAAGGTGATAATGGTGCAGGTACACTCAGCATTGGATAGGATTATATGAAAGTAATGTCCTCCATGTAGATATAAGAGTAAATAAACCAGATCACGACACGGAAAAGGTAGCTCTAGTAGGGTTCTAGACTTAGAAAAGGAAGTCATATCTAAAAAGTGGTGATGATTACTTGTCCTTCCGTAAGAGTAACTTACGTCCGGAAAATCTTCCTTGAGTTCCAAAAACTAGTTTTCACTCAAAGACTTGTCCACTGTGCCACAATTGTGTGGTTTTCACATGTGGACGACCTATTTTTCTTTACTATTTTCTCATTTTTCCATTGTTTTGCTTGTTTTTTCTTTGTTTTTCCAATTTTTAGTTTTTATATGATATTCTCGCCATGTCTAAGCATAGAACCTCTTGAGGTGCATAGCGTTCATAGGTTTGGGAATCTCTTCATCATTTGAATATGCAAGTTTGTAGGCTCTTGATCCATATTTTACAATCACTACATAAGGACCTAACCAGTTAGCCTCGAACTTTCCTTTTGTTTCTCTATCTTTGACGATGTTCCTCTAATTTTCTTTGAGAACGAGATCTCCTATATCAAATTCTCGATGAATGATGTTTTTGTTATATCCTCTAGACACTCTGTTCTGATAGACTTTTAGGTGATTGAGTGCTTCGATACGCCTTTCATCTAATAGCTCTAACTCTGCTAGACGAGCAACCCTGTAGTCCTCATCTTTATCAAGATAGTCTCTGAGAGATATTCTGAGGGAGGGAAGCTCCACTTCCAAAGGTATGATGGCTTCAGTGCCATAGACAAGTGAATATGGGGTCGCACCAGTAGGGGTGCAGATGGAGGTATGATAGGCCCAGAGGGTGGGATGTATCTGTAGGTGCCAATTACGGCCGGTTTTACTAACCATTTTCTCCATAATCCATACAAGGGTTTTATTAATGGCTTCTTCCTGTCCATTACCTTGAGGGTAACAGGGGGTAGACCATTTGAGTTAGATATGGAAGCATTGACACAGTGTTTTAACCATTTTTTTAAAAGGATTTACCATTATTAGTGACAATGGCCAAAGGGATCTTGTAACACCATATGAGATGGTTCATGATGAATTTTGAAATCTGCGCACTGGTGACATAGGTAAGAGGGACAGCCTCTACCCATTTGGTAAAGTACTTGGTGGCAGTGATGATGTGAGTATGACCATCTGAAGAAGAAGGATGGAGCATCCCTATGAGATATATGCCCCATTTAGAGAATGGCCAAGGCGTTGCAATAGGCTGTAAGGCCTATGTTGGCACATGTATTAAGTTCCCATATTTTTGGCATAGTTCACACTTCTTTACAAAGTTGCAACAATCAGATTCCATGGTAGGCCAATAATAGCCTACCATCAATGGATTTTTAGCTAATACTATGCCACTAGTATGCGCTCCAAAAATACCACCATGTACTTCTTTAATAGTGTGGATAGAATCAGCAACATCCAAATAGCGAAGCAGATTCTCATCGTAGCCATGATGATAAAGGGTGCCTCCTAAGAGGGTATAACAGGCTATGCACTGAATAAGGGATTTTTTTTTAGAATGGGTGATGTCAGGTGGAAGAGTGACATCTTGTAGGTATTGAAAGATAGGGTCATACCAAGGGGATAAATGACCAACAAATTCACATGCCAAACATGACTCTGGCATATCATATACAGGCACTTGTAAATGTTCCATGAAGAAATGCATATTGCTTTCTTTAGGTGCTATACGTAAGAGAGACCCAATGGTAGCCATAACATCCACAGATTCATTATGTGACCTTGGTTTTTGCTCAAATATTATCTGTGTGAAATATTCCTTCAAGGTTTCAACCATCTATTTATACGGAATAAGCTTCTCATATTTAACCTTGTACTCATCATTAACCTATTTTATGATAAGTTGAGAGTCCCCAATGACTTGTAGTTGTCTTATGTTCCATGTAATATCTAGCTTGAGGCCAGCGATGAGTGCTTCGTACTTTGCAATGTTATTTGTGCATGGGAATCCCAACCAAAATGCTCATGGGATGACATCGCTTGTTGGAGTGATGAGAACCACTCCTTCTTCAGATCCATGGAAGGTAAAATATCCATCAAAATGGACCTTTCATTCTATGGATTCTTCAATATACATCATAGATGCATCTGGTAAATCTAACCAGAACGGTTCCATTCCTGGGAGATGAGCTTTTGCCAACTGATCAGCCAATACCTATCCTTTTAAAGACTTCTTATTCACAAACTCAATATCAAATTCACTTAGGATAATGATCCAATTAGCCATTCTACCTGTGAGGGAGGGTTTGGATAAAAGGGATATGAGTTTGGTTTTATTATTCAAGAGATAATGGCGAAGCTTTTGAAATGTGAAGACAACCGATAAGTAGGCATTTTCTATTTGGGGAGAATTCAACTCGTATGTGATCAGGGTGTGGCTGAGATAATAAACAACTCTCTCTTTATGGGCTAAGTCATATTGGGCAAGTAATGCACCAATGGAAAACTGGGTAACGGAAATGTATAAGAGGAGAGGTTCACCTGGGGTAGGTGGCATGAGCACAGGTGGGCTGGCCAAGTATTGTTTGAGTAATGCAAAGGCTTTTTGACAGTCAGGTCTCCAATTGAAGGTGACATCTTTCTTGAGAAAACTGGTAAAGGGGTGGTACTTATCTACGAGTTGTGAAATAAAGTGATGGATTTCCTGAATTTTTCCTTGGAGACTCCTTAGCTGCTTGAGAGTAGTAGGTGGGGGCATTTCTATGATAGCCATAACCTTTGCAGGGTTGACCTCAATCCCTCTTTGTGAGACACTGAAAAATACACCTCAATACTCTAGGGTGTTTTTTTCTACTTTTGGATTTTGCTAGGATGTCATCAACATAGTCCTCCATGATGTCACTTATCATATTAGGGAAAATAACTGTCATGGCCCGTTGATAAGTAGCCCCAGTGTTCTTTAGCTCGAAGGGCATGACTTTATAGCAGAATGTTCCCCAAGGGGTGATGAATGTTGTTTTATGATGATCTTCTGTAATTCGTATCTGGTTATAACCTGAAAATCCATCCATTAAGGACAACATTTCATAACCAGCAGTGGAATCAACTATCAGGTCAATGTTAGGAAGGGGAAAATAATCCTTTGGGCATGCCTTGTTAATGCCATGGAAATCAGTGCAGATTTGGATGCCAATAGGATTTTTTTGTACTATGACTATGTTAGAGATCCATTCCAAATAGTCAATAGATTTAATGAAATCAGCAGCTAACAGCTTTTCCAATTCTTCTTTGATAAGGAGTGCTACCTTAGGATGCATCTTTCTCAACTTTTTCTTGATTGGTTGGCATCTGGTGCACAACTAGCTCTGGGTCTAAACCAGTCATATCTACATATGTCCATGTGAATATATCCATGTATTCTTTTAAGAGCTCTACAAAGGTCTTTTGTTCCTAAGCTAAGAGTGAAGCTCCCAACTTTAGTATTATAGGCTTTTCCTCTAAGCCAATGTTGGCATTGATTGTTTCCTCAACCAACATTTTAGAAGCATCTTCCATCCATGTAGGATTAGGGGGAAGAGTAAGATCGACCTCCTACGGTAGTTCATGATCATCTTTAAATGGATAAATCACTTCATCTTTAGACTCTTTGTTTTGTTTTTCTACGAGTTTATCAAAGAGTTTATCACTATGAGATTTTTGTTTATCCTTTTTGCCAGGTTTCTCAAAAGTAGATGAACCTTTATTTATAGCCTTCTTATTCAACCATCCACACATCTCTACTTCTTCCCCGAAGTAGGCATAGGGTCTAGTTGAATCTTAAATCCTTTCTTGTCGTCGCTAGCTGGAATAATATCCCTAAGTCCCATGAACTCTGCAAATGCCTCATCATTTTCAAAGAAATCCAGGGGCATGTGAAGTTGTTGATCCTAATTTTATGAGTTCAAGAAATACAAGGGCTACTTGATATTTTTCTAAGGGGATGAATTTGGATAAGGTAAGGACTGACAAATTTGGGAATAGGTTCATGGAGGCAATATCCTCGTAAAGGCTACATTGGGAATCTGCGTCACTATCAGAATGAGATGAAACATCCTCATGTTCAGAAGAGGTGGCGTCATTCTCAGAGGGTGGAGCACTATGAGGCCTTATCCCAAGGCCATGTTTATCAGACTTAAACCAAGGGATGGGAATAGGATCTAACCAGCCTTGTGCATTAATGCCACATCCAAACCCACTATAGCCCATGACAAACATCATGTGGGGACCTTTGATGTACTGAGGTGCTTGATTGCATGAAACCATGGTGCCTTGTGGCACTCTGCTAGTAGGGTCTTCTAACATTTTCTCCTGAGATAGGAGACCACTATGGAAAAAAATTTCCAATGCTTTAGGACATTTCTCATGAGTGCTTTTGAACTGAAAATAAGGCTTGCCCCTTGTCCTAGGGGATACTGATAAGTCTGATATCAATAGAGCCTGCTCAAGAGTGAATGGCTTATTTGGGCCATATTTTGCTGATGTTGCCTGTCATGAAGCAAATGGGTTGACCAATGAGTGAAATTCTTGATTGAAAGGTGTGAGGGACTCTAAATCTATTCATTTTTTCATAGCCTCCATTTGTAGAGGGACAACTACATCCATAAAAGGACATTCATAAGTTGTTGAGAAAAACTATGCAATGCCCTACAATGTGTGAATGGTTCCAGGTCACCCAAAATGGTAACCACCTGACCTTCATGACATAACTTGATGCACTGATGAAAATTTGATGGAATAGCTTGCATGGCATGGATCCATGGGTGCACCAGAAGCATGTTGTATAGAAGGTCCAAGTCAAGTACATGGAACATTATGTCATGACACGTTGGTCCTACCTCTATGGGAACCACTATAGTCCTCGTTGATTCTCTTTCTTCATTGTCATACACCGTGATTGTGACAGTTTTAGCTCCCAACTCTATTTCTGAATGGCCTAGCTGCTTAACCAACTTCAAAGTGAAAATATTTAGACCTGATCTGCCATCTACAAGTACTCTCTTGATCTTGTGACGGGTAACCACCACTTTGAGATACAAGGGTAAGTTATGATCTGGGTTGTTATGTGGGATTGCAATATGATCAAAAGTAATATGATCATTGGCATCTAGGCATGCAATCATGGCTTGAAGATTAGTGGGGTCTACATCTGTGGAAATCCTTGAATTTTGCAAAGTTTTGTACAATATGTTCTTATGTGCATTAGATATCTTGAGGAGATCAAGAATAGATATCCTAGCAGGTGTTTTCTCTAACTGTTCTATTAAATCATACTGACCTTCCTAAGGGATAGGCACAGGATCTGGTATGACTAAGTGGGCACGTCTTGTCCCTACTGCACATGTTTTTAATATGAATGGTGTTAATCTGTTCATTAGATGAGCTAATACATCCAATGAGGGAATCATAAGGACTATCATTTGTAGGGTAAACATAGGCAGCAATCCTATAATTGTTGGAGGTTTGCCCTTGATCTGGTTTCCTTTTATTTTTATCTACATGGTTAGGAAAAGGTTCCTTGTAAATACCCATTTTTTCATTTGAAATTTTACTGGACTCAGGGGGAGAATACATAGGGATCTTCCCTTCCTCGATGAGGTCTTGTATATAATGGTACAATCTCAGAAATCTATCCGTTTTGTGTCCTTTGACACAATGGAAGTCGTAATATTCATGATCTTTGAACCAAACTGGTTTTGCAGCATCCTCTGGGTATGGTACCATTATGGTTGGATATTCCACCATTTTTACATCATCCAATTGTTTTAGGATGGTAGATAAGGACTCTGTTAAGGATGTAAACATATGTTTAGTAGGTGCTTTGGGACGAGGTCCTTGCAAAATCTTTAAAAGTGGGCCTGTTTGTAAGGCTTGAAATTTCTTAGAGTCTATAATGCCATCGCCAACAACATGTTTATTCTTAATTGAAGAATTTAGGTTTGTCTGTGGATTTAGCTTCATGTTTTTTTTTAGTGACAGGTTTAAGCGTTCCTTTGGTAATTAGGGCTTTCTCAATTTGACTGCCTTTATCTATAACATCTTCGAAGTTTGAGCCACAATGCATTTTTAAATGAAAGGTTGTTTAGGGGTTTAATTTAGGAACAAATATGCTCACTAACTATTTTTCCGGTAATGCACAAGGAAAACGACTGGCTAACCCATGCCATCATTATAAAAATCTCGTAAATGTTTCATTGGATTTTTGTTTTATATTACACAGATCGTTCATTGTGATGTCGCTTTCCATATTATAGGAGTAATGCCTTACAAATTTCTATGCTAATGTGGGCCACGTTGTAATGGAGCCCTTGGGTATGCTATAGAACCATTCCAATCCCGCAACTCCTAGGCTGCGAGGAAAAATTCATATTAAGAAATTATCGCTATATGCGACCTCTTAGAAAGCCATGTAAGTCTTTTATATGATCACGAGGATCACTTTTGCACTTATAAAATTTGGGAATGGTAAAGTGTTTTGGGAAAGGTTGTTGTAACATGTCCTTATCAAAGGGGTAAGGACATAGTTCTTCATACAAATATTTTCTATTTTGGCCTACATTTCCCTGTTATAATGTAGTAAGTGTATCTTTCATATATGTTAGCTCTTCCTAAATGAGTTGCTCCGTAGTAGGCAACATAGGTCTTTGCACTTGAGCCACCTTAAAGGTATAGTCTATGTGTGGATCAAATTGGAACTCGTTAAGTTTATTTTTGTCTTTGTCTTTGTATATGTTTCTTCTTGAAGATCTTAGGTTTGCTAGTTTCTGGCTCAACTTCAAGATTTGTTTTTGGAGGATCTCCTCCTCAACCAGGGGGTCCTCTTCTTCATCAAATTTTGGAGGGGAAGCTTTACGCTCAATTTTCACTTTACGTGAAGCTTTATAGTGAGGTTTTCGTGATGGTTCGCCTTCGACAGCGGCCTTATGTTGCCCAGAAGTGGAAGCGTATCCCACATCAAAAGGGTTATCTGTGTCTAAGATGAACCTTCGTTCTCCTAGGTTAGTGTTAACGACCTTTGTTTCTTCTTCGCGTTCATGTGGAAAATTAGCTCCTAATGCTAAGACTCTTGAGAGTACTTGATCTTTATTATAATATAGGAGTTCATCAAATCCATTTAGGTCTAACCTTTGTTTCTCTCCAAAAGAGTCTAATTCTTCTCCACTATGGTCAATTAATGTCTCTGTATCTTTGACTTGAGAAAAGAGAGGTGTTAAATTATGGCCACGAAGGTGTTGAAAGGGTTTTCTAATATATCATGCTCATTTGATTTGGTTTCCATTTTTATGATTTTAGGTATTACTTAGCAAACGTTTATACGCAGCTAGCATGACCCCTAAGTGTATGGTTTTTTACAAGCAGCTCAAGGTGATATTTGAACTATACTACAGTGTATCCTAGATGTAGTGTTATGCATCTGTCTCTATCAAGGAACATTCATATGCACACCTAAATGTAATGATCACTCAATTTGTTGTTACCAAGCCTATGCCCTAAAAACAAATAGCAAAAATGATGTATCAATATGTAGGTCAAGTTAAAACCCTAACAAGATCTTCACACTGACGTGATGTTGTCGCAGTCCCTCAACAAGGTATACATAAAACTAGTCTGAATGCCGATGAAAGCCAAACCTTTTGAAAAATGGAAGTCACGAATAAATATAGTGTAACAATGTCACCGTGATACATTAACCAAGCAAGCAAGGTGTTAGTACCATGACAACCTTATTACGATATATATAAGGTGTTATCGACACTTTTCAAGAAGACTCATATGACGTTGAAACTAAAACCAAGTGATAAGTATAGCAAGGAGTTTCAAATTGTGTGAGCAGCATAACCGCGCAATAAAAGGGACTCATACCATTTTCTCACAAAATGAGAATACGATGTAAGTACCAAGATTGTGCATCTAAGATGCAAACAAAACTATCAACTCAAGAAGAGACAAAAGATGAATCAGACTCACAGCAGTGAAGATGATCTTGAAATCAAGATGGAAGGACATTTATTAAAAGATAAGAAAAACGTGCATGCACACTTTAGACATTTAATAACCAAGCCACAAACATGGATGGGCGTAAACGAACAAAAAAGTCGAAAGCACTATCTCTGATAAAAATGCGTGAGGTATGCACCTTTCTCACCCCAAAAAGTGGGCAGTGAGAATGCGAGGGTATAAATCAAAACATGAAAACAAACCAAGCGCCACTTGGGCAGAGTTTCACCTCGTCTGAAGACAAGAGAAAAACTAAGCGAAAGTGGGACGTAGTTTAGTCTTTTGATGAAAGATACTTAGTTCAAACTTGTAAGGGTTCTTTTCCTTGTTCGAAAAACAAGGTTTAGATTCCAGATGAGTTGTCACTTCATGATGGCTTGACGTAACAATGGACTAGTAAAGTGGGCTCCAAGATAAAATGGCCTCCTTAATAAGTTCTCTCAACTAGGTGTTACAAAGTTGTCTTAAGCGAGCACGATTTACCCAAATATTCCCTTGCTTATCTTGGGAGTATCTCAGCTTTACTTTACCCCCTTCGAGCACAAAGGGAAACTAGTGTGTCCAGGTGTACTCTCCCTGGGGTCGCCATATGGACAACCAGTAATTATATCTCACAAGGCGTACTAGTCAAGTGGGTAAGTGGAGTGCTTCTTGTTTCATCCACGAGGTTACTCAGTGGTGGATTAATTTAGGGTTCCTGGAACCACCCCCATTGTTATAGCTTAAGGCATTATGCCAAAGGGGTTATGTTCCAGTTGAGCGGATAGGGATGTACCCTTTTTCAAAACCTGCAATACAATGTTTTGAATATGGTGTGTTTTTTTATCTTGCTTAACTTAATGTGGTTTTAAGTAGCACACCATTTGGCAACCTGCGAGAACACACGTATTAGGAAGTTTTTTTTGTTTTTGACACCTTTCTTTAGCAATTGTTAAGTCCTACAGACAACAAGTTTTAGTAATTTTCCAATTCATAGGTTGATGTCAAGAAAGAGAACTTTACACTTTGCTTTTGATTCCTAAGATCGCCAAAAGGCACGAAGGAAGAGCATACGCAACGTGAAAAATCCTATTGAAATCAAATGAAATTTTTACTTCGACCTTTATAAAATCAGTGTTTTTGAGTGTTTGATATAAGTTTTGGTATAAGTATTTCTGATCTCCAAGATCACTTCTTAAGGTGCAAGGAGAGAGCATATGTACTTTTTACAAACTTAGGTTTTAGGCTAAAAATTGAAAAACACTTAACTATGCAAACTGAAAGACCAAGGAAAACTTTGTTTTTTAACTTGTTAGTCCTAGAAATTTGCAGCAAATATTAGAAAAAAAAAATTGCAGCTTATATAAAAAATTTCAATCTTTACACATACACCTGCACGCCTAAACTGACACCAGCACTCCCTGACCGACAGGTGCGTGCCCAACTCAACGAATACACCTGCAGACAAAAATTAGTGAAATCCAGTATATATCAAAACATAGACACTTGCAAACAAACAGGGATGCTTGCATAATAACGTGGACGCCTAGGTTTTAACGTGTATGCACCCAAGCATAAAATAGAATTTTCAATTTTTACACAGTCAACCCTATTTACGCATACGTGTCCAGAGAGACAGATACATGTGCCGTATAACGGACATGCATGCATGTCCCTGTAGAGCCAAAAATTATAGATTTTTTTACACAGTCAAGTGCCTGACGCGTACATGACCAGAGAGGTGGATACGCGTGCTAGATGACGGAGACACATGTGTGTCCCTGTAGAGGTAGAATTTGCAAAGGATAAGGACTGTCAGACAGTTATGCACCTGTTCTGATGTAGATGTTAGGGTTTTAACATGTATGTGCCCCTTGTAAACACCTACGCGCACCCAGTGAAAAACCTACAAAACTCACGGATTTTCAAATTTTCAAGAGCGGACAAGTTAGTTGTTAGTCAAAGTGTCCTATTTCTATATCAAACCCACAAAATACATGTAAGTGAAGGTCATTTATCTAGTGTTAGAAATAAAAATGAGGAAATAACAAGTGATTTTACCCAAAAACTTGAAAATGAACCTTGAAAAACCTAAAAGACCTCCATTAATGGAGGATGGACATAAGTGTCCCACCGGGCGTCACAAATGTGTTCAATGAAAAGTTGTAAAAGCCATGGATTTGGGATAAGAATCTCTAAAGAAACCCCAAAGGATTTTAACAATCTAATCAATGGACCATGTGATAAGAAATGAGCAAGGTTTTCTTCTTTGCATACATTAATTTGAAGTGAACATGCAAACTAAACAAATGAAGTTAACCTTTATTCTTTGAAAGCTTGAAATAATGAACCTAAGAGGATCTAAGCGTTCAGTTATGTGTTTAAGAGAAAGAGATCTCCCCATTAATGGCTTCAAGGCCAATTGATCTTCCCTTTCACTCCATATTAGTGCTATGAAATACAAAAGTAAATGCTATTAGCTCAATGGAAGAAGATGAAATACAATCTAAATCCTAAACAAAATACTATAATCTATGTTAGGAAGAAGAGAGAATTCTTAGGAAATGAGGGAGGGGGTATAGCCCTATTTGTAGTTTTTGGTTTGGGAAAAAGGGAGATTTGGGTGCATGTGGGACAAATGCTAAAGTCCAAAAAGCACTTTTAGCAAGCTAAGGGAGGTTTGACTATATTTAGGGTAATTAACCTAGGTTAGACTAATTAATCTCTCTTAGAGAGTAATTAGGGTTCAAGAAGGGTTTCTGAAGGGCTTAATCAATGCAGTGAAGTGGATTGATATTCCAGGGAGCTAATAGAAGCAAACTAGAAGGGAATAAGAAGCTAATGTAGTTAGAATGAGGCTATAACAACCTGTTTAAGTGGTTTATAAGAGGAAAAATGACCAAAAATATGTTGTGAGAAGGGAGTTAGATAGATCTAACTGGCAGTGTGCCGTCAATTTGCAAAGGGAAGAATAGGGAGTGCAATATTATGAATAATAGTGCATTGATCAAACTACAAGTGTCTACAAATCCTAACTGACACCGGTCTCTGTAACTAACATATTTTCTCCCTTTTCACCCTTCAAACTTTGAAAATTTCTCTATAATCTAAAACCCATTAAATCAACCATCAACTGTCATACCTAAGGAATATCCAAGCACCATAAAATAAACCATAAGTGACATCACAAAGCAATAAACTCAATATACCTGTAAATCCATGACTACCCTCCAAAACCAACTTGTACCTCTGCCACTCTGAATAGTAACAATCTCCTCTCACTCTGCATGTGCATCATGTATCTAATTCTGCAATGCCAGTAACCATGGATTTCTCCCACTAAACACAAAATTCCCTGCACTGCATCTAACACCAAGCTCAAAATCTAATATGTCAGTGAGAAATAAAACCAGATGAAAAAAAATATAAAATTATTCCATTCTTATCAAAGAATACTTCTACATCACAAAAGTTTGGACTTCTTGTGAAGTAGGTGAATCAACTTCTTTTCATCCTATGTACTCAACATCTTTCATTACCTACAACTGTGTCTAACCATGACTTTTCATTGAGGATCTCATCCTTAGACTAGATATCCTTATCCTCAAGATTCCACAAAACTGGGAAATAAAATTCAAACAACACCAAAAACATGGTGTAAATATGTGCACACTATCCAAACATAATATCAATTTCTCCAAATGAAAGAAATAAAACATGAACCATATAGAGATACCTGATCCAAAGTCTTAATGGACTAACTGAGCCAACTCCATCCCTTTTTGATCCAAAAATTGAAGTGATTAACACTATTTCTACCTGTACACACTGTGCTAGAAACTTTATCCTCCAAAATAGGACACTGAACCATCCATGCCCTCTTCTATTGTAAAAAACCCTAGGCAAACTCGTTGTCAAAGAGACCGACCTCGGTTTGCTGACCGGTACTATTTACCCTATTTGACCGATTTCGGTGTTGTTGGAACTAACACAACACCAAAAATTGTCATATGTCACCAAATCAAGTGCCTACTTTGACCAAAGACGATAGTTGTGTTGAGCCAGTCATTTCAAGAAGCACCCAAATCTTACATAAAAATTTAATAGCAGTAATGCATGCAATAAAACTTCACCAAGATGAAATACATCACCTTACCAACACCAAGATACTCAACCACATCTTCAACTGAAGAACATGTTTCTCTGATGGAAACCCCATCTTCGTTATGTGATATTATATTTAGCTTCTCTAACAAATCACATGCATCTAACTACACCAAGGATGCATAACTTCTCCTCTATCTCATTCTCAAATCTAGATCTGTAATCCCAAACATGCATGTACAACCAAAATAATATAAGCATTGTAATACCAAGATAAAACCATACCTTAATAACCGGATCTGCAATCTAACCAACATGTTTGTACCTCCAAGAACCAGAGACATCTCAGCAACAAAGATACATTCCATGCATCTTCTTAATTCTTCAAATCTATGATTTTCTGTTTAAAACTAGGCTGCCTAGTAACCAACCACAGCCACCCTGTAACTGACCACGGTTACCCTTTAACCAACCATGGTTACCCTATCGACATCAGTTATCACTTAATCGACGCTAGTCACTGTAATTTCTAGACATGTTACTTTTTCATCTTCCACTTGAGATTAAATCTCTTCCTGTGATCTTCACATCAAGCAAAACAAACCCTACTCTCATACACCTATCAGTAAACCACTAACAATATACTGAAGCAAAACCTTGCTCTAAAATAACCAAGCTCTGATACCATTTTTAGGAATTCGGGACTGCGGAATAGTGCTATGATTTAATAACAAACAAAATCATGCACACATGATCTAAAAAAATCCCCAAAATTTACAGCAGTGGAAGTATAAACTAGAATAATCCAAATAAAGACAAATCACACACGCATAACACAGCATGTACTATGGTTCATCCAATGTGGGCTACGTCTACCAAAGATAGAGATCTCATATATATTATACAACAAGAGTACAAACCAACTCTTCAATACAAGAGTATAATGCATCTCTCCAAGAGTATCTCCTCTCCTCTAGATCTCTAAATGGATCTCCATGAGTGCACTACAATCGTGCCTCCAAACACCACCAGAAGATCTCACATAACCTGAAAGTACTACATCTTTGAACTGCTACCAAGTTCTCTATGGATCTACGACAAGACATCTTGCATGGGTCTACCAATGTGTAACCATGACTGTGCACCAAGAAGTAAGTATGTCTCTCCATCACTGCATAACATGTGCAAACATGAAGACAACCTCCTCTACAATATCTATATCTACATGGATCAATAATACAATATGATCTCATTGATCTACAATACAAGACTAGATCTACATGGATATATAATACAAGATCTCACCAACATTGGGATCTACAAGAATAAAATCTATGTGCTTTGCATACTATGCAAGTCATTACAATGAGACAATAACTATACAAAGAAAATACAGTAGAAGATGTTACCCTCTTCTCACCATTCAAATGTACCTGTTATTTCCTTCTATTCAACTCCTCTCCATGGAGACTATGTCTTCATGTAACATGTTCTTTCTTTCTCTTCTTCTTCATCCTCTCAATCTAGGAGAATCAAGGATCTAATTCAATCCTTCTCTTAATTATACTTCTAAACCCTAGCTTTCATGCTTATATAGGCATATATAAACCTAGAGCACTTAGCCATGTAATTGTAACTAATAGATCTGTTTTAATGCTAAAAATATATCTAATTCCCGAGAGTTAAATATAAACTTTCATGCACAAGTAACTGGCGACAATTACTCTGACTAATGGTGGTTCATTTTCTGATCGACGGCAGTTAATATGTGGATTGACGCCAGTTACTGTGTAAACCAGCATGGTGTAAAACATGTTATCTTTGAAGCAATTCAGCTCCACGACCTAAATTGCAGCCACACAAATTGTGCCAAGTTAGCAAGCTTGAGTGCACACAACCTGAAATGTGAAACATCAAAGTCAAAATGAAAATACAAGTTATCTAGATAACTAGGAGATTTATTTGGATAACAGGAACCATGCATATAAAAATATACTAGAGGCATAATATAATAGTAATAAATGCATATTTTTCTATCTACATTTTCCCCCTTTATGCTATCTAGATGGAATTCAATAGTATAAAGGATATAAGAAGAACATGCCTGCAAAGGGCTAAAGAAGATATAGTTGGGGTATTCCAATAGTAAGAATCATAGCATGGTTAAACATGGATCATTATTTTGATCCATACGGGGTGAGCATGTTGTCACAAGAAGGTGATATTGGATAGAAACCTGTTATAGAGATATGGAAGATATTTTAAACTTGGAGATGGTAGGAGGGATAGAGAGTGATCAATTCCCAAACTAATGTGAATACTCTACATATTTTAGAGTCCTAACACTAGAGGAAGCGTGTTGGGATAGTGATCGACTTTTCTCTCCACCATGAAACTACCTCAAAAGAGGTTCTATTGCTGCAGACGAAAATGAACCAATTGTTACTTGCCTACTAGTCACAGAAAACCCCGTAAAGTGGACAAGGATAAGAAATGATGTCTCATTACCCCCACTTTATGATGTAAGGGTGTAAAATTTTTCAAATAGAATTTTTTTTGATATGATAGTATTGAATATCTCCCAAGTTAGGTCATTTGGGAGGGAAGTTGAATTGTTGAAATAGAATTGGAAACAACATAAATTGGTAGAACCATATTATTTGATTTAATATAATTGGTTTGAAATTTCTTAAGAAAATTGAATTTACCCTATATTAGGTCATTTGAGGGTGAAAATTTGAGAATCTGAGATAGTGTTGTGCTTGACATAGATTGACACTTATGATTTTGAGTGATTATTTTCTAGGAATTGAATGTTGCTCTATGATTGATTGAAATAAATTGGTAGTGTCTAATGTGATTGTGTTGGAAGTTTTATTTGGTTTGTTCTGGGAAGGATAATAAGGTAACCTCAAATGTTTTCCCATGTTTTGGTAAAGGGGTAAGAAGGTATTCATTGAACCATGAGCTGAAAGAAAATAGATAGATTACTTGGAGTTGAATCGGAGAAGCAGATATTAATATAGGTACAGTGATGGATGAATCATAAAAAAATGTGTAATGAAGCATAATTAGGTGTACCAATGAATTTTTGATGTGTTAGACATGGAAAAAATAGTTCTAATATCATTGGCGGCATTGAAAACTGATGAACGAGGCTCAAGATATGGGTTGAACAATGTTGTTGTATTACTTGTCATAGGATGAACTATAATGACTTTAGGAATTATAGTGGCAATAGAATTTACTATAAATAGTTAGGAAAAATTCAACTATATTTTCATTTATAAATTGAGCAAGTGTGATTTGAGATATGGGTTACGGAAATGCTACATCCACAAAAGGTGATTCTGACTAAGTTTGAGAGGTTCGTGGATGCGATATCAACTCAAACAATAGATTATCTGATAAAGTATTTCTTTATTGAAGTAAATTAGGTAATATTATAAAATTTTTGGCATATTTTAGCATTTTTGTATTTTTAAAAAAAATTGGGCATTTCTGTCAATGACGAAGCTAGTGGGGTCATTTTTGTTTGTTGGATAGTATTGTCCAGTTATGGGTGTTACTGTCCAACTACTAGATGCTAGTGTTTAAGATTTTGGGTGGTTTTTGTCTTAAAGCCTAAGACATGTTTAGATTAGTTTTTGATGATTTTTTCAGTGGTTGCGACACTAATCTTGGGTTGTGTTACTTGTTTGTGTTGTGGAGAGAGACGTTCATTCACGTGAGTTTCACACAGGCATGCATTTAACCACTTTGTTGGCCTTAGGGTTAGAGGAGGATGAGTGGGATGTATTAGATCATGTCATGTTGTGGCACATTACTAGATTGGGGGAGGTGCAACATAATATGCATTTTATTATTACACTTTGTGAGAGGTGATGTGCATATACATGTACATTTTGGCTTCTTACTGAGGAGATGATAATTAAACTAGAGGATGCATATCTAATATTATGATTACAAATAGTGAGGGAATAAGTGTAGGTTATTCCCCCGAGTGATACATGAGAACAACAGAGATAAGTGAGATATTATTTTATGTGGTCTCAGGTGTATGTAAATTTGTTGATTACCATGGATGACATAATGAGGTCAGGTGTTCCGCATATGCACAAATTTATCACAGCGGTTTTGGATTCTTGTGTGGTGATGGATGGATGTGGAGTATCCATATCATATAGGATGCATAAGATGTGTGTGATTATAGAGCAACATGGTACTCAATATGCCTAAATTCATTGTGTGTTGGTGCATTTGTACAAGGACTTATACAAATTTATGTTGGAGGACCACAGTGGTGGGATTGATGTTACTACACTTTTACATATATGGACATATGAGCACATTATAGTAGTAAGGCCCCTAAGTGGGCCACAAGTAGATTAGGCACAGCCAGAGATGTTTTTCACTAGATGGGTTAGTCTGAGGAGTCAGGGGTTTGATACCATGACATATAAATTGATTTTGGATTGGATGAGGCATGGGGCAGTGATATGAAGTTCGTACATGGATTATGGAGGATGGGTTGAGGATCATGTTGAGATACGATGTATTCATTAGACAATGTGGTTAGAGGACAGGTTCTCAGGAGTGGTGGAATTCTTCTAGTATGAGTGGGTTTCACGATAGTTTGGTATATCACAGGATGTGCCACTAGCGACTTATATATGGTATCAATCGATTCAAGCAACTAGGAAAATAGAGGTGAAGCCAAGTCCCACAGGAGCACAATTACACCCACAATCCGCAAATGATGTGGATCTAAAGATATTACCATTTCAAGTGGATTACGTGGGGTGTGCCCTAACTTACACTCAATGGTGAGCGAAAACTGATGGGTTCTATTATTTTTGGTAGTGGATATGCATCAGGAGAGCCAATAAGTGTATATGTAGGAGGAAGAGGGGTGACAGGATCTCAAACACTTGCCCTCAAGGGTAATGTGGTAGTGGCAACAGTTGTGTGATATAAGTATGAGCTAGTGTGATTTGTATTATATTCTTTGTATAGTAGCGTGATAATGATGTGTTAATATGAGTTGTGTTTTATAGGTAATGATTATTGGAGCATGATTTTGAATACATTCCAGTATTTACGTTGACCCACGATGTGCCCCCATATTTCCTTGTTGGAGGAGGGATTTTGGAGAGAGTGGATCATATTTTTGGGGAGCATGCCCACTTGTTTGATCCTATGGTGATGATGGAACCCACATGTATAGTGTTGTGGTCGGATCAAAATGAGGCAAGGACAGAGCTATCTCGTGTGAGAGAGGTCGTGGGAGGAGGCATCCTAACGCAAGATATGTTTTCTCGATATGTAGATCTCTAGGGTTGGTATGCAGTAGTGGTGGCCGAGGTAGCATCATTATGAACCCATCTAGAGGCGCAACACTCTCGAGTACAAAGACAAAGGTCGAGTGGTGAAGCCTCAAGTTTGAGAGATCCCATTGTTACCTCGAGTGGTAGTGATGATGATGTATGATGTATTTTGTACTGGGAATTATCCCTTAGCTTTGTATAATAAACTTTTGATATATATAATGAAATCATTTTTTGTATGATATGGTGATGTGCACTATCTCTTTGTGTGAATGGTTGATGGCTTGATATTTTTTAAGTCCGTGATTGAGGATATTATAGATATTGTGCTTTATAGTGACATCGTAGAGTAGATGAGACATGTTGATAACATGGTGATGATAGTAGTGCAGTGATGATGATAGATATGAATTTGGTATGATTATAGAATTGTATTTGTAGTGTAGATGATAACAAAGGTGAAGATAATTGAGGGAAGAATTGATCATGTGTTGTAAGTGTAGTAACACAAAATAAATAGTGGTATAAATCTATAGAAGAGGCATGAAATCATGTAGTATTAAAGAACATATAGCAACTAGCTAGAAAGAATGTGAAGACTACGTATAAGCAGATCAAGTGATGGGAATGTAGTATCATGAGTATAAGTTCCAAATGATAATCCCAAGGTGGTCGCAACAACACTACAAAGATGTGAATCATGTAGTGGCAAGTTGCACTCCTTTAGGAACCACTAGGGTATAGGGTGAATAACAAGTGGCACAGTCAAAACCAAGGGAGGAGGAGATAAAATGAACTTAGGAGGAAAAGAGGTAGTCAAAGTAACATATGTCAGTGTTCAATGCCATGATGTAATAGAATGTGATCAATCAGCATCATGTGTGCGAAAAGAAATGACAACCTTGTCCTCAAGAAAATGAAGCCTATCGTGGAGTTTATAATAATCATTATCTATATGGTCATTGATCCTATGGAAATTACAAGATGGTTGGTTATGGTTTCATCTTAATCGATGAGGAAGAGGATGCTCATTAAAAGGTATCTGAATCAACTTCTCATCAATCAAAGTGCAAAATTTCATGAGGCCTAGCAGAATGTGAAAAGTATAATTGCTCATGCTTAGGAGGGGGAGTGGAGTGTGGTGGGGGTTGACAAAAATGAGAAGATGTATAACGTGAGGCTGGTGAAATAGGAGGATGAGAAGATGTGCTAGGTGGAGGAGTAGTAGAGGAAGTAGAAGCATGTGTAACCAAATGTACATTAAGCATCTCTTGTTCTAAATGCATAACTTTATGACAAATAAGGGTAAAATATTTGCATGTATCAAATAATAATTTGTATTTCTAAGGAATAATTAAGTTATGACAAAATATATATTGTATTTCTAGATCTATAGGCTAATAAAGTAAATGATACACAAAATATTTGAAACATAAGATATTATCAGTAACAAGTTCATTCTTTCCTTGATACAAAGAAGGCAAAGATTCAAATGTAAATTTATGACCATTGTTAGAATAAAATTTCTAAGAAATGCTTCTTCCATATAAATATAAGTACTAATAGACCCACTAGGAAAATGATGAAACCAATGAGAAGCAATATCAAAAAGACAACTAGGAAATGCTTTGAGAAGTAATCTATCATTATAATGTGAATCCATGGCTAATCTAAAATCCTCAAGATATATATAAGGATTGGCCTTTACATCAAAAAGTGTATTAGTAGGAAAAGTAAAACCCTTAGGAAAAGGTGAATTATAGATCTTATTAGGAATAGGATTTCCATGAAGAGAATTATTATCAGTATTAGCATAATATGCTACACTCTCAAGGGTAAGGGTATGAATCTTATCATGTAAGTCACATATGGCATGCATAACATAAAGGAATTCTTGAGGAGGAAAGGCATAAACATTAAGAGGTTCATTAAGGGGTTGAATATTTCCATTATGAGTAGGCATAGGCACACTATTTGGTTGGAAGAAAATATTTGGATTAGTAAGTGGATAACTAGGAGTAGAAACATTATAAGAAGAATCAAGAGGAATAGAGATTTACGCACTTTTATCGACAAGCTTAGTGAAATAAGGAATACAATCAACATGCACACTATCCTTATGATCATCATTATGTAAATTATCTTTAGAAATATGTAGTGCCCACTTCCCTTTGATACCTTTTTATGCTTATGTTGATACTATTGATTTCATTATAGACATTATTATGTTATGATTTAGTATGATGTTAGACATTGATCATGGATTATTGTTGATCTTGATTTGATTTTGATGCATGATGATTATTAGAGACACTCATATGTGGATGATGATATATTATTTGACATGGATGTTTCATGGATGTTGTTCAGACATATGATTTTGGATATTATGAGTAGATCTAGAAAATGAATATTTTATGATGCTGATATAGTTGTGGATTAAAAATGCAAATGATGTAGTTGTTGCTTCGATGTTGTTGTGATTCCTTTATATAGTTGGTTTTGTGATTTCATTTATATCACGTTGGATGTTCTGATATGGCCACGAGGCCGAAGGAGGTATTTGTGTTTTACAGGTTAAAAATATCACAACAAAGCATCGGGGGATCAGAGACCAACCATAATAGAATTCTAGGTGAATTCGACAAGGTCACCATGGCAACTTGGTTTATTTTTTTATGTGTTGTTTTGTTAGAGATTCCCATGAGGGGGATTTCCTTTATACGTGACCATGGGTTGTGTATTTATTAATGTGTTTCTTTTATTATTGTTGTATGTATTTTATTAGTAATGTGTTCTTTTGTTTTAATTAATTAGATTGTGATAGATTAGTGTGAGAATCATATGTTCAAATTTTAAATAAATTAAATTGGGATATGGGAAAGTAATAATGAAATTTGTTGGTTGTTTGTATTTAATTTGTAAGGGATGTGTAAGTTGTGTAAGAGCTTGTGCAAGTCAGATTTTGGAGTAAGAAATATTCCACCTCCATAGAAATTCGAATTTGTCCTTGGGGGCTATTTTTAGAGGCTTGTGGGACAAGTAAAACTTGTCCCATGCCTCTAAATTTAATCTACCAACCATGCTTATGGATGGAGATGTGATTTGTGACCTTTTTTATGAATTTTGTTAAGCATGTTGCTTGTTTTGGATTGCACTTTCTTACATTTTAATTAATTTGTTGTTATGATCCTCATGTGCGGATTTCACTAATGCCTCGAGGTTTTGGTGTAACGGTTTGTTACATTTGGTATCAGAGCGACCACCAAGGTTCAAGTCCTGGCATGGGTAGCTATGCGGGAATTGCAGTGTTCGCCCGGGGCTCGTATAGGGCAGGGCAGGGTCCCACTATACGGGCGCAAATCTAGCCCGGGGTCCAGGATACAGAAGCGTGGTGGGATGTTATGATCCTCATGTGCATATTTCACTAACGCCTTGAGGTTTTGGTGTATCGGTTCATTACATTTGTTGTCCCTTGAGGTGTGGGCTTTTAGAGTGTGCAAGTAACTTGTCATATTTTTTTCACCCACCTCTTTATTGTGCTTGGGAGAATGGAGTTTGTCTTTTGTGTTGATTTGGAGGATGTGTGATGTGGCATCCTACATGGATCAACATCATCCTCTTCTCTCCCTCTTCTATTTAATCCAAACTCTTGCCTTGTTTTTGGGTTGTTAAATCATTTTGAAACTTCTTGGGTGCATTTTTCTTGTGGGAGCTCTTGTTTTTTGAGGAAGTTTTGGAGAAGGCTTTGCATGCTTTGGAGTTGTTGTGTTGGACTATGTTTTCTTGGCATTTGAAGCTTGTTGTTGGGAGAAAAAGTAACTGTGGAGAGGTAGGAATTTAACTCTCATTCTTTTGTTGTTATTTCCTTGTTGTGTTTTGTGAACGGTGCATGCTTGTTTCTTTTGTTGGCTAGTTGGGTAGAGTGCCTTAGGAAAGGTGTAGGAGAAGGCAGTGTGAAATCCATATGGGGGGCATAAGGGAATGCCATTGGCATCAGAATTTTGTCGAGGGAGTTTGGGTTTGGGATCCACCATGGAAAAGAAATAGCTTGCATTTCTTACTTTGTGGGGGGCATAAGGAAATCTGTGGGGGGCATAAGGAGAGATTTGTGGGGGGCATAAGGAAATGTGTGTGACAAATTATTTTGGTAGTTTTTTATTGGTGGATGCCCAAATTCCAATTAGGAGGCATAAGTAGCTTCCCCCATAGGCCTTGCTCCTTTGGCTTGTTTGATCTAGCCTGAAATTTGATTGATATGTTTTCAATTGCAGTTGTAAACTGTTGTTTTTGTATTGAATTATGTTGTATATTGAAATGTGCATGTTTGAATGAATGTTGTGCTATGGAAGCTAGTTGTTGCCATGGTTGAACTACACATTTGATTGTATTTTGGTTGGGTCTTGGGGGGCAATGATGAAGGAAGGCTTCTCCTTTCATTAGATGTCTTGGTTAGGTGGAAAGCGTTGCCTTTCCCCCTCTTTTGTTGTGATCAACTTAGAAAAAGAGAAAAGGTGCATGTTGTTGTCCTAGAGCAAAGGAAAAATGCAGTTTGATAGTCCCTTGTGAAAATGCATTCATTGTAATCCCTTCCCACATGATGTGGATGAAATTGTATCATGTAATTGTGAAGGAAATGATGTTGAAATTGATTATGAGAATGTATAATTGATTTGAGAAAGGCATTTTCTTTCTGCTCTGTACATTGGAAGAAATAAATGAAATTTTGTTCATTATATTCAAGAAATGGAAGAATGTGAAGATGTAAAGTTTTATAAATGAAGTCATTAAAGAATTGCAAGTTCATCTCTCTTTTGCATTGTTGTGATGAAGTTGGAAATATCGAATGGTGATTTGAAATCCTTGTTTAGAAAATGGAAGGAAAAGAAAAACATGTGTAAGAACTATATTGCATTAATTCTATTAAAATACATTATATTGGAAATTAGATTTTACAATTTGACTTGGAAATGATTTTTTTAGAAACAAATGATTGCATTAGATTAGTTTAGAAACTATATACCACACTTAAATGATAAAATTGATATACAGATTTAAAAGAAATAGATCTCTGTTATAAAAATTTTATTGGCAATTAATTTTAATAAAAATGTACAATTCGGATCTACACACATTAATCAACTTTAAAATTATGTATTTTAGGATGCTAAGATGTTAAGGAACTCAATTTGACAAAGAAAACTTAAGAAAACAATCTAACCATTGCAAAATCGAATCAAATCCCTTCCTTAGTCATTTTTCTATCTATTGTTGGAAAAATACACTTTTGAATCAATTGAATAAATTTAACTTCCTAAAACACTTTAAATCCTTCCTAGATAAATTCTCCATGTCTGTTTGACATGTTGAGTGAAGGAGCAGATCCAATTTAATCAAATTGAAAAGTTAGAAATTACCAGTTTGCAAATTAAGAGCTTACAGATTGTTTTTGTAAAATTGACCCCTCAAACTTTAGTAAAATATTAATTTTATGTTTTCTGTGCAAAGAGGGCATCAAGAGATTTCCAAAAAGTCCTCATTTTCCAAAAACCGAGCTTCCTAGCTCAAGTTATGGCACTTTGAAGTTTTTGAGCCTTGGCGGGAAATTTTGGGAAAATTTTCCCTAGCGGGCCCGCAACCCAAAAATTTCATGTCGATTTGCCTTAGAAAAAATGTTTGAAAAAATTTTGTCCGTGAAAAAAATCACCTTTTCCTTTTTTCGCTATGGCCTTTTTGAAAATTTTGGAAAAAATTTCATTTTAGCCCCGCCGGCCCACGGCCAATCGCAAGCTTCCACGTGGCAGCTTTGGGTGCTTGCGGAGGGGGTGGCCCCTTTGTTTTCTTTTGGTATTTGGCCTTTGGAAATTTTTGAAAATTTTCTCCCGCAGCCCCGTTTCCCCTCCCTCGCCTTGGAGAGCTCCTTCCATGAGCGTGTGGACCCACATGACCTTTTTTCACTTTGTTCTCCCCTTTGGCGAGATTCGCCAACCTTCTCCACTACTTCGTCGCTCCCTCTCCTTTCTTTCTTGTGGTAAATGGTGGAGCACCACGTGTCCCTGGTGAACCTGTGGACTTGTGGAGGCTAGGTTATTTTTTTCCCTTTGGGTGAATTCTACCAAATCACCCCGCCGCTCCGCCCTTCCCTCACCCTCTCCCGCTTTGAATCTGGACCCAACACGTGTCCACCAGGGACCCACAGAGATGCAGGAGAAATTTTGCATTTGCACCATGTGGGGGGAAAATTCTCTAAAGCCACCCCGCGACTCGCCAACCCGCCAAAGGGGTTTTCACCCCCGCTTGACACGTGTTCCCTAGGGAAAAATTTGAACCCTAAACTCTGCTCGCTCATATCTTGAGTTTCTGAAGGAGTTAGGAGGACTTATTTATATCACCGGAAAGGTGAGAAGATTTCCTATCCAATGGGAATGATTTAGGGAAATTTTGGAAGTGTTAAGTATGATAAAAATCAAGTTGAAACTTTGAGCCCGCTAGAGAATGGGTATGGGGGTAAATTACTCCCTGAACCTAATTGAGACTTCTAACCCTATAAGTTGAACCTAATTGTTAATAAATTTAAAGTATGTTCTAGTAATTTAGATTTGTTCTAGAACTTAATAGGGTCAACTCTTGTCTACAACTTGGTTGTAGACTCTTATAATAAAAAAAAAATTATTCCATAATTTTCTAACTAGTCTTAGGTTGTTTCTTGGGTCTCGAGTGGGTTGTTTTAAATGGGCACTACAAAATATCAAGAGTAGAAACACATGCATCATTAAATTTTACATAATTTAACATATCATTAGAAGAAATATGATTACTAGCATTACTATGAAGCACACAATAGGTGGAGGAAGAGATATGTATTTTGAGGAACAATATTTAATGAAAGATTACTTGGTTGAGAAGAAAGAGAGGGAGTATTTATATCATTATCAACAACAATAGGACCATCCCTAATGATTTGTGCATATTTAAGTGGAGGAGAAGAAGAAGCAAGGAAAGGTCCATTTAGGATAACATCTACAAGCTCATAAGAAGTACGTGTATCACAAACATAATTAACAAAACCTTCTTCATTTGAAAAATTAACCACATCCTCAACACATGCATCATTTGTAGCAAGATAAACAACATCACTATCAATATCATGGGAACTAGTTGCCTCAATAGGTGGTAGGAGTGAAACGTCGGGATGAGGGTTTATGAGATTTGTGATTACAAGCAATGTTACATGTAGGGGTAGTATATGGCTTATGGTAGAAATATGTTACTTCTTGGGCATTTATAAAACAAGGCTGAAGACCAGTCATAGGAAGAGGATCATACTTGGTGGAAATAGTTTCGTCATGATAGTGGCGCAAGAATTTTCAATAAGCCACTAGGAACACATAAAACAAAAAAAATGAAGGATCCTAGGGTTCGATCAATAAATGGGTTCAACAAATGATTTATCAGAATTTAAATCTTTATCAGAGGATTGATATCAAACATATATATAAGAAATAAGATATATCTAACATGTTATAGCAAGAAAGTGTGAACAACAAGAGGATAAGAATGAATTAACTGATAACTCATTGTCTAGGTTGATTTTGGGCTAGAGAACTAGTGGAATAGCTAGATATGAGTTGTATGTGCTTTGTTTAGAGAAAAGAGGTTTGAAATTTTTTTGAACAGAACCGCCCAAAAGAGGACAAGACAACCTCAGGTACTATTATCCTAGCAACAATTTCAAATCTGGTCTTTTCAAGATTTGATCATCTTCTTCACTTCACTTTGTGTCGCATCCACTTTTTTTAGGGTTCATGTATCACACATGTACTTGTAAAACAAACCCTAGCTATCTGCACAAGGCTCAAACACACATTAGATGGAATAAATAATGCATATGCTTGAGTCAAAATGACATCGATGGTCACTCCATTGTGATTATCACCAAGCATTGCACTACATTTTAAACTCAATGTAGTTCTTGTGCATGTGTGTGTGTGTGTCCCTTGAATCTAGCTTTCCCTTGTGTCAGTCTCACCAAAATAATGAGTTGTAACTACTTTTCCCCTAAGATGAAAGTGTGAGATGGAATTCAAAAATTGCCCCTTTCTATGAAGTGAATGATGTAGCCCAAATGTAGTCCTTAAATGTTGTTCCTTGCCCAAATTTCCTAGCCTTTTTGAATAGTTAGTAGGTTGTGTATATATATGACTCCTTTTTTTGAATTTCTGCACTTAGTGACACCAAAGGCCGACCCAGAACATGAGATAAAAAATTAAAAAAAGACCAAAAATAGGGGTCAAGTGGCAAATTAGAAAATAAGACAAGATGGAAAAAAGCACCTAGAAGGGACACTAGTGCTCGGGTGCTAGTGTCCTTATTAGGTGGTATTGGCCCAAGGATAAGAAACAAAAACATGACCAATGACGGGAACAAGGATCCCTGTGACTTGACCAAAAAAGATAGAAATCCTATAAATATAAGCTAATGTCTCAATCAAAGGCAACCGAAAGTGTAGACACAAAATCACGCACTTACTACTATATTACTATGTCAGCAAATATGATGTTTTTATGTATGGATCTTGAGCAAAAAGAGTATTCACTAGTAACACATTCCCTTATCCCTCCCCTTTTTGTGTTTATTATCTTATTTTATTATTTTTTTATACTTGTCATCCCTTCTACTTCTATCACTCCCACACTGCTTTTCGATTAGGTTACAAGGATCCCTACGTGTCGGTGGTTTTAAATTTGTCGTCAGTTTCTCTAGGACATTAGCACCCTATATTGGACTCTAGCATCTAGGTGTTGTTGTCTAGTACTAGGAACTCTTATCCCTTTTATTTATTTTTCTTATCTTGACATTTGTGTTCGTTCTTTTTGGTTATCCTTTTCCCAATCCCAAGGTACCTAGTTAGCATGTCGTGTTACTAGTGTCAAAAATTAAACAAGATATCCCTATGTAAACACATCATGCATACCATTATTAGGAGATGGAAACTGTTGGGCTATCTACATACCAAGGGACTGCATTCTTTGGGCTTCTTACATCTGCATACATTGCATAGGAGGGGTTTATTTTAATAAATCCACACATTCTTGCATTTTACCTAGCTATACCCCACTATATCTTTGGCATCATTGGTGTAAGGGCACTTAAGGAACTATTGCATACATAATCACATATGTCTACATTCGATCTAAGATGTAGTACAATGCTTAGTTGTAAGATCACCATTGTGACAGCTGACGACAGTCTGACCCCTCATTCTACATCTTTATTTTTGTAGGGTTTGATGCATTTTTGGGGTCTTGTAGGGGGATTTTATGTTGCGAGTTATCGATAACATCTGCGAGGGGTGTGCGACATACTAGCAGCTAAAAGCAAATATCAACGACAACCTCACGACCCTCCAAAATCTAGATTCTAAGCTTTTGCATAGACCCTAGCGCCTAGGAAGGGATTCTAACACCTAGGCGCCACAGTACCAGCCCACGCGTCCCAATCCAGGAACATTTGACACTTCTACAATTTTTTGTGCATCATTACAACAACTTTCTAGTTTTGTTCATCAGTATTCCGACATCAGACACTTCGTTATTTTAGCGATCATCAACTAAGTCATTCTTCCTTTCTATTGCACGTAGGGTTTGATTTCATTAGATCATATAGTTGTGTTAAAGAATTTGTTTAATTATTTGTTCAATACATATTTAAATTTAACACAAGAAAGTAAATAGTTATATAATTTTAAATCATTTGGTGAACCTGCTCTTATTCAAACTCATTGCCCTAGGATCCTCTAACCACACAGTGTGATGAATACACCACAATTTTACTACATCCTTGTCCCAACCACCATAATGCCTATATGGCCTCCATATAATTCCCTCTGGCACCATCTGATCTAGCATGGCTCTATATGTCATTGTATTGATCCTCCTACTCTAAACACCTACCCACCTCACAATAAATATATTTGGCCACAACCACTCCACGCGTGGCCCACCTAGTGGTCTCAATATTGTAATGTGCTCATACATCCACACATGCAATAATGTGGTGGCTCCAAGGCTACCCCATGCTCACCATGCATAAATCTATATAAGTCCCTTTACAAACAAGCTAATACACATCTCGCCTAAGCGTACCTAGTGTCATACTCCTCAATACTTCGGCATATATCATGCATCTTATACGAGATTCCCACATCACCTCCCTCTACTGTCACCGATGATGTTATCACAATTGCAATAAAATTCCACAATCATGGAACACCTGATCTCAAAATCACATCCAAACTGATATGGGTCTCTGTCTGGACTCGTGTCCCTATAAAATACCTCCTAGTTACCCATATCTATCTCGTAGCATCATCTATGGCCATAACCTATACTCTATCCCCTACTACTGGCAATCGTAATATGTGATAAACATCCTCTAATGTCATTGTCACCTTACCAGTGGGAAACCAAAATGTACAGTATCTACACACCATCTCTTGCATAGCATTGTGAACATAGGAATACTATGGGGCACCTCCCCCAATCTCGTTATGTACCACAACCCGACACGGTCTAGAACATCCCACTCCTCATATGACAACCCCAACATCAACAAGGTACTCACATGAAAACCACCACGGAACTCCTTTGAGTGGATATCTCATTGCATAACACAAATACCAACAACATATCGACATCAACACCTTATATAGGTCTAAAACAAATCACAAACACCAACTACATTCATAAAAAAATCTAAACTTTGTAATACATAGGCCATACACTCTCCTAGGACTACAGTTCACAGAAGTAGGACTCTTGCACCTAGGGGCAGGATCGTAGTGCCCAAAACTAGGCGCTAGTGTCCCAAGGGACGCATGTGCCCTGGTTGTTACCATCTATGTTTGGAACGCCCAGAAAGTCAAAAATCTCAAATTTACACAAAAATTGAAAAACAGACACATTTTAATCAACATTTCCAAAAAATTGCATACATACCAACTCATCAATCGTTTGTGTTAACACGTCTTCTACCAATAGTTCAAATCTAGTCCTCCTCATCACTCTAATCTGCAGTATCCTTGCAAGTCCAAATCTAAATTTACAACTCACTCATGATTCAAATTAAGTTACTATTCACTTTTTACCACTACTATATATAGTAACTTTCAATTATTCCTATATTATACTATCTGTGATCACTTTCACATTAATACACGACGATGGTTTCACTCATATCTTGAGATTTTTCACTTCGTTTTCATCCCCATTCATGGCATTCACTTCAGAATTCCTCCTATTATCGTGTTAAGTACATTTCACAACATTTTATTCTAACCTTGCACATTTTCACTGACTTTTACAAAATCTTACAATAATCTTCTACATTTCATTCGAACGCTTTTTCATCTATTACATATCTCCTTTTGGCTCAATGCTCGCCGCCAAGTCACTTCACCCTTTCTCCAAAAGGGGGCCATACAATTGGTATCAATTCATGATCCCTCTTCGATTTTACGCAAACAATTGACAATCTTTGCACATCACCATGACAATTCTTACTCTAAGTTCTATTCAAGCAAACAAACAATTCAATATATTCACCATTCAAATATAAATTCATTCCCCCTAATGACTTAATTTGGGGGCAAAAAAATGAAATTTTCTAAAGAGATCTGAGTACTCACAGAAAATTCATTCCCCCTAATGACCTAATCTGGGGAAAAAATGTAAAATTCTCCAAATCACGTCAAATCTACCCCCCTAATGACCTAATATGGGGGCAAGAAAAATGGCAAATCTCTCTTTGTTCTACTTCAATCAAATCAATCAATCAACAATTTTTCTATCACTCATTCCATCGTTCCTCCCAAATGACCTAACTTGGGAGTTTCAACTCCATCTCTTCCAGATGACCTAACTTGGGAGTTATATATTTATTTCTTCCATATGACCTAACATGGAATTCCTCTATCATGTTTGTGATGCCCTTTGAGTGGGGGTAATGAGACTTCATTGCCTTTCCTATACTACTCTCATATGGGTTATTCAACTTGGATCGAAATTGAGCAAATTTGTTCATTTATACCGTCTGTAGTGGTTTGAACTTGGAGGACGTAGTTAAAGTTGGAGAATAACACACCTTTCTCTCTATACTCTTCCTCCTAAATCCTTCAGTTATTTGAAAAACATACAAAATCAGGTTTGGAGTTTATCACTCCCTTCCCCCTTCAAATGTCTGCTTCACAACACAATCAAAACCTCCATATTCTCTTAAATCAAATCATCATTTATCTCTAATAGTGTTCTTTATCACAACTCACTTTCTCTACTTACGCCACATGGATTGACACAACAATCCATGGTTTTCCACGCTTCATATTATTTTGCACGTACTTCTGTAATAAGGGCTTCTCTCAATTTCACATAGGTATGTTCCTTACTTCCTTTACAATAATTGAATTTCATACAAATAACATAAAGGGGGAAAAATCTAAACACAAAATAACACACTTAATACTATATTACTATATTACTATGTAAGCAAGTATGATGTTTTTATGTATGGATCTTGAGTGAAAAATTTATTCACTAGTAACACATTCCCTTGTCCCTCCCCTTTTCTTGTTTATTGTCATCTTTTATACTTTTCATCCCTTCTACTTTTATAACTTCCACACTTCTTTTCGGTTAGGTCACAAGGGTCCCTGTCTGTCGGTGTTTTCCCATTTGTTATCATTTTCTCTAGAACACTAGTGCCCTGTACTAGACTCCAGTGCCTATACGCTTCTATCCAGTACTGAGCACTCTTGTCCCCTTTATTTCTTTTTCTTATCTTCACATTTATGGTCAGTCTTTTCAGTTATCCTTTTCCTTATCCCAAGGTACCTAGTCGGCATGTCATGTTATTTGTGTCAAAAATTAAACAAAAGATCCCTATATAAACACATCATACATATCATTATTATGGGCTAGAAAATATTGGGCTATCTACATACAAAGGGACTATATTCTTTGGGCTTCTTACATCTGCAAACATTGCATAGGAGGAGTTTCTTTTATTAAATCCACACATTCTTGCATTTTACCTAGCTATATCTCGCTATATCTTTGGCATCATTGGTGTAAGGGCACCTAAGGATACTATTGCACACACAATCGAATATAACTACATTGGGTTTGAGATATAGTACACCGTTCAGTAGTAAGATCACCATTGTGATAGTTGAAGACAGTTTGACCCCTCATTATGCATCTTTCTTTTTTTAGGGTTTGATGTGTTTTTAGGGTTTTGTAGGGGGATTCTATGTTGCGAGTTATCGATGACATTTGTGAGGGGTGTGAAACATACTAGCAGTTGAAAGTGAAGATCAATGAAGACCTCATGACCCTCCAAAATCCAAATTATGAGCTTTTGCATAGGCCCCGGCGCCTAGGAAGGGATTCTAGCACCTAGGCACCACAGTACCAGCCCAGGCGTCCCAGTCTAAGAACATTCGAAACTTCTACAATTTTTTGTGCATCGTTTTGCCTTCTTCTCATGCCTCATTCTTTCACACACATATATTTACACCTGCATCTACTTCATTTTGTGCCATGTCATTCTCTAGCATGCTTGAGTGTGCCACATGCAACCAATCAAAGCATGCTAACAGGGTGCCAAATCCTTGCAGCAAACCAATGAGTGACACGTGGCAGAAACGACAAAACACTTTTCTACAGTTCACCATATTTTCAGTCAATCATCATGTGCAACATGTCCTGTGCATGCAGGCGGCCCTGACAATCTTCTAATAGCCATATCTTTTGATACAAATCTTTGATCAGCAAGTGCCCAGTATCAATTGATAGCTATTGACATGGGCTGCAGTGCTAGATATTCAAATTCAAATTCTTGGTGGATCTGGTAGGTGAGAAATGGTAAAACATCTTTCTAGGCATTAATGAGCACATCTGATTACTCCAACCACCTGATTTGATTTGAGCCGCCCTCTTTCCTTCTCCAACACGCTAAATAGACTTGGGGAAATGAATTTGACATATTTTTAGGTGGATCTACATGCGTTAAATGCTTCTTATTGATGGTTGTATTTCAAATTTGGGGTTTCCCTCATTCTTCTCTTCTTCTTCCATCGATTCATCTATAAATGTAAGAGTTGGGCTCATTGTTAATGTTGGACACTTTGGATCCTTATGCACTTTTGTTAAGGACTTCATATTTCTATATTCTGAGTCACTAGACCTCTATATCTGGCTTGTGCATGTGGATATCAGCCTCTTTCACCATTATAATAGTTCTGTGCATTTCTAGAAGTAATGGAAGCATCGTTTTGTGACTATACTCTATCCTAAGTGTGTTTCTATTTTTTCTTCTTGCCTTTCTTTTACATTGTTTGCTTGTTGTGTTACTTTACATCCCTTGCAGTTCCATTTTTAGTTGTGTTCCATGAAACTGATCTGGTAAATGTGTTTTAGTTGTGCTACACGTGCCTAGCCTTCTTTCATACCTTTCCCTTCATTTTCACTCAGAACAGATAGTGTTCATCCCTCTTTTTCTTGTGTTATCACCTTCCTTAGATTAGTTTTCCTTTCTGTTATCCTTCTATCCCTGGTCCCTTGGCATTGTTAGCTTAGTTTCACCTTTCAGCATTAGGAGTAGTAGTAGCAGTAGAAATAGATAGAGGAACCGACCTTCTCCAGAAGATTCGTCTCAAGTGTGCAAGGTCCCATAACTTGGAGATGGTTCCATTGTCATCTCAAATGACTCGGTTCTTCCAGATTTGAGACATGGGTGCAAGTTTGACCACCAACAGTTTTTGGCACGCCCGGTGGGACAAATAGTGAAAGCTTAAATTTCATATTGTTAAGTTCTAGTGTGTGAACTTAGTATTTCCATCCTTTAGAGGCTTATTTCAACACATCTGGCGACTCCCAACATTTCCAGAGCTCATGTTTTGCATTCATGCATGCCTTTTATGAGAAGAGTGCATACCAGACAGAGTGTTGCAGCTGAAGGATCCTTTGAATACCTCCAGCTTTCACTGAGAAGCACACGCAATAGATCATTCTGTGCACACATCCCCATCTCCAGTGCACCGTGCACACTCTACTCCTCCTCAAAATAGACAAGTTCACCCTACCATGATACTTCAACCTCCTCCTCCTCCAAGGAACTTCACCAGCTTCACTAGTGGAATCCTGCTCAATCTCAATGCTCAACATGATATGCTAGCGGGCATGCTCAAGAGTATTCCATACTTCACAGGAGAAAATCAAGTCACCCTTGTTGAACACATTCAAGATGTGGCCAATGTATGCTCTGTCTATCTAATTACACATGATGATGTTGTTGTCAGGTTGCTTGCAACCTCTTTCAAGGGTAAAGCACTCCAATGGTACCATGGCCTGAGACCTACATCTATTGCTACTTGGGATGAGCTTGGAAACAACTCTTTGCAATTACTTTGAAGATAAATCAGATCATCTATCACTAGTGGAGCAACTGACTACAACAAAGCACACACCCAACGAGCAGATGAATGATTTCAACATCAGATTCTAGAAGACTTGGGACAAAATTCCTCAAGTGGTAAGGCCTACAACCCAACATGTTTTCTTGTACTATCTAAGGGCTTTGAATAGTGACATTTTAGTCATGATTCAATCCATGGGAGGTAGAACCTTACCTGCTGCATACAACATTGCAATAAGGGCAAAAAATAGCTCATGTAGGTTGGTAAGTTGGTGCCTAGGCCTCATGTACCCTTGTTCCTAGAGATGTCTCCAGCACCCCAGCCTTCTATTGCTCCAGTTCCAGTGTAGAGCACACAACCAGTTGCATCTACATCCTACTCTCCTGCACAACAAAAATAAGATGATGAATTGAAGGCCCTGATTAGAAATTTGTCCAACAAGGTCATATCATTGGAGAAGTAGCAGCAGGCGCAAGCCTACAGAGGAAGTTCCAATCAGGCGTAAGGCCAAGCAATCAACCTTGGCAGAATCAGTATGGGAATCAAAGATACGGACAAAACCAGTAGAATGATATATGACATGCTAATACGCACTTGCCTTTGCAAGTTATTCCTCTTGCACAACCTCTTCCAGCACCCAGCACAAGTCAGGAACTTGTCCCAGTCCAAAACAACATGGCGCATGAGTCTGAATGGTGATTTCCTTGCAATATGCCTCATAGTCAATATCATTGTGCCAATGTTTCATGTGCACAGGCTTAGATGATCCAGAATGCTTCCAACTATGAGCCTTCAACAAGTGCACCTGAAGTAGATAACCAAGAAAGGCTAGAAGCTCCTCCAGAGGAAAATTTGATGTTCTTTGGCACTGAGGACTTTTATGCAATCAACCAAGCTATAGATGATGCAAACAGATCACGTGCCCAAGTTACATACAACACAAGATACAAGAAGAGAATGCTTCGAGCCTGGCGCACAGGTCATAATTCCAACAACACAGAAGCTGACCCTCAAAAATAAAAGGAAGCAACTAAGGACATCAGTAGTAAAATCAATCAAGTTCCTACACATGAGGCTCCATGTAAATATCCTCTTGAAGTGGCACGTGCATTCCTCCTTTGGTAGGTCAAGCCTCTGCGCTAGCTAAGGTTCCTGCCTTTGTACCTGAGAAACCAAGAAAGGATGTTGTTGTTCCTCAAATGCACAATTCAATGGGTCTTCCATTCAGCATTGTGGACCAGATGAAGAAGACAAACATAAATGTTACAATGTGGGATGCCTTGACCATTCCATCCCAACATGACTTGTTGCATGAAGCTCTGGCCCAACTTCGCGCACTGATCCAGCTATGCAAAAGCAACGTGCTTCTGTCAATATCTACCAAGAAGAGGAGAAGAAAGTAAGTAAAGTTGTTAAAACCCCACCCTTCTATATGTCTTTGATCATAGGAAAACATCTTGTCCATAACTGCATGATTGACTCAGGTTCTAGTACTTTTGTCATGCCTAAGAATATTGTTGATGTCTTAGGTCTTAAGTATAACCCCGATAACAAAAGGAGTCTTGCAACTTGATGGTTCAACTATCACTACCCTAGGAATCATCAAGGATCTTGAGTTAACCCTCCATGCATGTCTAAGTCTAACAATAACTCAAGATGTGTCAATCATTGATCTACCCCCTTTGTTTGCCTTATGTTTGTCAAGATATTTTACTGCTAAAGTGGGTGGTTACTTGTCTTCTAATTGGTCCCATATGTTACTCAAGACAAGGTATGGTACCTGATTTACCATACAAGCTGAGCCAATATTTTCCTATCATGTAGAGTCATATGTCATATCCCCTCTCCAAGCCAACTGTTTAATCTAAGAAGAACAAGCTTCCGTTTCTGAAGAGCAACCTCTTCCACCTTCTATTCTTGATCTAGTACTTGATGAGTGGGTGGAGAGGCACCATAAATTTGACCCATATGCTGAAGAGTTGGAAGCTTATGAAACTGGGCTTGGTACTTACTGCATTCTTGAAGAATAAGTTGTGTTGCCATGCACTCAAGCAAAGTGAAGAGAACCCTGGTCTATGGAAGTTATACTTTGATGGATCCAGAAGTAGAAACAACGTGGGAGTAGGAGTCATTCTCATTTCCCCTAAGGATGAGAAATTATTCTTCATGCACAGGTTGCAGTTTACATGTTCTAACAATGTGGCAGAAATATGAGGCATTGGTGCATGGTCTATTTATTGCTGAAAAGAAGAAGATTAAGACGCTGCAGATATTTGGGGACACAAAATTGGTTATCCACCAAGTTACCAACAAGTGCATGACAAAGAATAAGATTCTCAAATCTTATAGACACAAATTATGTGATCTCCTTGAGAGATTTTGATGCTCTAAATCTGTAGGTGGTGCCACACAAAATGAATAAGGAAGCTGATCAAATGGTTGCACTTGGTTTGCAGTTCTCTCTTGCTGAGGACTTTTTCAAAGGAAACACTCAGCACATTAAGATGGTGATTAGACCATCCATTCCAGATAACAACACCAGCTGAAAGTGTTTGATAGTGATGCACAGATCATCTAGTTCATCCAGAATGAAGTTGAGTTCTCATCAAGTATGCAAGCTAGCCTGCATGACAACTATGGTGACCAAGTGATACAACTGAAGTCAAAATAAGTTTCCTAAAGGGCTGGTCATCTTAGAGAAAATGTTTATCCTTGATGATGAGTTCAAAGGTGAAGAAAATTATATGCGCATGTGACGTAAGAAGACTGCTCCCAAGTCACTATTGTGCATAGAAAGGAGTTGTTGCTCAGTAAAGCTTGCATGCACGATGATGAAAATTGGCCTTCATCTCTCTCTATCAAAAATATAGTGATATCTTCTCATGGGAGTATGAATACCTCAAAGGTTTTGATCCAATTTTTTCTCAACACTCCATTGACCTTGATCCTGGTATCAAGCCCATCAGAACAAAAGCATGACCAGTCAATCCAAAGATAGAGCCCCTCATGAGAAAGGAGTTATCCAAACTCATTGAGGCAAAGATTATTTTTCCCATCAAGTACTCTACTTGGGTCATGAATCTAGTTCCAGTGCACAAGAAGAATGGTGAAATCAAACTCTGTGTTGATTTCAGAGATTTGAACAAGGCATCTCTAAAGGATCATTATCCTTTTCCTTCAATGGAGAAGATTCTACAGACTGTGGCCGATGTGCAAATATTATCAATGTTAGATGGGTATTCTAGCTTCAATCAGATCCTGGTCAAGGAAGAAGATCAATTCAAAATGGTGTTTACAACCAAGTGGGGAACATATGCATATCAGAAGATGCCCTTTGGTCTGTCAAATGCAGGTGCAACATTTCAGCATGCCATGGACATTGCCTTCAAAGGTTACATCAATGAGTTCATCTTGGTTTACCTTGATGACATTACAGTCTTCTCAAAGCAGAGCATGGATCACATGGCACACCTGGAGAAAGTATTTGAGAGATGCAAAAGGTATGGGGTATCTCTTAACCCCAAGAAGTGTAATTTTGTAGTGGTGTAGGGAAAGCTCTTGGGCCATGTGGTTTCAAAGGATGGCATCACAATTGATCCTGAGTGTGTTTCAACCATCCTAGCTCTTTCCCTATCAGCACACAAAAATGCCTTGTAATCCTTCCTCAGTAAGATCAATTTTGTTAGGCATTTTATTCCTAACTTTGTAGGACTGGTTCAGCCCATCACCCTGATGCTCAAGAAGGACATAACTTTCAGATGGACAATAGAAGGAAAGGAAAGGAAAGCTTCAACAAAATCAAGCAAGAGATTACTTGCGCACCAACACTCATCAACCCAGATTACTCAAAGGATTTTATCCTTTATGCTTATGGCACTGATGTAAGTGTTGATTGTTGTCCTAACACAAGAAAATGAAAAAGGGATGGAACAACCACTAGCTTTCTTCAGCCAGATGCTGAAGGATTATGAATTAAGATATAGTCATATAGAGAAACAGATCTATGCCATTATGCGCATGCTCAAGAAATTCAAAAGTATGCTCACCAAAAATCATATCAAGGTGTTAGTCTCCCACTCTTCTATTAGAGACTTCATCATGGGAGCAGAAATCAGTGAAAAGAGAGCACGATGGGTGACCAAAATCATGGAGTATGATGTGACTATCAAAGCCACAAAGCTGGTAAGAGGTAGCACACTCTGCAAGTAGCTTGCTGAGGATGCACACAATGAATCTGAGACTTCATTATTTCTTGATGAAGCTCTCCCGTGCATAGAACTTGAGCAGAATACAGATCCTGGTGCGCACTGGATGAAGGACATGATCACATTCCTTTCCAAGGGCACATACCCTCCTGGCTTAAACAAGAAAAGAGAAGACATCTAAGGTTACAATCTATCCCTTATGTTTTGATTGATGGAATTCTCTTCAAGAAGAATCTTGATGGTGTGTTGTTAAGGTGTATCAACGGTGCATAAACTAAAAAAGTGTTAGTAGAATTTCACGATGGATTCTCTGGTGGAAACTTCTCTACCAAAACTACAACAATGAAGATCATAATGGTAGGTATCTTTTGGCCTACTCTATTTGTAGATGCACACAAGTGGGTCACAAAATGCAAAGAATGTGATTTCTTTGCAGGAAAGAAGAGATTGAACAGTGCTTCCCCTCTGACCAATCCAAGTGGATCAACCTTTTGCACAATGGGGTCTCGACTTCATAGGCATGATCAATCCACCTTCAAGAACTAGACATAGATGGGTGCTGACAGCTACATACTACTTTACCAGATGGATAGAAGTCGTCGCGCTCAAGGAATCAACTAAGTCATTCATCCTTGACTTTCTCGAGGCTATAGTCACAAGGTTTGACATTCCTCAAACCATTATCTCTGATAATGCAAAATCCTTCCTTGGCACTAAAATCACTGATTGGGCTCTAAATCTGGGCATCTATCTGAAGACTTCTTCCAACTATTACCCTCAAGGAAATGGTCTGGTAGAGTCAACAAACAAGAACCTGATCAGGATCATGAAGTGCACAATGAACATCAGCCAAAAACAGTGGCATACAAAGGTCTCACACATGCTCTGGGTAGATAGAATCACAGTTAAAAAAGTAATAGGTACTTCTCCTTACAAGATTTTCTATGGAAAGGAGGCTACCCTTCCTTTGATGTTGGAGTTGAACTCATTGGTGTTTTCCCAAAAACTAGAGCTTGAAAGGTGCATAGACCAGAGAGAAATCAGAATGACAGAGCTAGGTTAATCTTGAAGAATCAAGGAACTCTGTCCATGATCAAGCTAGAACAACATCAACAAGCAACAAAAAATGGTTTGACAGAAAGGCTAGGCCTCAAGATTTCAAAGTTGGGGACTTGGTCTTGAAATGGGATGCTGACAGAGCTAAACCAGGGTGCCATTCAAAGTTTGATGCACTTTGGAGTGGCCCATACATCATCAGTTCATGCAAGGAGGCTAACTCTTTCGAGTTAACTCATCTTGATGGAGGCACACTGCAAATCCTAGTAAATGGGATCTATCTCAAACCATTCCATTAAGTTTGTTGCATCATTTTGTATATATTAGAGTAGTTTCAATTCCTCCAAGTGCGTTGTGCACACATTGTTTGTTTGTACATAGTTCTTTCTTCTCACGTGCTTCCTACGTGCACTCTTCTTTTGCTTCCAGGGTGTCGGTCTTCTTCCAAAATTTTCAGCAGTTTGCAGGATTCAGAATAGAGTCAAGAAATGATCCTTCAAGTGACTTTAGGGGCAGTTCTTCAAAGCTGAAGATCAGAATTTCATGATTACATAGTAGACTCCATGCCCAATGGATGCTCTAGGCTACTGATCTCCTTCATCTAGCAGGAAGATGGCCCCAAAAGTCACCAAAACTATTATCCAAATAACTCTCCTAGTTATTTGGACAACTTACATACATATTCTGGCTCAGAGATCTTCATTGCAAGTGGCACACACCTCAGTTGTCTCCTTGGCACATTCACTTGGTCACTGTTTCCTCACACGCCCTTGTGCGCTTCCCCTTCTCCCCTTTCCATTTTCCTTTTCCTCTTTGTTCCACTCTTACCTTGCACGCATCTTCTATGCATTCACCTTCTTCCTAGTAGTTATTCATCTTTCACGCATGCCTTGCACTTGCTTCAAATCAGCTAAGTCCCTGGCCCTCTCACATGCCCCACACATTACTTTGTAATAGTTGTGCCTTGACCATATGTTTTCCACTCACCAGTTTTCCCATTTCCTCTACGCTGCACATTGTATTGTGCACGCCTTCCTTTTGTTCTTCCCATGCCTCATTCTTCCATGTGCATACCTTTGTGCCCTCCTCTATGCCCATTTCATGCCATGTCATTCTATGACACACTTGAGTGTGCCACAGGCAACCAATCAAAGTGTACCAAATCCTTGCAGCAAACCAATGAGTGACATGTGGCATAAACAACAAAAGATTTACACAGTTGGCCATCCTTTCAGTTAATCCATGCATGCCACGTGTCTTGTGCACACAGACGGCTCTGAAAATTTTCTAACAACCATATATTTCGCTACAGAGCTCTGATTAGCGTGTGCCTAGTCTCAATCAATAGTTGTTGATGTAGGCTATAGTGCTAGATATTCAAATTCAAATTCTTGGTGGATCTGGTAGGTGAGAAATGGGAAAACATCTTTCTGGGCATTAATGAGTAGATCTGATTACTCCAACCACCCGATTTGATCTGATCTTCCCTCTTTCCTTCTCCAACATGCCAAACAGACTTGGGGAAATGCATTTGACAGATTTACAGGTGGATTTGCAGGCATTGAATATGCTTCTTGTTGGTGGTTGTATTTCAAATTTGGGTTTTCCCTCCTTCTTCTCTTCTTCTTCCATGGATTCATCTATAAATGTAAGAGTTGGGATCATTGTTAATGTTGGAAACTTTGGATCCTTATGCACTTTTTCTAAGGACTTCATATTTTTGTATTCTGAGTCGCATACCTCTATATATGGCTCATGCATGTGGATATCGACCTCTTTCACCATTGTAACAGTTTTGTGCATTTCTAGAAGTAATGGAAGCATCGTTTTGTGACTATTCTTTATCCTAAGCGTGTTTGTATTCTTTCTTCTTGCCTTTCTTTTACATTGTGTGCTTGTTGTGTCATTCTACATCCCTTGCAGTTCCATTTTTAGTTGTGTTCCATGAAACTTAAATGGTAAATGCATTTTAGTTGTGCTACACATGCCTAGCCTTCTTTCACGCCTTTCCCTTCATTTTCACTCAGAACAAATAGTGTTCATCCCTCTTTTTCTGGTGTTATCACCTTCCTTAGATTAGTTTTCCTTTCTGTTATCCTTCTATCCCTGGTCCCTTGGCATTGTTAGCTTAGTTTTCCCTTTCAACATTAGGAGTAGCAGTAGCAGTAGAAATAGATAGAGGAACCAACCTTCTCCAGAGATCCATCTCAAGCGTACAAGGTCCCACAACTTGGAGATGGTTCCATTGTTGTCTCAAATGACTCAGTTCTTCCAAATTCATCACACGGGTGCAAGTTTGAGGCATAATATAATAGTAAGAAGTGAATATTTTTGTGTCTACACCTACACATGTTAGTGATCCACTAAGGCCAATGTTCTAAGAAAGGAAATTAAATGAGGAGAAGCCACATGGACTTAGACCAATGGAGAAGTCACCGAAGTCTTTTAATACGAAATCTAATCACATAATGGCATGTGGATGATATTGATTGGAGGATGAGTCATGCGTGAAAAGAAATAGTTGAAAAACTTAAGTTGACCATAAGCTTCAATAGATTGAGTTAAAAAGAGGCATAACAAAAGCATGTTTTTTTCTCATATCTTTGAACTGGGGCATCATTTTGACTCAAGACTTGTTTCATCAAGAGCGTAATTCAGAGAGCTACACATAGAGACAAATTTGAGAAAGAATGGTGGAGATATCTTTAATATTTTAAGATAGATTTTTACTCGCTCTCTGCTTCGTTCCTCTTGATTTGATGGTCCCAAATCATTTTTATTATTTTGGTTGATCTCTTCACTCATGGAGATGCTTCTGGGCTGGTTATTCCTTCTTATATTCCACTAAAACGCAAAAAATGGAGTTGTGGATCCAAATTTAGTTACAAATGCAAATTTATGACAAGTGGAAACTAGAGCTTCATCTTGCCTCCTAATCTCATGGGACAATCATGTTCATCTCACATGGATCTTGATCCTCTAACAAACATCTATTTACCCATAGTGATGAATCATCACTTCTTCAGATAAAATTATAGAATATGCCTCTATGGATGTCTTTAGAGGCTTCTATTACAATTTTTTGGCGATTCAGAGGGATCCTTCTCCCACTTTTTTTTTTGTCTAAGGCGTGTAAAGCAAAATATCCTAATCTACATTATAAAATTCATCTTGACAACATCAAATCAATGCTAAGATGATATTTGGGGCTCTATATGGTTTTTTGAGTCCAAGTTGTCTCAATGGCTCATTTGTGTCTTAATGTCTAGCCAATAGATCAATTTTAGTTATTAAGTAGAATTTTCACTTTGGTATTTAGTTTATATTCGCGGAATGAGCAGGTTGAGCCTGGCTAGTCTAGATTCTTGAGTTATTATTTCTGAAGCTTTGTTTTTTAGATGTGGCAATGCAATATTGGCTATCAAAATGTTTAAAGATAATGGTGGATAAATACTCACCCTATATTCTTTGTTTATGAATTCCCTTAGACCGATTTCCTAGAGTTAATATAGGAATAGTTAAACTAATTTTTGTTAGCTATGGTTTTATTAGATTTAATTGCTTTCAATATGGTTATTATGTTTAGTGATTGGAAAAGAGAACCTAGTATCCTTTTCTGCCTCCCCTTTTCCTCTTTTGAGTTTATTTTAAAGAAAATCCAACTCCCTTAAGCCATTGTAACTATCATTAGGACCAAACTTAGTGTTGATCAAATTATTTCAGATATGAATTATACAGGCTAAATGGTGGTTTGCCCAAACACATCAACCCTCTAAAGGTTAACATTAGGCTACATACCTCCATGTGAAGTTATATGTCTTGAGTATTCCGTACCTATAACCATAATTCCAACTAGGTTATGAAATGAGTGAGGTTATCTCTTCTTTTGCAAGTGTTTTTCAAGTTTGTACAAAACAACCACCAACTTACTCATTCATAGGCTCAAGACTTTGTCTTTCTAAATTAGTGATATCTTTGGTTGTGACCCTCTATGAGTCTATTGTTGGCAGAGCGCACACAAGGGTTGGTTAGACAAAGGATATAAGAAGCACCATTAGGGTTAAGCATGGTTTTCCTCTCTCCACCACTCTTTTTGGTTTATACATATACGGGGCTAAAATGTGGGATCCTTACCTTAAAAAATACAATCAAAGCCAAATTGAAATAATACTTGCCTCTATGTTATGCAAGCATCTTCATGATAAATGATTAGTTCCTCATGAAATCGTTCTTACTGATTTTTGTGTAGCACCACTTATTGTTGCTTTGATCTTTCAAGCAGGGACTGTGATACCTAATGTTAGGAAAATAGATAAATATGAGATCTATAGAGCCTACCTTATGTCCAAATGTGATGCAAATAAATTCAACAAAGACAAGCAATATTAATAGTTTACTTAATCATATATCAAAATCACCAAAATTATCAATTTTACATTTCCTTCAAGAAGCCTGAATTGGCTCACAACACCCAATATGTACAAAATGAATGATTCAAGAGATAAAACCTCTTTACACTTGCTAGATATCACTAAACCAGCATGTTATATCATTCCACAGTTTCTATTGGTTTTTAAATGTGCACTCGCATCTCAGATCCGAGGAACTAATTTTTTTGAGACAACAATGGAGTCGTCTCTAAGTTATGGGACCTTGCGTGCTTGAGATGGATCTACAAAGAAGGTTGGCTCCTCTACCTATCTCTAATGCTACTGCTAATCCTAATGTGGAAAGAAAATCCTAGACTAAACATGCCAAGGGACCAGGGATAAAAGGATGTGCAGAAAGGGGAAATCCTAAGCTAAGGAAGGTGATAGTGTTAGGGAAAGGGTTGATAACTCTCCACAAGGACGCAGGAGACAAAGAGGGCGCGGGAGAAGAGGGCAGATGACGCACACCACAAATCAACACACAGGCTCAGCTCTCTGGCACACGACAACACATGAACACAAGGAACCTCAAACAGGAGATACACACAACATGCTAGAAAACACAAATAGAGAGGCAAGATGTAAATAAAACGAGAAAGGGAAAACAAGAGTTCCACAAAACATGATTTTATTGCTCAAGGGATGCACAATCATTTACATTCACGTCACAAGGAGATAATACATTGCAGAGACCAAGTCAAGGTCTGAAACCTGTGGGAATTTGGTCACCATTTTGGCATGGTGTCGTTACAATAGAGAGGGATCCATATGAATGAGCAGATCTCTACAATTTATATAAGAAAGGAGGAGAGAAGAGGAGGAGAAAGAGAGGGAAACTCAGATTTTAAATTTTAGCCACTAATAACAAATGATAAATTCCTGCAAAACGGCCTATAGGGCTATTAGATGCGCTTCCCCATGTCTGTTTGGCATGTAGAAGAATAAAGAAGGCAGGACCTGATTGAAATCTGGTGGTTGAGGTCAATTAGATGTATGCATTGATGACCAGAAAGACGTTTCCCTATTTTTTGCCTACCAAATCCTACTTGAATCTGATTTTAAATTGTCTAACGCGGAGCTTATGTCAGAGACTTTCAAATGAGACCAGGCACGCGGGAATCTGAGTACTGCAGTAGAAGTTATGGCCGTTAGAAGTCTACAGTGCAGACTGAACACAAAAGACACGTGGAGCACGCCGATTGACTGAAAGATTCAGTCAACTGTTCATCTATTTTGTCTTTTTTGTCACATGTCATGCACCGGTCGGTTGTCCAGATTCAACACCCTACTTGCACACTTTGATAGGTTACGTGTAGAACACTCAAGTCTGACAGTTGATGACGTGGCACAAAATGGGGTAGAGGAAGATGTAAGGTGCACACGTGGACGCAAAAGGCGTGAAAGGGAAGAAGAAGGAAGGCACACGTAAATAAAATGTGCATGGGAGAAATAGATGCACACCTATAGGAGACAAGTATGCAAGCGGGGCGCATGGCGGCACAAAGTAAAGGGGCGCGCGAAGGAGCTAAGTGTATGCAAGAGTGCAGAAGGAAGCCAAGGAATTATCCATTCTGGAAGGAAAGTATGTAGAGGTGCACGTAAAGAATGCACAATAAGATAGGAAAGAAAGTGAGTGCACAGAGGGAAGGCACAAATGGGAAATGAAAGGAGATATCATAATGCAGAGAGAAGTGAAACAAAAGCAAGAAGGAAGTAAGGTGTGTGGAAGAACTGCAACCAAGAAAATTGTGCCAAGGGAGCAAGCTTGAGTGTGCGCAACCTGAAATTTGAAACATCAGAGTTAGAATAAACTATAAGTTATCCAAATAACTTGGGGAGTTATTTGGGACAATAGTTTCATAAGTCCATTTTTCACCATTTCCTTTTTAGACCTCCTTAAGTCCTCGTAGTCCTCTTAAAATCCTTTTTCTTGCATAAAACACAAAATATAGAGAATCTCTCCTTAATGGTAAGATTTTCGGATAACCATTTTGTCTCTTCAAGTAACTACAAAGTTTCATGATCCAATTTTGTTCCTATAAAAACTTATTCTTCTTCTACCGTTTTTTACTATCCTTTCCAATTATCCCTATTTTCATGTAAACCACCGTGATTGGAAGAATATACAGGTTTTCAAGCAAAAATGACTCTTGTTTTGGAAACCCATCATGGTCTTCTTGCTTCATGCAAAATTTCATCTCCCTTCTCCAACTACAAAGTCTCTAACTCACTTCTTACCTTTCAAACTAGCCCAATCAGGCCTAATCTAGGGTTTTTATGCACTTCTTAGGTTTTTAAAGTTTCCCACTATTTCCAACTTTATGAACACCTTATACCACCTAATATCAACTTGTTCATGCCCTTATCACCATCTACCCATTCTTTCTATCTCTACTTTTGCTCATTTCTCACTTTTAAAACTTTTGGTTTCTCACTTGTATTTCACCATTTAAAACCCCGTCTTTAATCCTTTTTATTCATGAATCCCCTCTTATTGCCACTGCATCCCTTCAATAACCCTTCCAAGTCATTTTACTCTTCACGAATCTTCTATCATCATCAGTTTGTATGCACCTTATCGAGAGTTCTTATTGCTTTAACCCTCAGTTTGTCCTCTTACCCTATTTTATGCTTCTAATTATCTCTATCTCATCTCACTATATATCCATCCATCTACAGGCACTTACATAGTTAATTCAAGGCACTCTTTGACTCCCCCTTAAGACTCTTCACTACACTTTTTGGTGCTCATCTTTAAGTTCTTGATTGTTTCAGTTAGCTAGCAATATGTGCTATCTCAGTTTTCTCTCTCTAGTTTTTCTTGGATTTTCTCCTTTCCTCAAGGTCCTTATTACCTTCTCTGTACTCTGAAACCTTCCTTGTGCTTATCAAAATCTTTACAAGCCTCAACTTACTTAGAGTAAGGTCTTTCACTCAAATTTTTGTCTTTAACCTTACTATTTGGACTTGACTCTCACCATTTTGGTCTGAGGGTTGTACACTTATTTTTCTTGTTTAACTAAGACTCAATAACTAATCCCCACTAGGGTTCATAGAAAATCAACACCTAAACCCACTCTCTTACTTCCTCACTAAATCAAAAACCTCTTTTAAACATTGTTTGAGCACGTTAAACTATATTGTCTGATTTTACACTCTTTTCACTGTGCATAGTACAGTCAACAATGTTTCCAACCACCAACAAGGTTAAACACCTTCCTTTTAATATTTTAAGACCTCCAATACACTTATACACCTCTATATTCACTGAGCAATATTGGGTAGGGTTTCACTTAGTCCTTACCACTAGTTATGTTCAATTCTTTCCTTCAAACCCTCATTAACCGTGTTTAACCAGAATAATGAGAGTTTGGCCTACCTACTGAGATTAGAAAGTCCTTCGTTGTTATTAACATCCCTTGAAGGTCTTCAATGCCTTAAATCCTTATTCAACCTTCAACCTTTGGAAAATTTAATTTTCCTTGGTATTCACAGGTTTCCTATTCTTCATAACCCTGACCCAGGGGTATTTAGTCTGAGGAATAATTCTTCATTAAGTTTATGTCTTTTACCCAATAGAAAGTCTTATGAATGTTCAAAAATCTTCTATAGATTCCTATGACTTCTTGATATATTTCACATTTAAATTAACATGCATGATCAAGAACTAACATTCTAAAACCCTCATTAGTTTTGTCAAACTAGTCACACACATTTTTAAGATGATTTGATCCTTTAACTAAACTCATGCACATATAGTTGGAGATTATTCAAATTTATCATTCACACAAAATGCATTTACCTTCATAAACTAACCCCTTACCTCTGTAATAGATCATTACCACAAATTCTTAGTTCCATCATTCATTCTTTGACTGTTTTCCATCAACCTAAATACATCTCTGAGCACATTTATGAGTCTTTGATCATTGTACAATCCTTCTCTCACTTGGGACAACATTAATGAATCATTACACATAACAGACATTCATTAATTTCTACATGCAATGCATATCATGTGAGTAAACCATTAAATACAATATTTCCGTTAAGAAGCATTCCATTTGTCCATTATCATTGATAAACCATAGCTTCAAGAGCCATAGGCTCGATTACATAACCTTTTACCTTCCAAACTAACCTCTTTCACTTGTCTCTCCTCCCTAACTTGAATACATTTTGAGTCTTCATACAAATGAGAAGGAGAATTGAAGTAGTAAGGGCTACACCAACTAACTCTAATCATGATTAAGCTAATCCAAGATGAGTTAAGGCTAGGTCAATTAAGAGAGTCAAGCCAAGGTGTCTTGTAACCCTCATTACATCATACTAACATCTAACACCATAAACAACTTAATGCTAAATTCAAATATTCAAAATTACCAAAATGGAGGGAAAATCCCTTATTTGATCCTATGAAGTCCAAATGGTCTAGAACACATTGAGAACACCCCTAATGGACCTCAAACACCTAAGAACACCTAAAAAAGCCAAAAATGTTTATTTACATGATGCTCATGCATCAAAATGGCTAGAGCCTTGTTAACATATTTTCTCAAAGCCTCAACAATATTGCAACACCAATCTTCATTTTTTGGATGGGCTCATCTAACCTCTAGGCTACATACAAATCTAATTATGTGCAGTTTGAGGGTTCCTTTGACATAATCCAAAGTTTATTTACACCATTTCCACATAGAGATAAACCACCATATCCCTAAGGAGTATCATATTTGTTATTAAGAGCCTAAAACTAAGGACCGAGTTATTTTTAGATGTTCTCCTTTTTATGAGACTCTTTTCTTTCAAGTGATGTTTAGTCTTTGCCAACATTTGACCATCTATTATACTTCTTTACTGATTGTTACTCAAATAATTGCTTCCTTTATTCAACTTATTTCTTCTTCAAGATCAAGTAAGAAGTGGCCTCTTATTAGAATTGTAGATATGGTGAGATAATCGAGACATTAAAAGATGTGACATATTTTTTTATTGCTCATTCTTTCTACTTTTAGTCTACTTTTTGCACTCTTTTCCTTGTTTCACATCATATGCCATTAATACTACTAGAAATTGCACATGAGTTGCAAATAACGTCAGAGAAGAGTTCAATGTAAAGTTAGTTAGACTTGTATTTTTGTTGATGGAATGACAATGTAAAGTTTGCTCTCCTCTTCATCTTGTGGATGATGTCGCCCATGCCATTTTGATCGAGATCTATTGGCAATTGTCGTGTGTGACAAGAGGAAGTGGAAAATGCATTAGGTGGAGGATGTTCCACGAGGGGTTGTTGTATTTTTTGAAGTTGACGACAAAAAAAGGTGGCAATTTTGGGGGCTGCGAGTTTAAATTTTAGAGCTTGGCCTTTGTGTAAGAGCATTGTAGGCACTGAGTGTCGTTAAGGTCAAATATCATGTCACGTATGATTTGGTTGGTTCTGCTTATTTGTGGAAAGATGTTCTGCTGCTTTAAATTGGGTCTTCTCTAATGGAGACATGAAAGACTCTGTACGTGACATGAAAGAGGCTTGGAGGATGTAGACAAAGGTTGTGGAGTCTTTTTATACACCGACCCAATGCATTAGCATGAAAGTTTCCAAGACCTTTTGAGTAATTATAGTTGTTTTTGTCTGTCATGGTGGTAGGCAATAGGTGATTTGGCCATGAAAAATGAACACCTACATCATTAGTCATCATAATTTTATGGGTTAATTAAGTTAGGGATGATGCATGATGGTCTTGGTGGGTAGCTAATCCACAGTTCATATACATTTGATCCACCAATCATGAGAGAGTGGATATTGCACATGTTGGTAGCATGCTAGCTATTATCATATTCCACGAGAAGACATTCAGGCATGGTCGATTTGTCAAACACTTTGCAAGTGTACAAAAAAATTACCACATTTGTTGAGTACATGTTGATAAGTATATTTACTATAATAGTGAAAAGTAAAAGCTAAGAGTGGAGCAATGCAACTCCAAAAATGAAACAAAAATTTTTCCCCACCATTAATTATGTCCTCTGAAAGGGCATTTTGGTTGATGTTATTACTTGCATAGACAACCACAACCATAGTTATAACCTAGCTGAGATGTCAAGAGAGCTCACAAAAAAGACTAATCATAGGGATAATAATCTCCACACATAGCAAGCTCACAAAAAAGACTCACCATAGGCATAATAATCTCCACACATAACATTTAATAGACAATACATATGAACGCACCACGGAAAATGGCATAAGGCATTTTCTGAACTCCCATTTTTTCATAGCTAGGAGGATGTGGGTAGAAATGCCACCCCCTTTTGTTTTTCACACAACGAGGTTAGGAAGGAGCAACAAAGGCATCAAAATTTTGTTCTTAAGCTCTTTATAAGCTACTATGATGACCACAATATGGCTATAGCTTAGTAAAATGTTTTGAGAGGGTGACTATCTACAACGTAACTTACAATTACAACAACTGATAAAATCCCCTTCTTCAAAATAATTTGGTAAATTTGCATACCCTATTCCATAATGCTTGAAAGGTTCCAAGGCATTTTCAACACAACCTTTTTTTGTACATATCCCGCAATCATACCGAAAAGCTATAAATTAGGATTTTTGAACAAATCACTTGAGAATTTTGTGATTTTGAGAGCAGTAAAATAAATGAAAGGAAATGTATCTTCTTCCACATGTTTAAATGGCATTTTGAAGATAAGAAGTAGATTTTCCTCGAGCTAGCCAACACATCCAATAATATTAACCATTCAGAAGCATAATGGCAAGTATTGTGAGCCTACATATTGCTCCTTGTATCTTTCCAACATGTTGGGGAGCCATTGTTTCTTATATTATCTCTGCCACAAGCATTTTGACGGAGTCATACAGATGTAGTTTCTCCATGATTTTCAATATTTGTTTTTGGTAGTCACAGTATTGTACATGGGAACCCCAAGGTATCAGGTCTGTCAAGTCTATGAGCATCATAATATTAAGTTTGCAAATAGTTGGTGAACTGATAATTACACAAAATATTTTTAATGAAATCCTTGACATACATGGTTATAAATACTGGCGATGATGGTTTACAAATGTCAATTATAAAATGGAGAGGATGTAACCTTAATCCAATTAGAATTGTTAAGGGGATTATCCTAACTGGAAACCTGAGCGTATAAGGTCCATCAAGTTCCAGGTAGTCAATGTGGCCCTACAACGGAGAAATGATTCCATCAATCTCTGGCTTCAAGACAATGGCGCTTATGCAAGAAATGTACATGCAAACATAAACTCCCAACTCATGGTTCCTCCATCAATTATGCCATTGAGTATGTCTGATGAAAGTCGCATTGCTATAAGTCCATTTTTTTTACAAATTTGATGAGTTTATGAAAAGAGTGTTTGTTAAAATTACCTTTCACGGTTTTGAAACCTCGTACCAATATAAAACCAAAACAATGCAGAAAAGACGCAGTGTGCAAAAAATTTTCAGCCCTAGCAATGAAGTAGGAAGAGTAAAAAAATCCATGCAGAAGGATAGGTTTTTTTACAAATTCCTAGCAAAAAGGAGATTATATCTTATAGCTCTGCTAGCGAATCTAAGGCGATTGAGCACATAGTGTTGTTCAAGGAAAGGAAGGCATTCCACGGGAGGAAATAGAAGCGTGGTTGTTTGTCTTGAATGTACTGAACTCTCTGGAATGTGTAGAATACCTGCGCAGGTCCAAAAATACATCCAACTAATACACGTGTGCTCTGTATGGGTCCTACAAGAGTCGGGAAGCTTTGGCTCAATATTTCGCTCATCCCTATGACATAGACACTGTGTTGGGCTTCGATGTCATCGAAGATTTTATCATTGTGGAATGAGAAGCACTTGACCTAACTGGGGAAGATCATCTTGGGTTCGAATCCTGTGAGGCTCTTCGGATCACTCTTTTGAAACCCTGACAAGATTTGGATGAGGCGAAGATTGCTGAGATTCTGAGCGGGTTTAAAGAAACATTCTCTTCTATCATACAATATTTCTTTCGTCCATCCGAGGGATTTGGGTGGGGTTTTTTGTTCTTGTTATCGACGAAGAGAAATCTGTGTCCTGTGTTGCTATTCCTGGCATGGTCACAAATGGGAAATGTTTACTATTGAAACTTCAACATAACAATGTCTATGTTGGAAAAAAGTAAAAGCTGGGAACAACAATGCAAACTGAAATTTTAATCCGGGTAGAGCTGCCGGAATTTGACACTTTACAATAGGGGTATCTTCAAAAATGGACACCTTCTGGTGAATTATAATTAGATTGACATCTACTTTCGATGAAATAGATCTTATATTATAATAACAGGGATAATGATATAAGATTCTTTAAAAAAAAAGTCGTCAATATGGAAGCACGCCCCAAACCCACGAAGCAAACTATGCTAAGAAGCCTATGAGCATAAGAGAACAGATTACATCAAAAAACAAGGAACAGAAAAATTATGCCACTGCTGCAAATTGTTGGCGTGCAAGGGCGGGCCTTGGTCGTGCCATCCAGAGCCTAGCAGGTCTTTGATGGAGTCCGATAGATTCCATCCCGAGTTGTGACGGTTTACTTCTTCAGTTTCTTCAACTGGAACTAGTTATCCTTGCAGTTACACAGCAGGCTGGGAGGACCCGCCCTGCATTAACGCGCCTTGAAGTGTGCCTGGCGGCAGAGGCATACTCTACCCATTATGGGTGTGTGGCTCGAGTGGAGGTGGTGAGCCCCAACCTTGGTATCTTCGAGGTAGAGGGATATCCCGACCCCAATGGCGGGCTGAAGGCAGCGGAGAGGAGCTCTGCCTGCAGGCTGACTGCCAGACATCTACTTTTGAGTAACCCTTCTTTTGAAATTTGTTTTTAAAAAATTCACTATATGATTCGAATTGTTTTATGGGTGACAGAAATTTTTTAAGTTGTAGTGCGGACAGGTTTGAACCCGTTGGAAGGGCTGCGACGGGTGCTATTTTGATCACCAACCATTCCCCATTGATTTGGTGATCAGTTTGGAGAAGTCGAGAGGGAAAATGACAGCTACTGCTCTCCCACGTTGGTGGCAGCCAGTTTTGTCTGAGTAAGTATTTTTGCGAACCCTATAAAACATATCGTTGTAGGAGGATATGCAAATCCCAATCCTCATGCTAGTTTGCAACAAAGTTACCAATGATACTTAAATCATTTTACATTATTCAGCGACCTTAAGTGATCAACACTTGGTACTAGCATGAGCATAGGCTTCCCAGTAAATAAGAATACACCTATTTACAATTAAATGAAAAAGTTCCTACTTTAGACAGTGTAAAGTACCTTTTGTTAAACCACAAATTTAAATTGAAATTATGTCCAATAGAAGCCAAAACTGTGTTTTTAAGTCATATATATTATAGAGTGAATGATAGTGAGCAAGATCAAATTTGCTGTGCTGTTCTTTTCGAGGATGGACCATATGTTGTCTAATTTTTGATTAGAAACTCCCCTGCTTTTGCAAATCTCACCTCTTCAAAGACCACCGGCATATAGAATTGCCCCTCAATATGTCCGACTTGCTTTGTTTGATTGAGATTTCATTCTTCACATTTGTTTTCTCTTTTTTGAAAGCCTAGTTTTTTTGCACACTTTATTTATTTATTTCTTTTTACAAAACAAGACTATGCTTATATTAGTATATAAATTTTTACTAAGCAGTAGGGAGACTGAGGCATTGCTGCTGCAAAATGTTACATGAAATTTCATGCGCAAGGTTCTTTCAAACAGTCCCATGCTTCCAATTATTGCAAACCACTATCATACTGTATTCACATCTTATATACATGAACGTTTCCCAACGTCAGTTAACCAAGGGAAAGTTTCAAATGATAATAAAGCCATACAGCATCCAAATTTAAAGGGATGCTTCAAAATATATTTTGAAAGGCAGTCTTCTTAAGAGCCCTTCTTCAACAGTGGAAGAATTAAATTTTTGTTGCTGCTATCATGAAATTTAGCTATAAGAAACACAAGCAACTTTCATAAGAAACAGAATGGTAGAACTAATGCAAATGGTGTGGCATTTGCAGTTTCATATGCCGAGAGGACAAGAGTTCATAGAAACCAGAGATGCTTTGAAGTAAGCAGATTTATATAATTTCAAAGTTTTATTATCTAATGGGGTTTTTGCGAGGATACTTGGGTGGTTTAGCTAAAGGTTCAAGAAGCCCAATGTGTGGGCCAGTGCCGACAATTATCTTATATCACCCTTGTTGATCCCTATCAGAAACCTCTACAAATATTTCAACTTCATTCCCTGTCACCGTGAGAAAAACATGCACGTGTTTGTTATGAAGTATCCACAAGAAAAGTCTAAAACACATCCCTTGTTCTTCTAGTGTTGTAGCCTAAGTAGCCGATACATTTTGGATACGGGTACGGAGTATCTGAAATGTGAATACATAAATTTTTTTTTCGGCCCCGGATACGATGTTGGATACGGCAGTAAAAAAAATATATAAAAATTAAAAAATATATAAATTTCAGCCTTCTAAATAGGAATTAAGCTATTAACCACATATTATGCACGTGAAAGACAAGATAATAGACAAGATAAGTAGATAACTTATAAGTTATAAGCTAAATGAGTGAATAACCACTACAAACAAGTCATAATTTGTTAAAACTTAGAAACTTAAAAGCTTAAAAGTTAAATACTTAAATCAAACACAATGTGAATGTCATGATATATTAAATTCAATTTATTACACCAAATTCCAATGATCAAAGTTCAAACTATCTTTTAATATTCATCATACTCCTCTTCATCAAGAGGATCAACATCAACATCATCATCATTATGTGGTTCATTAAAACCACATCGACTTGAACCACTCCCACTAGGGCCACTGTCAGTTACACCCCCTTGTGCATGTAGGTTTCGTGGTGCCAAAGAAGTTTCCAATCCTTCATCATCTAATGGCAGGTGGGAAATGGAAGCATCTAAATGAACTATATCTGGATCAATATCCCAATGTTTTGTTGACCCTTCCTTGTACTCCGGCTGCTTGTGGGATAAAAGACGCAAGTTGGAATGTATGTATACCAAATCTTCAACCTTTTTAGCCCCCAATTTGTTGCGCTTCTGTGAGTGGATGAAGCTATATGTACTTCAGTTGTGCTCAGAGGAAGATGAACTTGCAACCTATTGAGGCAACGCAAAGTCAATGCAAAGTTTAAACTTAAAATTTTTAAAAACTGAAAGTTACAACAAAAAAGAAAGAGAATAAAAAAAACTTACCTGTGCCAAGACCTTGATGGCAAGAGGCTGCAAGTAAACTGATGCATGACCATGGAGGTACCACCACATATAAGCATCCATCTTGTATTTGCTCCGAAGAGTGAGAAGGCTATGACCCGTTTCTGCTATGAAATTGCCAAACTCTATCATAACCATGTCTTGGGCCTCAGGATCAAGGAAGAGCCTAGACAATGCCGCCGTATATCCCTCACTGACTTCCGCATCCCTATATGGTGCTATCCTCCCCGAAAAGGAGAGGATCTCTGTATTGTAGAATCTAAGAGTCAATGCAAAAGCAAGTAGATGTAGTGGGGTGGTCATTTTGTTCCACTGCTCAATGAGGATTGGTTGCACTTCTTTGAAATTTTTTTCCTTAGGATCTTGATCTTTTGCATTTATGATGGCTTTTATCTTCTCAATCATTGAGTCGATACCATCATATATCTCTCCTAGACATGGCTGATGCATGTCAGTAAAGCGGATCATGCTCATAATGGGCTCAGTAAAACTCAACAAATATTCTACTCGATCCTACCAAGTGTCATCTAAAATCATGGTCTTCACTTTTTGAGCCCGTACAATGTTTGATTGCCTCCATATAGCCCATAGGTTGGAAGTTATCATCCTGCCGAGTGCCTGTCGCACCTTCACAAGTCGTCTCAAGACGATTGTGTGTGATGCGAACCGAGTCTCAGCAACCTAACAAGAATGAGAAACAAAAATTAAAAAGAAAATTGAAAACTTTTGAATACTAATTATACTATATTTTAAAAATAAAAAACCTATATTTAAATTAAAGAAAAAAGAAAGTTTACCTTCAGCAGCTCCAAATGTGAGAATGATCTAAAGATGCCTTACAATTGGTGATAGTTGGTCACAAACATTTGGATCTCTTCACCCTCTGCATATACTTGTTGAATCCACTCTATTTTGGATTTCTGGTCACAAAAAATATGCCCATACCTTGCCTCAACTAACATCTCCGCGGCTTTGCAATTCTTGGTGTTGTCTGTTATGACTTGGACAATATTTTGAGGCCCCACCGCCTCAATGGATTTGAAGAGGATGTTGGCAATGAATTGAGCATTCTTCACTTGCCCCTCACAATCAACTGCTTTCAAAAACATTGCCCCTTTGGAGCATACTGCAACCACATTGATCAAAGGGCGGTTTCTTGCATCTTTCCATCCATAAAAAATGATGTGGACACACCTGTTTTGACCCATGAGTGTCTAATTGGTTGCAAGGAGGTTTTCACATATTTTTTTTGTTTATTCAATAGGGTGGTGGAGATCTTCTCATAGCCTGGTGATTTGTACCCTTTTGAGGCCTCATTGATGGCTTTCACCATCTCTTGCCAATAAGATGACCTCACAACATTAAATGAAAGTCCATTTGCATACACACATCTTGCAATGTGCTCATCTGCAATATCCCTACTCTCATATTGAAAGGCTTTTTCCAATGGTCCTTTTGTCTTCTCTTTCGTGAAAGGGGAGAATCCTTATCATCTATGGAGGTAGGTGCCATAAATGGATGTGGCATGGTCACATTTGGGGATGGGGCAACAGGAGGCCTCGTTGATCAAGATGAACCTTTTAATTTGGCCAATGGATGACCCGCTTTCAAAGCCAAAGTTGCCTCTGCATCTTCTTGTTCTTTGATATATGCCAAAACTTGTGCTTTTGGCACCCCAACATTATTTTTCCCCTTGCATGTTCTTATACCGTGACCTGGTATTGCGCACAAATGACTTTTCACCCGACTATAAGAGCCTTTGAATATTGATTCACACTCGTTGCATTTCCAAACAAAACACCCACCACCTGGAAGCTGTTCAAGTATTGTTACATGCCTCCATAATGGCGAATTTGGGTCAAATTCCTTGATCAAAGATTGCCTATAAGAGGTAGAACTTGTTGCCATTGTAGAAGTACCTACAAGGTTTAAAACCAATAACATAAGCAAAGCAAACAATGGCTAAAATTTAAAAATAAAACTTAAAAGTTAAACTCTTTGCCTTAGGGCATAACATGATAACATGCATTGAAAATTTTAAAAATTAAAAAGAAAAAACAGTTTAAAAATAAAAATTTCAATTGGGAAAAAATAAAATAATGAACATAAGCAAAAACATGAAGTGTGTGAAAGATTAAATAACAAAAAAAATGAGAAACAAACTTATAAGTTAAATAATAAAACTTAAAACCTTACCTTCTCTTAATAAACCACAAATCCTCCTTTCACTAAAATGCTCCTCAATGGCTTAGGAAAATACTTGCAATGCTTGTTGTTGAAGTATCAAACCCTAGACAAGCAAAATGAAAATTTGGAGGGCCAAAGATGAAATGAGGAAGGAGAGGTAAGTTTCTTTGCTTTATGTTTTGTTTTTGTGTTTTACTTTTGTTCTATTGTTTCTAGTTAACTTTTAAGGTTTAAAATAAAAGAAAATTATACTTTTTATTATTAAATGACTTTAAAAAGATGTTAAAAAAATATAAAAAAAAAGTGTTTTAGGCCCGAATACGTGGGTGGGAGCGGGAAGGGTACGACCGGTACCCCCCGGATACGGTTGGGTACGTCTACAGACCTACCTATACGTATCCGCAGGGTACCGACCGTATCCTTCCCGCTCCCGTACCTGGTACGTTTCGTACCGGTTTCAGGCCCCCCTACCGTATCGGTATCCTAGGTTGGAGCAGTACAAGATGGTCTTTCAAATAGGGGTTTACAAGGAATATGTCATCATACAAAGAATTTTGTGGCGACTTGGAAATTCAAATGAAATACAAGGGTTAGTCCAATCTAACATGACCAATTGAATTTTTTGACAAAAACCTATTACTTCATTGGCACTTGGCCAAAAATAGTTGCAGAAACAACACTCCTAATGTTTGAGGCATGAGAAGCCAATATACAAATAAACATGGAAGAGGACATTCCCTAGAATTATTTGACAAAGAATTCCAAAATGCCTCTATATGTTAGCTAAGATGGTCAATATGATTATCCTCTCTCTCTCTCTCTGATAATATTGATTAGGATATAAGTAGAAGACCATACTAGGGCCAACACACAAGCCAAAGATAAAGCCTAGAGGCATAATAGTTGTGGATCTCGAAGAGAGTAATCCACACTTGTGTTCAAGGTATAAGGTTCCAAAGCCTATATTGAAGACATGGGGATGGGGTCTTACAAGGATCCTTAGGGTTGTAAGAATTGAAATAATAAGCAAGAGCTAATCCTATACTAAGGGTTGTAATGCCATTAGGTGGTAAGCATGTGTTGTAAGGGAACAATAATGTTGTGGACAAAGATATGCTAAAATACTGTTGTTTAAAATATGATACATCAACATAATCAATCAACATAAAGGAAAGGATAGGGCTACGGATGGTTACCTTTGTGAAAACACTATTGGCACACTAGCCTTCTCCAAGATCAATAACAACTTGCGAGAGAATTGTCATGGGTGGATCAAAAGAGGCATAAGTGGAAGGCCTAAGTAGACCAAAGTTGGGGGTTCCAAAGACTAAGATGGACCTTGTTGGTGCAACTCTTATTCTTGTGGCACTATACACTTGCTTTTGGTAGTGGGAATGCAAAATTCCTTTCTGGAACGTGCGACAGGGATATCCCATGAGTATGGGTTAGCCTCATGCTTGTATTGTTCATTATTATGAATGAAGTTAATGCATTGGATTTCGGAGGATGCAATCACTCTCATAGGATGCATCCATGGGTACCTAATAGCAAGTTATATGATAGTTGAAGGTCTAAGACCATGATCTTGCATCTAAGGGGCTTTTGATTGTTCTTATCGAAGCCATGACAATTGAGTTGTGTCTTCTTAAGATCGTTATTAGAATATCCCAAGATCTTGATTACGAATAAGGATGATACATTGATTCCTGACCCTTCGTCCACTAAGACCTTCCTCACCCGAGCATCATTGACCATGACACTAATAAAGAGAGGAGGATCATCAACATGGTAAAGGATCAGCGGAATTAAGTTTTTCAAGGGAATTCCATTTAGGTTTTTGAATAGATTTGTATTGGTATTTTGGTTGAGAATTTAGATAAGTAGTTGGACCTTTGATGATTGGAAGAGATTTGTACTTAGGCCGAGGAACTCTTTCCTTAGGTTGAGTCTCCGTTGGTGGAGCGGGATCATCATTAGATTGATTGTTAGATGATGAAGTAGAGGTGACCTTAAGCAACATGTCGTCTTGAGATGACTTTTTAGGGTTTTGGACACAATCCTTATGTGTGGGATTTAGTCAATTGTTGACTTTGGTTGCATTCACATATTGGGAATTGAGATGATTTTGATCACAATGTCTTTTGATGGTGCCCAAAAAGTTGTTCATGGGTCCTTTTTTTAGGATTATGGACCATTCTAAGGTGTCGTTGAGTATTTTTTTGGCTTTGAGAAAGTGATTGGAATTTCTCATAGTGCTCCTTGGTGATTGCGTCATTAATCAAAATTACACCGAACATGAGATCGTAAGCGATTTTTTTGAGTTCACAACAATTCTCATAAGAGTGTCCAACATTAACACCAACAAAATTTATTGGGATCATTCCGTGTAGGTGTGGGCTTGGAAGGATCACTTTGATGTAATTAGGTACGAGCATTGTTTGCTTGAGTTATTGGTTAATTAAGGGCTGGTGGTGTAGGTGTTCATGAGTATTTGAACTACTCGGATTTGAAAAAGGCACGATTGATTTACCATTAGAAGATGGTTGGTTTTCAAATGAGCCGATAACATTGGTTACTACTTTGAAGGTATTTTTGGTTGGTTTTGGATTTGCTCAAATTCCCTTATAAGATAGTCTTGAATTTTTGCCTCTTCAAGGGCTTCCTCCAATGTGGTGGGGGAAAGGACTGTACCCTATAGTGTAACTTGGGATATAAGGTTGTGAGAAAGATTTGAAAAAGGTTTTGATCGACTTTATTTGCCAAGGATTTCCATCGCTTGATGAGATCTTGGGATGATTCATTGGATAGCTGTTTCATATTGATGAATTTTTCTAGAGCATTTTTTGGAAGATCATTTTGTCAAGATTACTTGATAAAAGCGTTGACTAAGACCTTCGATTCGGTGATTGAATAAGAGGGGAGTTGGCTATGCTATCCTAAAGCATCACCCATTGGGGTTTTTGCCAATAGTTGTGTAGTTGCTTATTTGTTTTTTTTTGATCCACTCTTCATAGAGGTTTCCAAAGGCTTTAAGATGGAAGGTGCGTCATAAGAAATGGTTGGATAAATCCCTCCTATGTCCACGGAAGAGATGAAAGGGGCTAAAGGTTCATTTGTAATGTTTGAAGAACCTTGTTGCGGATTGGAGGTTGAGGGATTGGGTTCCCATGATCACCCAAAAGCAACAAAGGGGAAGGACACTTGTTGGAAGTTTCCATTATGTGTTGTAGAGGTTGAGATGCCATTTGCAAAATATGGTTTTGCATTTGGGTCTTGTTATTATTGGTTTTAGCTTGCATATGGGTTATTTGATCCGATAATTTGATAAGCACTTTGTTATTATCAATTTGGTGGATTTTGGCAAGTTACAATAGGAGGATTTTTGATATTGTTGATGTTATTAATAGATGGGCCATCCTTGGATGGGTTGAGGCTCTCTATAAAAACCCTAAAAACTGATTTGATCATAGGCGATGATAACATTTAGGAGCTAATGGGAAAGAAACACGTGAATATGACTCAATCAAAATGTTGCGTGTTCGATTCATGTCAGGTTCACCATAATGTATGTTAGCTAAGATGGTCAATATGATTATCCTTTTTCTCTTTAATAATACAGATAATGATATAAGTAGAAGACCGTACCAAGGCCAAAACACAAGCCAAAGATAAAGCCTAAAAACGTACTAGTCGTGGATCTAGAAGAGTAGTCCACACTCGTATCAAAGGTATAGGGTTCTCAAACCTATATCTAAGATATGGGGACGGTGTCTTACTAGGATCCTTAGGGTTGTAAGAATTAAGATAATAAACAAGAGCTAATCCTAAAATAATGGTTGTATTCCACACTTGTATCGAAGGTGTAGGGTTCCAAAGCCTATATCTACGATATGGGGATGGTGTCTTACTAGGATCCTTGGGGTTGTAAGAATTAAGATAATAAACAAGAGCTAATCCTAAACTAAGGTTGTAATGCCATTAGGCGGTAAGCATGTGTTGTAAGGGAGCAATAATGTAATAAAGAAAGATATGCTACACTATCCTAATCTAATGCATTTTTTTTATTGATGGTAAAAGTAAGGATATGGTGAGGGCCTTAACCCTGTTACAAAAAGAAAATCAACAAATATGACAGTATAGAACTAGGTAGAGCAAAACAGATAGAAACGAAGGGGTTCTAGACCTCAGCTTACAAAAGGCTGACACCAAACATCGAAGCTGCAACAAACTTACAACATTACTATTCACTCAGGAAAAGAGTCCTTCCATTCTTGGCATAAGAAGTTAACATTGTCCTCTAGCTTTTGGAGATCCACATTTTTCTCTTAGAGCCTCCCATCTTCCCTATTCTACTTCCTTTTTTTACTGGAGTCACTTTCATCATTGCCTTCGGCACTCTTGCGGAGGCAACTCATTCATGAATATTACTGGCTGCGCTATTTTTTACAGCTGTTTTACTCATCTGAAGCAACTCATTCAACGTCTCCTTTGTCTTTTGCTGGTTTCTCTCCAAAATCTCCTCTCTCTCTTAGGCCGTGAAGGTCAACATCCCTATCAAGCTCTTGAGGTTGGCTGGGGAGATTTCCTCTTGCAACTATATTACTCTTTGGACCCGGAGGGGACTTGATGCAGGACGGGCTTCAAGTTCTCCAACTCCATCATAAGGCATTTCATTGGACTTTGCTGCAGTTTTAAATTCACCTCAACCACATCAACCCTTTTGATTAGGGAATCCCTAGACTCATCGATCAAATTATTCTCTTGGGCTTCACTGTTTCCCTTCTCCTTGACAACCTTACTAGAAGCAGGGAAGCCACATCAAATACTCTTGCACTCAAAGGACTCCCCATGACCCTTGAGGTTACAGTCCTCGCAGATGGCTTTTCCCTTATCCTTCTTGAGGTGGGCTTGGGCATTGCCCTTTTTTTCCTTCTTCTTGCCAAGGATTCTAATGACAATAGAGGTCGGTTTTTTCACATGTGTAGATCCTACACCCTGGTTCCCACCTTCAACAAATGAGACATTGGGGACCAAACCATAGGCAAGCTCTTGCGATTTAGCGAGATGATACAACATGAGGATAAGCCCTTGATGAATGGGGGCATCAATATTCCCTCCCTGATAGTCCATCACAAAGCCAACATTCTAATCTAATACATTATACACCAACGTAATCAATCAACCAACATAAAGGAAAAAGGTAGGGTTAGGGATACATACCTTTATGAAGACATTATTGGCACGTTAACCCCCTCTAGGTTAGTAACACCTTGTGATAGAGTTGTCATGTGTGGATTACAAGTGGGATATGTATAAGACCTAAGTAGACCAAAGTTGAGGATTCTAAAGACTAAGATGGAACTATTCGTTACAATTTTTATTCTTGTGGTTCCTAGTAACCCAATGCTCCAATGATGACCTCCAAGTATAAGCTTCACTTCGACCCTAAACCTCTTTAATCTTTAAGGGAAGATTTGCGAATGAAGGCAATGTAGATCATGGGATGCTATCTTTAAGAAACGACAACACCTATTTATAGGAGAACATAACTTGAAGTAACTACTCAACATAGTCGACAACATCGACCATGGTTGATGTAATGGTCGGATTACAAACAATCCATAAAAGGTAAAAGGAGAGGAGAGAGAACGAAGGTAGAGAAAACACTTGGAGAGGGTGTGAAGGGGATCCGAAGGTGATTTGAAGGTGGTTTGAAGGTGTTATAGAAGGATGATATGAAGCTGGTAGTGCTAAAGATATCAAGTGGTAGAAGGAAGGTACATGAGGGAAAGCTAGGGTGAGTGCCACTACAATCTCTCATTAAGTATTGCTAACCAACCCAAACCACACTCCCAGTGTGTTCCTTAAAGCACGCATTTAAGGAGGTTAATGCCCCAACAATGTGCAAAGAGAAATCATTAGTAAGCATGAAAACTAAGGTATATATAACCTTAACAACATCTAAGCCTTAAGGTGAACAAGTGAAGTACCTCACTAAACTAGAGAGAGGTAGAGAGGAGAGAAATAACACCATTTTTCCCACAATCAATTTTCTCAAAACAAGCAACCAAATGGATATCCATAAAATCATATGATAGTGTCTACAAGTTTTTCTGCCAATTATTTGACTTGATAAGGTCCACGGCAATGTTCTTTCATTTTGCTACAAGTTTGCGAAAATATCCAAATTAGCCCAAGTGGCTATAAAATTGTGTTCGAAAGCCGATTTCCGATGATCAAACACACCATGTGACAAATCCTATACACTCTTCTATATACAGGGAAAACATTGGAGTTGACAGAATTCAAATCTAGTAGACAAGGTTCGAATGGCAACTACCTTTTCGGAGCAACCAATTGTAAATGCGCTAGTTTGACCTTGTTGCCCAACGACCGGAGGCGTACAAAATCCCCTTGTAAAACTAGCTTGAAAAGTGATTTTCTCAGAACTAAGGATTGGTAGTGATTGTCACGGATAAATACTAGAGGTATGCGGAGGCCGAATTCCATTTCTCTGCCTAGGGCCTAAACTGCAAGCCCAAACCAAATTGAACTTGTAACTTTCAACAACAATCTAAAGCTGCAAAAAGGTCAACATGGCTCTTAGAGGGGTGACGAAAAATGCATGAACGAACATTCAAAGTCATTCTAAGGTTCGATATAGTACTTCAAGTGACAAGGAACACAGTCAAAACTTGACTTTCCCATTTCGGGGTTTGGAGAGGTGTTTTGCGCTCACAAACATTTCTTCAATTGCGTAGAAAAGAGAAAATTTCATTGTTTTGTGCTACGATTCGTTTTAATTACCTGAAAGCATATTCTTCCTTTGCTTTTATTTTAGATATCATTGTAAAGGAAAATCGGGAACTAGAAGTATGAAAATCATGCAAGATAGAGATGAGAAAACCATGCCTGTCAGCTGAACTGGCGAGTGCACAAGGATCAAACTGAGCCCAAATCACGACTGTCCACAACTTCAAGAATTTGTCAGATAGTTCTCATGCCAAGCCTGCGCTTCCACATTTTTCATGGAAGTGTACCTGGCCGCGACAACCACTGAAAGATAAAATTCACTTTCCATTATACTGAGGTGGATGTTTGTACACATATCTTAAGCTCCCATACTGGCACGGCTAGGATGATATGGCACAGGCTGCAAAGTCTAGCAGTACACCTGCCAAGTTAGTTGCTTGAACATTTCAAAGGCCTTTTTCAAAAACTCATTTTGTGCATATCATGCAACCATTGTTGTTTCATGAGGCCGTGCTTCTTTTAGGCATTCTAATAAACGATCCACGTTCCTTATCTATCTTTCTACAGCCAAGGGCTTGAAATTTTTCCAAGGCGTTTACAAACCTATTTTGTGCATATTCTGTAATCATTTGCAGTCCATGCGGCCTCATTTCTTTCAGGAATTTTGTCAAACAGTTCATGTGCTCGCTGTATGCGTCCATGAGAACACATTTCTTTTATGCATTTTGCCAATAGTCCTCACGCCTTGTCTTTATTTCCATTCCTTTTTTTTTCTTTTTATACACTGCAACCAAAAGTCATACAATGCCAATGCCATCCACTGCCAATCTAAAACTCACAACACTATGAAATGCGGCTAGTTGGAGAAGATGTTGGTCCATGCGTCCTCACTTCTTTCAGACATTTTATCAAACAGTTCGCATGCCTTGAGTATGCTTCCACATTTAGTATACATATCTACTAGAGCACCTGTAGCTACAACATCTCATAAAAATCCCGCCCCTTCTTCACCACACCTTGGCTGCCACTCATACCTTGTTCCAAAGCTTCCATTTTAACATAGGTTGAGAGTATGCTGGCTAAGGTTTTAGAGTCTAGTCTTACACCTGCCGACTGCATTTTCTTGAAGGATTTCCTCGGCCCTCTTCCTTGGCGGCCGCCTAGCTCCCCAAACAAGGCCAAAAAGAAGAGCACCAAAATAAACAAACCCTAATTTGCCCTTTCCACAAGCTTTACTAATATATATTTTTTAAACAATTAACCATTATGCATATATGTTTTTTTATCTTATCTTATTTTATATATATATATATATATACTTTTGTTTTATTTTAATATTTTAAGATTTTCATTGTCGTTTCATTATTTTTGTTTTATGATTATTTTTAATTTTTTTTTAATCATTTGTTAGTATTTTTGTAACTACATATATTTTTTGTATTTGTTATTGATGACTACGATACGAAGAAAACAAAACTATTGTGAATCCATTTTGCATATTGAATCATGTGAAGACATGGTCAATTAGCTTGTAAATGTCCGCCAAAGGAAAAAGAATCAATACCAATCCATCAACATGGATTCACCCTAACACATCATGGGGTGGGTAACGATACACTTATAAGGTGATTTGCTATTGTCTCGTAATGGGGTCCGACATTGGGATTGTCTCGGGGTACTGATGAGGTGGCTCGCACACTTGCTAGCCATGTGCTACGGAGCATGGCTGTGCAAAGGCGTTTACAACACACTTTTTTGACAGAGAGGATCCACCTCCCCTCTGACTGGGCTTAGCAAAGCGGGGCACTATAGGCATGAGATCCAGATTATGGGAGCACTACAACATGTTCCTTCACCTTGATATGATGATACTTAGACATAAGTTTACAATTGCTTGAGGACAAGCAATTTTGGGAAGGGAGGATTGTAATGTCCCCTTTTTCAAACTAGCACCAATTGAAGACTTCTCACCATTTCTCTTCTCGTGGCCAAGAAGGAATTGCATGAGAGAAGTCCCCAGGTTTCGTTTTCATTTTCTTTTATTGTTATTAATGTTTTTCTTTGATGTTTTACTCCTTAAGGGAGGTTGGTTGGGATTATAATGCTCCCAACATGAAATTAAAAGATAAGGTAAAGCTCATTAAGAGGTCGGCAAGATTGGGAAGTTTCCAACATGGAATTAGAAAATAAAACAAGCTTAAGAGGTCAGTCTACACCTTATGGCTCTTGCCGCCAACCAAAGGGTATAAGAGGAGTCTTAGGGGCTCATTTGCACATCACTTTTTGGCATAAACACTTTATACTTGGCCTCTAGGGCTGATTGCTCTAAGTCCATTCCACTATCGGGCAACAATCCATTAGTGTGGCGTTGAAGGAGGACAAAACCATTCCTTGTGGGAGATTGGAGGACGGAAACCCTTCAATTTGGTGGTGTCGAATACCTTCATTGAAGACCATCTTGCTGGTTTGCATCTAGGGCATCAAGGAGTTATTTAAGGGTTTTAATATTATTTAGAGCCCCTCCTAGAGAGCGACTTGCATAGAAGATCATTTGGGTGCCTTCTAGGGCAAAAAACTTAATCATTATTTGATAATCAGATTTGACATAATTCTAAGGCTGGTTTCTATCATATTTCGCCATTGTTGGGGTTAGAGACTCCATTTTTGGTCATTTCTCTTGGCTGTACTTCTGCTGTTTATAATTAAATTTCTAGCTGAGTATTTCATTGGATTTTATAGTGAAAAGTGTCCCAAAATATTCTTAAACTGTTTATCTATGTTGTAGATGATTTCTATGGTGATATTTGGTTGAATTTTCACTCTTTACAAGCTGGTGTTCACTGCTGTTCCAAATTTCAGTCTGCTGTTATAAAAATCAGAATTTACTTCACTTGGTGTTTGTTTAATTTCCTTGTTTTGCAGTTTCATCCCTCAAACGGGACATTACATGTTACCGCCAACTAAGACCTCTAACATGATCCTTGTCGACCCTGGACACCATGAAGGTCCTTAAACAAGCTGACGAACTCGATTTGATGCCTTAACGAGATGAGTTTCGAAACCCATTTAGCATTTCATTCACTTGTGGTGACGTTCCCATTTTAAGAAAATACAATTGGTTTTGGCTTACGGTTGCCGCGTCAATTGGGCGAATGTGAAAAACCACCCCCACCTACCTCCAAACCTCCAAAAGGAGAATTGAAACCAACTCTCAGTTCTGCGAAAATGCTTTTGGAAGCTAGATTTGCAAGTGGGTTTTGGGGCCCACTGGTTATGCAACAAGAGTGTTCGACGCGTTTACGATAATCGGCCCCAGAGTCTCCTTTGTAACTTGAGCCTTGTTCGTCATAATCGACTTCCGTTGAATCCGACGAGTTCTTTGTATATATAGGAGTAAGTAGGAATCGACAAAACTTGTGCTTGAACTTTAAATGAGTGTTTTTGGGACCCAAAATTTAAGAACTTTAGCCATTTTGGTCAATTTTCGCAAACTTGCAACTGTGGCTAGAAAATCCTTGAGGCTCCCATTCGACTTGTAATTACTCATGAAACCTTTTAATATCGTCATAGTACTATGTGGAGCATGATTTAATCAATTGCTTTGTATGAATGAATTTCAAAATTTATGATGTTTTCTCTCTCCTCCCTCTTCTCTCTCCAAAAATAACTATGCAATTGTGGTTGGTCTTGAAAATGTAGATGGATTAGAAATAGAAATGGATATGAAATGTAAATGGTTATGATATTGTGAATTGAAAAGAAAACGTCTCCTAGTCTCTCTTTAGAATTGAAAAAGAAAAGTGCAAATGAATGTGGAAGTGTGAATGTGTGAAGAAATGTTCTCTCTCTCTCTCTCTCCCTCTCTCCCTATCTCTATCTCTCTCCACTCTTTTTTTGGTTTGCTTGAAATGATGGATGCGTTGGTTTATGCTTGAGTGTAAGGGTTTTTCATGTCAGGCCTAAGACTGACCCTGCGTTGGTTGCAGGTACTTCAAGAAGGATGAAAAATGTGATATGTTTTTATTAATGAGTTGGCAATAAATTGTGTATTAGAGAGAATGCAATATATAAATTAGTGTGTTGAGAGCCATTGTTTTCTTGAACTACTATGTTTTGAGCACTGTACATGGGAGAACTATTTGGCTTGTATCTATTTGCATTTTAAACTAACCTTTTCAACATCAGCAAGGGTGACACCTAATGGGTGTAGGACCAACCATGTAGAAATCATGTTAATTAATAAAGAGGATAGTTAACAGTGTAAACTAGTAAAAAGTGTAATGTTTACTTTGTGGTTTTTTCATGCCTATTTGGATTTAATTAAGTAAAGTTAGACTTGCCCAAGAACCAGTCTAAGGATAGTTGCTCGTATGGTTAATCTCAGGGTGGTAATAGACCTTCATTTATTCCTTGGGGTACCCTCATGAAATATAACTTTTCGAGCGTTGCTTTTAAAACCTTGTAATAGGCCTTGCATGTGCGTGAGTGTGGATGTTGTAATGTTAATGGAATTGTAAGTGTTTGGAAAAACTAAAAGGTGATGTGGATCCAGTTGCAAGAGGTTGAAATACCTCCAAAACACACAAACAATTTGCAAAAAAATTAGAAGCTTCAAAATAGTTTTCTTTTCATTTTGGAATCCACACTAATCTTTTACAACCTTACAATCTTCCTTTTATTTCCCACTATCTCTAGGAAAACCCTAAAATGCGAAAAAAACCCTAAAACTCAAAAAACCCTAAAAAATAAAACACCTCGGATGGACCCCAATTTTTGCGTACAAAATATGCCTTTGTAAATTAAGGCGTATGCCAAATATTGGCTTATTACATAAAACATAACAAAAGATATTAAAACTCTAAGTGCTAGACAAAACCACTAAGAAGGTTCATAGCCAATTTTAGACCACTAGATGAATGAATTGGGCCCCCCAAAAATGCCAAAGAGTCACCCAACCTTTCTAGAGAGGTTGGCATGGCACATTACTAATCAAGATCTAACACCATGGAAAATTTCAAGACGATCCGATGGTCGGATCAAAAGTTATGGTCTCCGAAAGTTATGTTCCCGCATCATTTTCCCCTGGTTGAAAAGAATTCTGCACCTGTGAATTTAGTTGATGGAATTCATCCAATTTTCCATTGTCAATCTTCAACTCCCACTCAGGAATCTAGGTATTTTCTTCCCGCGACAAACCTTCCCACTGCACCAAATATTCGTTGTAGCTCCCATGTCTAGTAGTGACTGTCTTTTGGTCCAAGACACGCATTACCTTGTCCTTTTTCTTCTTTGGCATCTGCTGCTCCCAGTTTATTTCTTCCTCCTCCACGACATTTTCCTCATGACCTGGAAACTTATATAAGTCAGAAACATTAAAAACTGGTGAAATAGCAAAGTTGTTAGGTAGCTCCACCTTATAGGCATTATCACTCATTTTCTTCAGAATCCTACATGGCCCAATCTTCTTATACTTTAGTTTATTATATGTCCCCTTTGGAAACCTCTCCTTTATAAGATGAACCATCACCATATCTCCTTCTTCAAATACATTTACTCTCCTACTAGCATCTACAACTGCTTTATATTGGGCATTACTAACTTTCAACTTTTCCCTCACTTCTTCCTGCAATTGTAGCATGTGTTCTGCAAATGCTTCTGCATCATCACTGGTTTTATCTTCACCAGGTAGCACAATCAGATCTAGGACTCCCTTGGGGTTCCTACCATATACAATCTGGAAAGGAGACCTCTTTGTTGACCTGTTTACCGAGCTGTTATAAGCAAAATCAACTTGTGGTAAAGCCAAGTCCCATTGTTTTGGCTTTTCTCCAACTATGCAACGTAGGAGATTTCCCAAGATTTTGTTCACTACTTTTGTCTACCCATCAGTCTGGGGGTGATATGCACTACTGAACTGTAGTTGTGTCCCCATTTTCCTCCATAGAGTCTTCCAAAAGTGACTCAAAAACTTTGTGTCCCGATCTGAAGTGATCATTCTTGGAACTCCATGCAACCTAACCACTTCTTAAAAAAAACAAATCTGCAACTCTAGAAGCATCATTAGTTGTCTTACAAGCAATGAAATGTGCCATCTTAGAGAATCTATCAACCACAACAAAGATAGAATCATTCCCTCGTTGTGTGTTAGGAAGTCCTAACATGAAATCCATACTCAAATCAACCCATGGCCATGTAGGGATAGGTAATGGCATATACAACCCAATATTTTGTGCATGGCCCTTAGCCATTTGGCACACTCTACATCTTGATACGATCCTACTTATGTCCCTCTTTACCTTTGGCCAATAATACTTTTCTACCACAAGATCAGTTGTCTTACTTATACCAAAGTGTCAGCCAACCCTCATTATGTAATTCTCTTATAATATTTTCTCTCATTGAACCACTAGGGATGCACAATTATTTTCCCTTGAATAAATAACCATCCTGCATCAAATAATCAGAAGAACCACTACCCACTTGTAAGGGTCCTTACATTGTCTCACAACATCACCAAAATTTGGATCACCTTCATACAATTCCTTAACTACCTCAAACCCTACTACTTCATTTTCCATTGTTATCAAAAGTGCTACACACCTACTCAAGGCATCAACAACTTGATTCTTCTTACCCGAATTATGCTTTAAGACAAAAGTATATTCTTGCAAAAATGAAACCCACTTTGCATGCCTACTATTTAGTTTCTTCTGTGTGTTTACATACCTCAATGCTTCATGGTCAGTAAAGAGTACAAATTCCTTAGCTACCAAGTAATGTCTTCCAATGCCTTAATGCCTCAAGAATAGCATAAAATTCCACATCATAAGTAAAATATTTCCTCGTGACTTCATTTAGCTTTTCACTGAAGAATTTCATAGGTCGTCCTTCTTGACTCGGTACAAATCCAATCCCGACATGTGAGGCATCATAATCAACTTCAAAGACCTTGCTAAAATCTGACAATACCAAAACAGGTGCCTCTGACACTTTCTTCTTCAACAATTCAAAACTAATTGTTGCTACCTTGGTCCATACAAACTCCTTTCCCTTCGTACACTCTATTATGGGTGTGGCAATGCTACTGAAATTCCTGATGAACTTCCTATAAAAATTTACCAATCCATGAAAACTATGAACCTCTATCACATTCCTTGGAATAGGCCATTCTAAAATTGCCTTCACTTTTTCCTCATCCATCCTCACTCCATCCTCTGAGATGACAAACCTTAAAAAAAACTATACTTTTCTAAAGAAATCTACACTTCTTTAAGTTTGCATACAAACTCTCTTTTTGTAACAATTCTAACACCAATTTCAAATGCAACAAGTGTTCTTCCATTGTCCTTCTGAATATCAAAATATCATCAAAATAGACAACCCAAAACTTACCATTATATTCTCAGTACTATTATCAACATCATGAATGTCACTGGCAACATAAGATATCCCAAATGGCAGCTCACCATCCACTCATAAATCCATCTTTTGTTCACTGAAATTCATTTTCCATTCATTCCAGATTGACGGATTCAAAAGTAATACCCACTCCAAGTTTTAATAAAATATCAAGCTCCCGCAAGCACGTCTAAGAAAATCTCCAATCTTAGGAGTTAGGAACCGATACTTAATTGTAATTTTATATTATGGCCCTACTATCCACACATCAAAAGATTCCAGTCTCCATCCTGATTTGGAGTCAATAGTGGGGTAGTTGCACATGGACTCATGCTTTCTCTCACTAGCCCTTATTTGTAGGTATGTCACTTAATGCCTATTAAATCATCACTCTATTGACTAGACTCAAGTTTCCTTTCATTCTCCTTTCTTCGGCTAATCAGAAGGAAGAAAATGGTTCCTTCTGCTTGAGGGTCCTAGGATCAAATCAATAAGCTTGTATGGTAAGAACTTTTAAAATGAATTTAGTTCCTCTAGAGGTCGCCGCTGCTAAACCCGCTGATCATTTCATTGTAGGAAGTAGGAGCATTCAACGTATGTGTCGGAAAGTCCTTCTCCCTCACCAGAAGTCCTTCGTGAAATCATGGTAATAGAGGGTAAATTAGTTGTTTTATGCATAATCAAGATAAAGGAGTAATGGTCCGTCTGACCCCTGGATAGGTTGCAATTATGAGGAGAGAGAAATGGCATAATTGGAATCCTCTGCCAAATTTAGAACTGTTAAGCTCTTTACAGCTAGAGCTAAAAAGAAGCTAGTCTAATAAACCCTAGGGAGCTTTCGATGTCAAATGAATCGTGAGAGATTTCAAGGAATGTACAGTAAAGTTTGCAGGTGAATGATAAGATGATGTCTGGTGTTGAGGTGAATTTTGGTGTAAATAACTCTTTTACTCCTTGAAGATTTAGATTAAACTCCTTAAAAAATAAAATATTGCATTGGGTGAATGAATCTTTTGAGCCACCTACTGAATTTCTCAGACTGGAGCATCACAGTCACCTTGACAATATAAGAAGCTAAATTTAGGATGAATGGATTTATATGAAATCTTATAGCTTTTGAAACGGCACTTCGGATTTTGACCAGATTAGAACAATTATGTGCTCTCGGGGTTTTCCCGACAAAATGGGAAGAGCTTGTGCCCTAGAATGGTTTCAAGATAAATCTTATGAAATTTTGTGAGCACCTATGCCCAGGGAACATCTAGTCAGTGTGCCAAATTTGAGAAACTCACATGTGTCAAACATTTAGCATACCTCTAACTGTGACAGTGCAAGAGTAAAGGAAATTGAGTGCATGGTATTGAAGTGATGGAGTTAATGCCAATTCCTAAACTCCATATACTCTATGATTTTGACATGATAGAAGTGGATCTATGCTCCTCCAGGTGATATCATTCTCAAGTTCTACTAAAGCTCAGATGGCCAAAGGCCTCCTTGACTTGTAGGAATAATTTACATGTGAGGCATCAAAATCATCAAAGGAACATGATAAAATTTTGGGATATATCAGTACACCATAAACTTTATTTTCTTCAACTCTATTCAAAACTATTGGCTACTCATGAGATGTTAACCCCTTGCAAAAGAGTGTCTGCTTAAGGGTAAAATGGCCTCAAAAGGAAAGAAGGGGCAAAAAGTGGCAGAATCCATGTGACTAGAAGGACGTGAGTTATCACATTTGTTGGGTAGGGAATTTCTAAGGTCTTAGAGGTGACTCAGGGTCCCTATATCAAGGTTTGGGCAACCTTGGTCGTAGTGACACTAAAATGGAAAGAAGAGAAATTCTTTAGCATTGCATAAAATGGGTTTTCATATGACCTATTATGTAACACCAGACTGGGGATGAATATAAGTATATATCTTATAGGTTCTAATGAATATATAAATATATATGGTGTTAGAAAAAAAATATTCACCATTTTATAAGCCTATGCAATAGTTGGATCAACCTCATGAATGTAATATGGTGTAAAGGGATAGTGGATCACCATCCACTCGTACAATTAATCTTTTGTTTTGAAAGTTCATTTTCCATTGATCCCCTTCAAATGATTTGAATGAGTGAATAGTACCCACTCCGTAGTGCATGATTTTACTAAAATATCATGCTCCTGAAGAGTTAGCATGTCCATCATATCATCCAATATTGGAATTGGGAACCAATACTTAATTGTGATTTTATTTATTGCTCTACTATCCACACACATTCTCCAGTCTCCATCCTTTTTAGGAGTCAATAATGTTCTAGAGTTGCACATGGACTGAACATGCTTTCTCTCATGAACCCTTTATGTATTAGATTTGTCACTTGCCTTTTCAACTCCTCACTCTAGTCAAGTTCATCTTATAGGTTGCTTGATTTTGAAGGGCCAATATTGGACATCAAATTAATATTGTGTTGTATATCCCGCTTCGGAGGTAACTCATTTGGTAGCTCATCTGGTATGACATCTTTGTATTCTTTTAGTACCTTTGCTGCCGCAACGGGTATATCAAAGGCCTCTATTTCCACCTTCTTTGACATCAGTGCATAACACCAACCAACTTCTTCCATTTCTGCAACAAACTCTTTTGTAGCCAACAAGCCCTCACTCTTCTCTTCTTCCTTGAAGGGTAACAAGACCACCTTTACACCATCCTTCCAAAAAGTATAAGTATTTTTCCCTCCATCATGTGTAACCTTTATATCATATTGTCAAGGCCTCCCCAATAATATATGGCATGCATCCATCGGGATAACATCAAGCCACACCTCATCCTTGTAGGTATTCCCAATCGAAAAATTTATAAGGCATATTTTATCTATGATTACCTCATTCCCTTTCTTGAACCATGATATATAATAGGGATACAAGTACTTCTCACATTTTAGACTGAGTTTATCAACCATCACAGTTGAGACCATATTTTCACAACTACCACCATCAATAATAATTTTACATACCTTTCCTCCAGAGGTGCATCTTGTTCGAAAGATATTTGTCCATAGACAAGAATCAACACCAACACCATCTTGTTCTTTCTCCTTCCTTGGGATGATCATCATCCTCCTTATCATGATGGTTTCACCCAAGTTTGCAGCAACCTCCATTTCTTCTTATTCTTCAACTTCAACCAAGTTTACTCATGGTTGTTCTCACTTGTCATCTATCTTGTGTAGGATAGTGTGGACACTCAAAAGCTTTGTTCCCTTCTTCACCACATCAGTAACAGGTATACTTCCTTTGGGGGCTATTCCAACCCCATCCTCCATTATAACCTCTTCCCCTCTGAAACCCCCTACCTCTTTGGTAGTTACCACGGCTTTGACCAGATTCTTCGTGCCCTTCTGCATTAGAGGATTCACCTTTTATAGAATCAAATCTACCTCTTCCTCTCATTGGAGATGATGATGGTCCTCTCTTCACACCTCTTCTAAAATTACTCCTCTTGTTCTTTTCTTCTGCTTTTAATGTGAGTTGATAAGCATCATCTAGGCTATGGATCTGGAGCATACTCAGTTCATCTTGTATGGTATAACTCAACCCATTTACATACCTTGTAGCCTTTTATTCTTCATACTCTCCTTGTTCCACCCAGATTGATAGCTTGTAAAATTCATTGGTATACTCTTCAATGTTGAGATCCTTCTGTCTTAGGTTTTGAAACCTTTGAAATAGTGTTTGGGCATAATCTATAGGAAGAAAATTTTCTTTCAACTTCTTCACCATTTTATTCCAATTTCGAATCTTACCCTTTCCTTTCCTTTGTCTTTCATTTTGTAGGTGATCCCACTAGATCAATGCATGTCTGACCAACTTAGTGCATGCAAACTTAACCTTCTTCTCCTCTAAAAGGGTTTTCCACTCAAATAATTTTTCCATGTGATTCAACCAGTCAATCAACTCCTTTGGTCATAACCCTCCACCATAATCAAGAACATTAATCTTGATGTCGTCATTCTTTCCCTCTAAAGCTTGGATCAATCTCTCCTCAAATGGTCTCTCATTCAAGGTGTCTTCATCTCTCTCATTTTCTTCTTCATTTCCTCCTTCATTCATTAATGGAGGTAATTCTTCAGTATCACTATTTGGGTCTACATCCCCATTTGCATGTCTCCTTCTAAGGCATGTAACTTCTCCTATGAGCTCAACAACTTGTATTTGTAGCTCCTGCATATGCCTATTCATCTGGGCATAACCTCCCCTCCCATGTCTAGCCATGCTTATATAAAATAGAGGTAATAAATTACACAGACAAATGTAATATATATTACCTTCACCATTCCCGCAAGATCCAAATCCTTCTCTGATACCAATTGATGTGGATCCAACTGCAAGAGATCGAAATACCTCCATAACACACATAAATAGTTTGCAAAAAACCAAAAGTTTCAAAATAGTTTTTATTCTCATTTTCGGAATCCACAGTCCTCTTTTACAACCTTACAATCATCCTTTTATTTCCCACTATCTCTAATAAAACCCTAAAATGCGAAAAAAAACTGCAAAAAAAAACTAAAAAAGTAAAACACCTTGGATAGACCCAACTTTTGCGTAAAAAATATGTATTTGTAAATTAAGGTTTATGTCAAATCTTATTTTATTACATAAAACATAACAAAAGATATTAAAACTCGCTAGACAAGTGCTAGAAAAAACCACCAAAAAGGGTTGGAGCCAATTTTAGACCACTAGATGAATGAATTGGGCCCCATGTAATAACCCTTTCGAGGGTTTTTACGCCGAAGGCGTTTTCCCTATGGGAAAGGGCTTTGCGGACATTCATGGGACTATGTCAAATTTGACGGCCTAAATGACAGTGTGCAAATTTGCTATTTTTAACAATTTTGCTTTTCCAATTTTTATTTTTGCATATTTGCTATTTTTAACATTTTTGTTTTTCCAATTTTGCATGCAGCGGTGGGTTTGCTATTTTTAAGTTTTGTTTTTTAGCTTTCGCATGCAATAGTCTTTAAATACACACATCCAACACATTCTTCAGCACTGTTGGAAGTAAGATCGAGGTCTCCACAAATTTGTTTCACTTCATCTGGAGCAAGTTCAGAAGCAGAGTTTCAAAATACGGCTGTGTGCATTTAGGTATTTACAGTACTTTTGATCTTTATTATTTTAAGCTTGGGCATAGATAGAATGTATAGTCGTAGATGCAATGATAGCAGGATACACCAAAAAATGGTTTTTTATTATTTTTGATGCGATTCTTTTGATCTGTATGCCTTTCCGTTATGACTTGAACAAGCGGCCAAATTAATAAAATATGAAATAATTGTAGTATGTAGCCACTAGGCTTTATTATTCCTACCATTTTTTCCCCTGAGAACACGTTAATAGTGAAGTTCTATGGCGATTAAGTAATTCGAATTGAGTGGCAAATTGCAGGTCCTTGTTGTACATGTTAAGGGCCTCGAACAATTGGGGAAAGGAAAATAAATTCCTTGATATGCCATGTAAAAAGTAAAATTTAGAACTCTTTTATTGTTGTCAATAGGTGAATATAACACAGAACCAAAAAGTAGTTGCAATAGTAACATTAAAAAATGAAAGATAACTCTTTTTTTCCATAGGTCGAAAGTTATTGAGAGTTTTCCAAGCATTTGTAAATCTCTAAGGCATGTCTGTTGGATTTTAAGATTAAAACTAACAATCCAATATGTCCTCTACGTAGAATTCCTCAACATTACCCACTCAAAGTCCACGAATATTAGATTTGTTGAGTGGGGGTTCTCATATTTGTATCCAATCTTTAAATAGTTGAATGTGGTTAGATTCAAACACTGCGTCTAATTTGTTGTTATTCCTTGTGACTTTTGATTAAAATTTTATGGCAAATTGTAGTAATCATGGATTACCTTTTCCTTCTATGGAGCGCTATTCTATCCCTCCCTTTTGTTTTCCGCTTTGATGAACTATTATTTTGTCAATATAGATTTTGAAGTTGGACCTTGATGCAATGCTGATACTTGCAATTTGAAACAATCTTTCCTACATGATTAAAAAAAAACAGAGGATAACTTCTAACTCATTTTTTTTACCACACTATCATCTTTCCACATTAATATGGACTGTGGAAGCCTGAAATTATTAGCAGAGAAATGTTTTTTCAAATCTGTATAATATTTTTGAGATCTGAAGAAAGCCTGCAACATAACAACTATTTTGAAATTATCAACATTATCCATTTAGGACAAAATAAATGTCATTTTTGTAATGTGGAGATTATGTTATGTATGACTTGTTGGTTGCTAGCTTCTCGCTATTAAGTATTGTGCTTTTGCTCCCATACATTGAATGTTTATCAACACTTGGAGCAAGAAAAAAAGAGGAAGCGAGACTACTATCACTCAACCCGTCATAAATACTACACTCTTCTTATATAGCACCTCCGCTACTACTTTACTCAACACTTCTTCTATCCTAAGTGGCATTTCTGTTCAAGGGGTATCAAATGTATTCATGTTTACCTGAAATAAAATTGCCCACAAAAGGCTACCATTCATGATGTAATTCTTCAAATGTACGGAGGTCTTCATGTATACATGTTTAGTTGAAATGTCATGATATAAGATTTGCAACTTTTTAGGTACGAATCTATAACAAATTTAAATCTACACATACAACATTTCAATGTAATGTCGCATCTATATTCCTACACTACCACTATCAATCACACGCCCTATCGAGTGTATAGAAGACTTCATGAATACATGTTTAATTCAAATAAACTACTACCCATAACGCTAACACTCATGATATAAGAATTGCACAAGGCTATGTATGAATTTGTAACAAGTTTGAAATGTAGAGATGAAACCTTTAAATGAAATGATATCTACACTTCAAATCAATCAAACCCCTTAACAACATCAACTACAAAAGTAATAACTATCTCTCTAAATCAAATAACATATACCATTCGGCGTTCACATTGCATTGTACACATGCGATTGCTAGTTATTAAATATTATATATGCAAATTTGAAACTGAAAATTGCAGCAAAATGAACACTAAAACCAGCGACTTATACTCGCCACTATTTTTTATATGATATTTGGAATTTTTAGTAGCCAATACAACCAACAAACACTAAAAACACACTGCTAGAAATGAAATACACACTGCTGGAAATGAAATACACATTGGAAATTGCAGCCACAAAATAATTATGAAATATAGATATAGAGGTCTCCAAAACTTATGCAACTCAAGATTCTGGCCTTTAAAAATATGGCAAATAGGAGTACAAAACCAGATTTATCAAATTCCTTTTCAATGTCTTCAAACCCTACACTAGGTAGGTCGCTCCACCCTAGAAAAATAGTATAACTGCTAGAAATGCCAAGATCTTCAAATCGGTTTCCTTCTTCAATGCCAAATGGTGATGAAAGGTTTTCGTCCTTTACCCAAGTCTAATGAAGGGTTTTCGTCCTTCAAGAAGACCTCACATGAGGGTTTTCGTCCCCAAGTGGATGACTAAGGAGCAGCAAGCTCTTTTTGCCAAGTATAGAGAAAATACGCCAAGCTAGATGCAAATAAACTCTCTTCTCCTTTTATATCTTTCCTTTGGCGCCAAAACTTATTTAGGCAAGACCGACCTATATAAAACAAAAGAACACTATATAAAATATTATAATATTAGATAATATATATTATAAAGTGCTCAAGGGTATTCTCCTTCATTTCTTCTTCTTTGCCATGGAGAAGGGATGGCAAGAACAATTTCCAGCTCTTAGGTGGGAAAAAGGGACATTACAGCCTCGAAAAAATACCGAAAAGTCACCCAACCTTTTTGGAAAAATTTGCGTGGCACACTACTAATCGAAATCATCAATGTGGAAAATTTTAAGACGATCCGACGGTTGGATCAAAAGTTATGGTCTCCGGAAGTTATGCTCCCGCATTAAAAAGAGACATGAGGAGTAGGGTTTGCATCTAGCCTCGTTAGATATTTTGTAAGATAAAATTTTAATGAGGGGTAATGCAAGCTAAATTAGGAAGCGCATTGTAGGAGCGTAACTAAACATGTTGGAGTATAAAAGACACTAGCAATTATGTTAAGAAACAATTTCAATAAAGTAAACATTTAAGAATAGAGAAAGCACTAGCGATTACCATGCAACATTTCTATTGGCTGCATCTCAAGATAAATATTTGCAAGATACATCAATAATACCCGATATAAACCATAACCAAACTCAGGAACAAAAGACAAAGAGTACTGGCTAGTCTTTCCTAGTGCCAACTAAAAAACCTTGTGAGTATAGATCAATGCACTTTCCTTCAGATTGTCTCACTCCAAAAGATGCTTATGATTGTGCTTTCATATAGAGAATCAATATTCAAAACTATATAATTATCTCAATGGTTGTCAGAAGACAAATTCAAGGTGAGATTTTGTCAAGCTCTTCTTTGAACATGTGGTATTCTCTCTAATTTTGTCCACAATTCTTGCAATGGTGTAAATAGGGAGTTGCGATCCTTTAACTTCCTTGTGGTAGCATATAGAAAGTTATCCTGTGAAGGGTACCAAAAGAACTAATGAGAATTGAGATTAGAGTTGACACATAGTTTGAAACTGGAACAAAAAATGAGTCTTCTTGAAATGAGTTGTGGGCCTTGACAACTGTAATGGTGCTTCCGCAAACCCTAACATCTCTTGATTACGAGATGCAATGTATGTGAATGTAAAAATAGTTAGTTGTATGGCGTTGTGGACAAATGAAAAATGTGAAACTTGGTGTGTATGCAAGACCTATACTTGTATTTGGTGACTATGATAGCAGTAGTAAATTTGGTTTTATTTAAAAATAAATAAATTATTCCGGTATTTTAATTGCTGTATTGGGTTTGTAAATTTATGGGCATGACATCTTACGGATGGACTGTGGTTTCCACTCTTGTTCGCTATGCTTTAACTACAAAAACAATACCTCTTTGGCGATGAATCTTTCAATGGGATTTATCTTTCACGATATGTTGATCTATGCATTTCCAGTAGTTTTAATGAAATTTTAATTATTTACAAGGAAATTAAGGTTAAAACGATTTGCACATGAGAAGCTCCTTAAAGATGTCTCCAAAATCTAGCTATAAATTATTGCTTCCTGAATTCTAGGGATTCCATTGGGAATTCAGGTCAGTGACATGGAGGTATTATAAAGTTGTTGCATTGCAACTTTGGTGGACTAACATTGAACATTAACCTATGGATAAGTCATTATTTTCTCTCTTGTGCACACAATCTGCATGAGAAACTATAGGTATAGTCAATGATCTTTTCCCTTTGATAGCTTTGGGAACTTTGAGCTAAACAAATTTAATTAACTGCTACAATGGATACAATTCAATAAATCTTTGTAAGTTTGTACATATCACATGGCTCCTGACCACATAAAAATTGAGAGAAACTTAATGACACTTGGAAAGGCCTCTTTCCATGATGAGGGGTTTGTACATAGGAAAAATGACACGGGATTCCTAGTGTACTTGACTTTCTGAGGTCGGGCCGAGACAACCGAAATGTGGAAGATGTGATGGATATGGATAAGTAGTCAAAAGATGATTAGAGGCTATGAATTGGTAGCATGAATTTCTAATAACTAGGTTTATTGTTTTGATTCTCCTACGAGGTTGAGCTGAACCGGAAAGGTTCATGTATGGTCGTCACCTTGTGATTGAGAATAAATGGAACCAAATTGGTAGTCAAAGGATAAACAGAGGCTAAGGACTGGTAGTGTGAATCCTTAATGACTAAATTTGTTGTTTTGATTTAGGCTCCTAAATTACACTAAATCCTAATTTTAAATAAATAACGGAAATAAATCTAATTTGAACAAAAGACAAGTAAACTTAATCTTTTAATTTACTAAATTCCTTCCCAATTGATTAAATAAAACAAATGCAACTATCTATTTTTTTTTTTGTATTTTACTAATATTTTTAAAGGAAAAGAAATAAAATAAACTAATTAACTAGTGTTTTTGTGTTTTCTGAATTATTTAAAAGAAAGGAAATGTACTTCTACAGACACAGAGAGATGATTTAAAATAAATCTATTACTTGTAATAAAATAAAACTAAAACAAGGAATAATCGGTTGTGGCTATTCCTCTTTTGTAGGGTTGTTTGATATTACTACCTCAAGGAGGAAACACTTAAAAGTTATTAATCCGATGAAATAAAACTTCCCTTGACAAAGCTTCTACCTCAAGTTTTCTGGAAAGGGAAAGCTTCTCATAAAGAATTTCCTCTTTGCCGAATAAACCTTCCCTGACAACATTACTTCTAAACTAATCGAAATAAATAAATAATAAAAGAAATGCAAGGATTTCTTCGCTTCTTCGTCGAACAAGTTTTCCGAGAAATATACATAGGGATAATCCGGGGAAACGTTATCAAGGGAAGACGATTTATGTAAGAAATATTTTGAAAGAAATACTAAAATGGTGTTGCATACGGGAAGTGATGAAATCTTCTGCTTCTAATAACTCAATAAACAATTTTTTTCAATCCTAATGATCAATGCCAATGCTTAAAGTTTCAAATAATTGAAATACACCCCCAACCTGGTCACTACAATACTCTGGTAGCTTGTCCCAGTGATGTTGATGATGCATCCAATGTCTCCTCAGCTTCAGGTCCCTTCCAATGTATTAGCTCCAATTGATCTAGGTGAGCAAGGCAATAAATATCGACAAAAAATCAAGAAAATGGATTGTTGGCTTAGTGCAGGGAAGGTACTTGGAGTGTGAGCAACATGGAAACAAAGCAGAGAATTGACTATCTGTGTAAGACCCTCTTCAAAATCCGACAGCATAACACTTCACAGAAATCCAAATTGCCCAACCCATGATACGAATAGAAGTGCCATTTTTATAAGCTGCTAGAGGAGAAGATGTCAAGAACACATGTCGATCAAGAAATGACGACTCAACCAAAATAGAAAGATTCAACATACTATATTTAGCAAGAAGGGAGGAGGAACTCAAGACCAATCCAATAAGCCTATTTTTAGCCAATTTGACCAAGTAATGCGAAAGAAAATCAAATCGAAATCAAAACACGTGTTTAAAAACTTGTGTTCTAACTTTGCTTTAGACAGTGACAGGACAACCCTGTTGCCAAAGGGGCGGTTGCACAACTGCCGCTCTAGCAATAGGGCGGTTGTGCAACCGCTGCCCTAGCAATAAGGTGGTTGTGCAACCGCTGCTAAAAGACAATGTTAAAAGCTAGAAAATGACTTTGTGAGCAAAATGAAGTCCACAACTTGCAGCGAAAGGGGCTGAGTTGAATCCAAGGGGGAATGTAAAGGAGAGGGAGGGATTTGGATCTCATTTTTACCTTGGAAGGAGTTTTTGTCATCATCAAAGACATGCCACGTTTCAATGTTGCACCATGTAATTTTTGAGTGCGTACAGGGTCCTATACGAGGCTTGAAACATTGATAATACAAATATATATGCAACTTAATCTTGAATACTTTTACAAACATTCAACACCATGAATACAACCTAAAAACTCTTACACTTGCGCCGTCAAAGAGCTGGAAATGGAAGTGATATGAAGAAAAGGATTAATCAGTAGAAAAGGGTTAGGGAATGAGGAGAAATTTCAAACTATGATCGAACAGTCCACTGTGGATCTTTTCCAACTGCAGGCACCAATTACTTCCTTCAAGCTTTCCAAAAATCTGACCACTCAAAACTTTTAAAGATAAAGGGAGCAAGACAACCAACCACAAGCCCAAATTCTTTCATGCAACACTTAGCAAAAGAAACAACACACCCGCCTCTTCTCAAAACCTTCACATTTACTGTGTTTTGTTCCAATTTTTCCAGTTTCTAGAGGTCTCTACATCCAAAAAAGTTGTTCTTACATTTACAATTATCCACATCCATATTTCATTATTGTTTCATTCATATTTAAGTCATCAAGGATATTGAACACGTTAGAACCATGTGTATTAATTTGAAAATTTGGATGTTATCAATTATTCCCAAATAGTTTAGTGAACAAAGTGGAGGGTCTTGTTCAAAGGGCAAGGGGCAATTTCGCATTTGAGTGAACCTTTCTGTCGATGACACCCTGATTTATTTTAGTCTTTAGCCAATTTGTAAATTTAAAATTTAAAATATCCCTCCTCCCATTTGTAGAGGTTAAACGATTATTCGTATAAGGTGTTTACACCATATTGTTAATGTACATTACATTGTTAGTCTCTAATAAAATAATCAAGTTTTCATATGTGTTGGTCCTCTAGAATTTCATTATTAAGGTGGTTATGATAATCATCAAACTTACCATTAAGTGGTATTGCTTTGTTGTAACTCCTTATATCTTCCTTTAGTTAGTGTCAATCACATGTTTGTAAGAAAGAAAAACATGGGCATACCATGCGCAAACATGCAAAAATGGGCTCAACATATGTCATGAATGATAAAAATATATTTTCATTGAGACGGGTATGGGTATGGGTACAAGGAGTTGGGGATGGGCATTCCATTTTTCAGAAAAATAGGAGAGGGGTACTTGGAGACCAAAAAAGAAAATTGCGTGTGTGCGCGCGTGCGTGTAAATTTTATAGAAAACAATATTATTCAGCCTAATATAGCTTAAGAAAAACATTAATAACTTTTAAAAGTAAAGATGTCAACAAAAGACGTGTGCGTGTGTGTGCGTGTAAATTTTATAGAAAACAATATTATTCAGCCTAATACAGCTTAAGAAAAACATTAATAGCTTTTTAAAGTAAAGATGTCAACAAAAGACAAGTAATTAAATTGATATATATATATATATATATATATATCTTTGATATCTCATGTTATCTAATAAGGTTAAGAGTACAACATTAATAGCTTTTTAAAGTAAAGATGTCAACAAAAGACAAGTAATAAAATTGATATATATATATATATATATATATATCTTTGATATCTCATGTTATCTAATAAGGTTAAGAGTACAAAATATATGTAAAAATGTAACACTGAAATGCAAGTCTTTGAGATGAGTTACAACAAAAACCACTAAGACGTGTTTCTACTGGTAGAAGATGAGCCTCTGTGCAACACTGATAAAACCCCTGAAGAAAATAATTAATTACCATCATCAAACATGATATTCATACCAATGGTATGAAGGGCCTAAACACTAGCTATGAGAAACTCATGTGACCATTATGATCAACATAACCCTTATATGATGTTATATGCACAAAACATTGTTCATTTCATAATTTCAGGTATATATTCGCATGACCACCTCATACCTGCAATTCATCAATTTATCATTTCACTAGTTTGCCCAAGAAGTGTGCATGGAATGCCTGAAATTCTGATCAATGCTATTCTTATTAAATACAAAATTAATTTCATGAGTCATACAAAATTAATTTCAGCTATGATGCATGATTCATAATTAAAATGCAAACAAATGATGAAGAAAATGGAAGGAATTAAAGAATAGGAGTTCATAATCTGGATCTTAATACGTATAGAAATTAGACATTTGTTGCTTGCTATTCATCTCCAAAATCTGGGACTTAATACCCTTAGAAGCTGAACATTTATTGTTTGTTATTCATCTACAAATCACTCAGATTTGATTGCATTTCTTTAGAAGATACTATTGAAGTTGTTTATGTTTTCAGAAAGTAAAGAATTAATTCCACGAGTCTTCATATAAGGAAAATAAAATGCTTGAACTTGTTATTTTCTTTTTTTTTGTTGAGGATAAAGGTTTTGTGGCTGGGATCCTACCCAGTTACAAAAAGGCCAAAGCCTAGATATTCAATACAAAGCATAAGAAGCCAAAACAAGACCGGAAAAGATATCCGGTCAACAAGCAGCCCAAAAACAGTAGGAAGTCAGCAAAGAGTCAGCACAATATCGGCAACTTCACAACAGAGAGACAAAAACAATCTCGCAAAACACTAGGAGAAAGAAGACACAAAAGATTATTTCATGAGCTTTCTAGAATCCCTTCTTTACATTATCAAGCCCCTTTTTGATGTCACTGAGGCTGGTTCCTTTTGTGGTTTTTTCCTTTCCCTTTTGATCTTCAAACTGAGAGATAATGAGGGAAAGGAAGTCTATAGTGCTCTTATGCATGCTAAGGATATCGCATTGTTTGGCCCTTAAATTTTCCATATCTTTCTCAATTTTGGTGACACGTTTACTAAGATCCATCATTGTCTTCTCATCAACCATGCCATCAACACTCTCGAGCCTGCAAGCTTCAATTTTTCCCCTTGAGAACTTTAATCTTAGTCCATTTGGATCATTAAATTGAGCTCTAGTCTTCGGGTCTTCTGCCGAGTGGGGTTCTCTAATCTAAGAAAGATCTTATTGATCAAAAGATTTCCTCTACCAACTTAGTGATTTTCATATTTTAAATCGAGGATAATGTCGGATTTGTATTGCAGTTTCTAAAAGGATCCAAAGACAATCTTTGTCTGAAGTCCATGTTTTCAGAACAAAAGTTTAAAGAATTAATTAGGATTGTATCCCTTTCAAGTGATTGAAAAATTAAGTACATCTACTAACCTCCAAATATGAATTTAGTGTCTAAACTAACCTCCCAAAAATATAAGCTGCAGTACCTAAAATACCCTATGTGAAATTTGCAATCAAGACAAGCAAATCCCTAATTATGATACAAATTCCCCACATGAATGCACATCTTTAGATGGACACGCACACTAGCTAATGTACATAATAAAATCCATGGAATGACACAAGCCCTTATCTCAAATGGGATTTTGGCAAACTATATTGCTTTGTCAGCAACAGATAATTGAATTTTCTTGTAAAATACTTATTGCAATCCCTAAATGGGGATGAATGACTGACCAGACTCCAAACCAAGTTTTTACAGCATTGCTACAGTAGAGGATTCCAACCATAAAGACTTCTAAACCCTAGCCTTTACATATTTGTAAGCTCGGGCCTTCTAATTCATTGATTAGATATGAGAAGAATTGCAGCTGTGAAGTCAAGGATGCATTTATCGATTCCCATGGTATAGAAATGGACATTGCAAATGAGAATTAACATGTATAGGTATAGGATCTCAAGGATGTATTTAACTAAGAGGCATTGCATTAAATTTTGCCATGGATTCTTTTATGACTGGTATGAATAGTACAGCTATAGAGCTAAGCTTAAAATCAAGGTTTGTTTGAAATGTGCATAGGTGCAATACATAGCACCAGGAGCACGGGCTCCCCAAGATCTTGGGTATGCAGGTTTGAGGGGTGCAAGGGTACTTGCTTGAAGCATGCATTTACTTGGTGAAAGAACCCTTAAAAGGAAATAAGTGGAGCCCTGCTAACATGAATCATCTAGTGGACTCTTTGACCAATTTTCAATAGGGGATCAACATAAGGACACAAGTTTTCTCAAAAAGCATTCCATTTGCAAAGGGGAGAAGACCTAATCTAAAATGGGTCATAACTAAACTTGAGACTGTCATTACAAGGTAGAAATTAAGTCTAAAGTATGACTACTCACGAATAGAATAAATACACCCCATTGGCATGAAATGACCCAACACAATTGGGACTTACCGGGGCCTCCCAAAATAGCAAGAGCCTTCTCATGGATGGATTTAAATTGAAAGATCTTCACTTTTGAATCTATCTTGCAACAGTGGGATTATCTGCTCACACCTTGTAACAGAGCCACTATACCTGATTTCAAAGGCACTTTGCTTGTGATTAGCATTATAGAGCATAATTAATAATGGATAGTCACAATACAGTTATTGACATCTGCAGGACTAACAATATCTGATTATTGATTTATTTGCTTTACATGGTTGTGGTGATGGGCCAGATTACCCTAGTAGCTTGTTCTATGCTTATGAAGTACGATTAGTGACAATTAATTGTCATTCGGGCTATTATGGATGTGCAATTATGTGCAATACCAGGTTTTGGCTTATATATTACCACAATTTATTGTTTTATATCATATGGAATTGATATCATGACTCAGATAATTGCCTTTTGTTTGTTTGTTTGTGATGCAGGTGCAGCCCCCGTGGGTGTGAGGGGGAGTATCATCAGAGAGAAGGAACTAGATGTAGGATTATGGGTAGTGGCGAGAGAATCCAATGAATTGTTGTCTTGCACCCATATCTAGTATACAATGCAATGCCCCCTTGTCGGAATGTATACGCAAAAAGAAGACCCTTGTAAGCAATGAATTCCATCCATTTCATGCGTAGGCTAATTTGCATGGAGAAATGAAGGAAATAAGGTAATAATATCACTATTATGTTCAGCCCTAAACTTATTATCTGATAAAGTAGCAGCATCTGAAATACTGTTATTATTATTAAAATTTTAGGGTGACTCTCGTATTTTAAGTGACTTACTGCTAAAATAGCAAATTACAGATATAGTCACTTTCTGGAAATTAAATCGTGCATAATATCTACATCCATAGGAGCACCCCCTTGGAAAATGGAGACATACATATTATAAAAGGAAGTCAGGGGAGGGTTCATTGGAAGCTTTTCTACAAGACATCTCTCTGACATTGGGAGTCTAGTTTGCATTTTTCGTACCTTGCTGCAGTTCAGTTCTAGAGTTCTAGAATCTACCGGGGTGACTTCATATCAATGGCCACATATCTAAGCGCATATTCTAGATCATGTAGAGCTAGTTGCATAATTCTCCAAGGTTGGGCGCAGGGGGTTTGAGAGTAGATTTCGTAGATCTTTAGGATAGGATTTGAAAAGATGTGCTTTTTACAGCGCTAGCTTGAACAAGGATACCAGTGTTGCTATGTACTTCCATACAGATACCCTGTATATTTTTAGAAGATTTTTTAATTATTAAGCTATCATCTTCAGATAAATTTTGTGGTTTTGTAATTTAGTCATGAGAGAAGTTGTATGAAATGTTAATCAGCCTGATAATGTAGAGATATTCAGGGATTGGGTTTGTAAGGAAATTTCAGCTGAGATTGTTTTGTGAAAATGTCAATGCCTACTTCAAATGTTTGTTAAATGTTTGTAAATATGTCAATGAATATCTTGTGATAGTCTACGGTTGTTCCTAAGTACCAAATATGTATAAAAACAAGGTGTTGGATTGTTGAAAAATGTCTGCCAACTTGGATTTGGGAAATTGTCAATGAGTAGGAAATTACAAGGCTTCTATGGGTACCATTGAGATTATTTTAAAAGGGGTTTCTATTACGGTGAGTATTAGAGCCTTCAAAGCCAAAAACTGTGCCTGGTTAGATTTCAGTTGCAGCCATTACTTCTCATGCAAAGCCTTGTGACTTCTGCGAGAGAAAATCAAGGTGCGTTACTTGTGACAGACACCAGAAGGGTTTCTACAACCAGGTCCGAAGTCAAAGACATGGAAAGAGAATGTACACATGGTTGATAGACATCCTAATGATGTGCAGATGGACAGGCTTGTCCAAGGGTGTTGGCTAGATTTTCTGCACAACTGAAAACCTAGGCAGTCGTGAGATAAATCTCCTTCATTTACCGGTGAGGCTCCCGTGTAAGATTTTGTCAATTATATTTCCTAATATCTATTTGTTGGATTTACTTTAACCATGCGTAGCTCATGAACCATAACTAGGCATAGTTTTGCAGCAAGTAAGCAGCTGTTAAAGTAAAGAAATATGTGCATGAAGAAGGGAAATAATAGAAATACAGGAGAAGAAAGGAAAGGAAGATGTGCAACTCTAATCTAATAGATTGATAGAGTTGATCACATGCACATAGACGAAACAAATAGATCTTGAACATGCAGAATTATGAAGCAAAGGAAAGTTCCAGATCTAGATCTAGAGACAACACAAAGTTTATGACAGAGATCTAAAACAGAAAATAAGAAACAAATGCACCGTTGACACAAAGTTCTCCAAAAATCTGCCTCCTCTCTATTCCTCCGCTTTCAGAAAGCTATCAAGGGTTTGAACTCAAAGTCTGGAACACAAGAATGCTGATTACAAATTCTCCTCCTTTAACCCGTAGGTTCTTCCTTCATTTATAGTGTATGGAGGGAAAATTACAAATAGGAAACTATAACTGAACTGGCACATGTGGAAGTTGTAAAGGAAACAACTGGCAATCTTCCTCCTGTAATTCCTCTTTGCATGACATGCATGATTTATAACTGAAAATAAAACCTTCTATTTTACATGTCTGTTACCTATTTCCAAGTAATTGACTTCTTCAATTAACGGCTTTCTAACCAATCACTTAAGTTTTATAATTTAATTGATTGCTCGATTATTTTGTCGGAGAAAATAAGAGAAAGGAAAAAAGAGGAAAAGAAATTAGAAGAAAGTTGCAACACTTCCAGTCTTGTTTTTTTTCCATATTTTGCATGCGGTTGACTCTTTTGCCTTTGATTCTCACCAAACTGGATCTAGAAGCAGTCGATTGTGATTTATTTGCGGGTATTGCCTTTGACTTGTCTTCCCTCTTATCCTTGAAGTTTTTGCAGTTTTTCTCCAGTACATGCACCAGTGCAATGTTTGCCGTAAATAATTCAAACAAAGCTCATCATCTTTATTTTTTAATTGCATATGAGCAATTTTAAATTCTGGAAAGCACTCTGGGTGAATGCAAATACAAGTAAATTCAATGAAGGCTTCAACTAGAAGATTGGGAGCACATGCACAAGATCCTGGAAAAAAAATTTCATGCACTAACTTCTACACGGGCTGCGTTAGAAACAAGAGGATGAATTTTTGCCGGAAGCCTTTGCAATTATGAGATCTGAATCTGTCAATTAAATCGGTGATAGGTTCAGGGCCTATGTTTGTATCATTGACTTCAGCAAATCTGGAAGTTATGCATGATTCTGCTGATCCTTTTCTTTCATCATGCTTTATCATGGCTGGAACAATCTTTGTCTAAGCTCCTTTCTTTTAATTCTGCCGGAATCCCTTGCAATTGGATCAATTTGTGCAGATTTGGCAACTTCTTCAGATTCGAAAGATATATTCAATGTACCTGACATTGATTTGAACTCTATTTCATTTATATGAGCACCTGTGATGAATGCCTACAATTAATTCAAACAAAGATGGAGTCTAGGGCATGAATACTTGATTTTTATCACCAAAATCTACATATAAAGCCTGCTGCCCTAAAATTTGAGACTTTGCTTGCATGCAAAGCAAGCAAAAATATTTTTTAATTCACCCTAGGCACATATACCAACATGTAGATGCTCAACAATGGCTAAAAATCAGGCTCCTCCTAACCCTAGGCGCCAAAATTGGAAGCTTCCTGGCAGTGAAAAATAAAACTTTTTGATGCAAAAATTCTTCCTTCCTTGGGCGCCAAAACCTATCCGGACTGCAATCTTCATCAAAACGAAATAAGTGCTTCTCCTTAATGGCATCCCATGCTTATATAACCTCCATCATGCTATTTTTAATAATTGTCTCTTCCTATTTCTGGCAATTTAATTAATTAATAGCCATGTCTATTCATCCAATTTGGGGGCCCAATTACGCATGTTGCTGATTCTTTTTTAATAAATTTATTTTGTTTATTTTTAGCATGCATCCTTCAGTTCTCTTAGGCTTGTCTTTTTGCATTGGCTTTCCTTCCATACATGGCACCAAAATTGGGTGAAAAATCCATAAATAAATAACATTAAATGCATTGTTTAATGCCAAGGTGGGTTGCACTTTTTGGCAGAGGTAGATGCTAAAAATAGGAAGTCAACTTTGATGGGAATATTCCACCCTGCACTGTAGCTCCAAAAATCCCTTCATTCACTTAAGCTGTCTGACTTTCATAATGAGAATTTTTACCCTGCAAGGCAGGTAAGAAATTTCTGCCTGCCTGCCGCCTCTAATTTTCCCACCGCAGCTTAAGTGACTTTCCAAAAAGTGCGACTTGTATGGATGAATAAAACCTTATGATGGGAAAAGTTAGCTTGCTAGGCAGATGGAAAATTCCCATCGGTGCTTTAAGTGATTTTTATTTTCTAATAGAAATTTTTACCCCCTGTAAGGCAGGTAAGAAATTCACGTGTGCCTGCCACTTCTAATATTTCCATTGCAGCTTAAGTGACTTTGACTTCATGGGAATTTTCATTCTGCAAGGCAGGTAATAAATTCCCATTTGCTTGCTGCTACCAAAAATCCCACTGCAGCTTAAACCTATTCATTTCCAAAAAGTGCGACTGGCCTGGGAGAGGCTTGTTGTGCATGACTTCATCATTTTTGGTTAGAAGCTTGCATTTTGAGTCTGATTCCTTTTGGCGCTGTGTTGGTAGATGATCTCCAGATGCTTTGGGCAATTAAATAGACTATACTGGCGAAAGAATTGACCTAGGGGAATTTCACAGAGAAACCGAGGAGAAAACCGAAGAAAAATGCAAAAGAAATAAATAAAAGCAAAAAACGTTATCAGAAGTCGTAGACAATGCCCTGAATTCATTCCTGGTGAAAACCCTAATGAGATGAGTGAATACTGGCATGCAAATCGCAACAGGACTCAACCGGAGCACAATTTACTTCAAACGAGACATTATTTATTTAATAAATAATTAAATAAAAATTTCCTGCAGATAAAACTTGGCGGAGGGATAAAACGAGTTTGGGCATCTGGGTATTTGTTGAAATTGGCTCATATGATTCACTGGGAATATCCTAACATAATACAGACATCTTCTGGCAATAAAAACACAAAAAGACCCGCTATTTTAAAAAAAACGAATTTTTTTCAAATGGGTAGTCCCAAATTTCAGGGTGAAATCTGGGGACACCATAGGGACTGACATGTTTAACTGTGTACAACAACTATGGAGTCGGATGAAGCAGAAAGAGAATATAATTGGGGAATCAAAGAGAAAATATGGACATAAGAGCAATGGATTGCAACCCGGTAACAGTCAGCCACAATAATTTTAGCTGAAGGAGTAAATCCCTGCATAACAAAATGCCCAAAATCTAAGGGTAAATATAGACTACATCTCAACAACAGTGCATACAGAAGCAAATTCATCAGCTTAGTTCCTCGGTGCCGGTTCTTAAAGGAAAGAAAGCCCTCTGCTCCTATAATTGTTGAGCTGGTAGCATAAACAAAATCTGAAGAAAAAAGAGTGAGAAGTGAAATGACTCAATCCAAGAACCTGTGGCTAAAACATCCCACCGATTACCTGCAGGTAGCCCATTCCTTCATCCATGACACACTGGATCTTATGGATCTCTTTGGACAGAGCTTCAGTGTTTCCAAACTCTATTGGATCATTACACTCAACTGAATGACATCTCAAATTCTAAGAGTGAAAAAGCAGTTCCATTCAGTCCCTAACAAGATGTGGTTGCATGAGGACCTTACATGGATCTATGTTCAGAAGATTAAGAAGGCATGTCCCCAGGTTATAGAAGCCATGAATGAAAATGCGTGGGAAATGATTCACATGTATACGTGATTTGTAACTGTACCCTATGGGATAGTCACGCCCTTGGACCACTAAATAATCTCATTCACGGGTTCTGTTGGAATTAGTAGCTATTTCTGTTGCATGATGGAATTGTTATTGTGTGGTGTGGTCTTTGATGTGAGTACTCTTAAATTGTCAACGTAGAGAAACAACCTTACGAGATACATGTACAATCTATACACACCAAACTAGGTTGCAGAAATAAAGTGCTGAAAGCAAATGAATAGAAGGTAGGAAAGAAATATAAAACCCCTAAGATAAGAACTGGAACACATAAGATACTAAAGATGAAAGAAGTGGAAATTAAAGTAACAAAAACCAAATTCAAATGAAACCGGACAAATGGGTATACAATGTACATCCATCTGCCCCTGATAGCAAGCAGATCCTGCTTACAACAACTCGAGAGAGTGTCCTCCGGGCAGAAGGCAAATCTCCCTTCAGAGTATCAACACATGAAAAACTCTGCTATTTTATTCTTTACAAATCAACTCAGATCCATGGATATGCAAATTTGTTGTAGATCTCTCTATCGACGAACCCCCATCATCATCTCTCACTTTCGATTTATAGGAACACAAGAGATAGAGAAAGGAGGAAGGAAAATAAATGCCATACAGCTAATTTTTTAATGACTTGGAACAGAAACAGATTATCCACTTGTTAATTACTGAGTCTGTCACAACCTATTATCTTGCGTTTGTAAGCATGTGGTACATAGAGATTTGATGGAATACATGTTAAATACATCCATAATGTAAGGGCTTCATCATAGTCTTCAAGTCATAACTAGAATCTTCATATAATATAATGAACATAATATCTTCAGATGAATACTGGAAATATATGCATGTTGTTTATACCATTCTCAATCTGATCTCATTCTTAAATAAATAAATTATTCATAAAGATATCATTTAAGTTCGAATGAATGATTTACCTTCCTACCTGATAAGTGTCAAGTTAGACAAGTGATCCAGGTTAGCTTTGAAACGTTTTCCGCAATCAACAAGTTAGGAGCCATGCAATGGCAAACCATCCCTAAACATCATATCATCAAATTTAGAATCTGATAGAAAATATGATATGGAATGCTAATGGGAAATGATAGAAAATGTGATATGGAATGAAAATGGGAAATAACTAGGAATCATTAATTGTATATTGAAGGTATCTAGTTTATCTTTTATGTATAGATAAACAAAAGGTCCTTGTCAATATAAAGAATGCCAAATACCAAAATACTTAATTCCATGAGAGTACTTAACCACTTTAAATATATCCAGTAATTATATTAAAGTATTTATAGAATCAACCAATAAAAGTAAAGGTAAATAGAAATGTCAGGATTAAATCTAAGCTCATCACAACCCCATATCTACTTCTTTGGATGAGCGAACACACTGCTGCCTAAGGTTTGGTCTGGATGGAATATATATTTCTTGTTCTCCTTCATAGTATTTATCAATTCTACTGTAATATCCCCTTTAGGGTCAAAAAGAAATCTGCATGCACTCTCAAGACCAATCGAACCAAGAAGGATTAGATCCTTTTGAATCAACCTAAAATAGCCCAATGTCAACCAATTACAACCAAAATGGGGTTGGAAGTGGTCAAGGTGATGAGCTAGATTGGTGGAGACAATCAAATTTTTATTCCTCTCAATTCTGATTTTTATTACAGCAGTGAATTAATTTGAAACAGTTGCCATCAGCTGAAAACATAAAAAATTCATAACTCAATCACTACATATTTTTGCATGAAACCAAATGCATAATAAACTAGAATTTTAGAGCTTTCCAATGAACTAAAGATCGGATTTTTTTGAGCACTTAAACCCTTTCAAAATAGCATTTAAACTTTGAGATCTGGGCGCTAGGGTTAGCAGAAATTAATAAATTAATAACCAACACTTCCCTCAACTGTTTTCACCCTCCAAAAGCTTGTTTTGCTGCACAAAAATGCCAAGAACAGATCTGAATTGAAACCACAATTTTCAAGCATCAGAATGTGTTACAAACAATTAATAATCCAACTCCAGACTGTTGCAACTTCTAAAATTATTTCCCGCTTAATCAATCAAGCAAAAACCTTCAAACTTTGGATTTTGGGCCACAAAAATATGAAGAATAATATACCGAAATTAATTTTCGCACAACAGACAAGAAACCCTAATTTTCCCCCAAAAAGTAGGTCGCCCAGCACATTTAGGGCATCAAATCATCTCCAAAAATTATGAAATTAATTGCAAAATATAGCAGATCTGAAAATCAACAAATATGCTCCAAATCATGCAACAATAATTAGATTTGCACCATAAATAAATTCGCTAGGGCAAGGAATTCTTTTCCAAGCAATTCACCACTCACTAGATGCAACACACCCACAAATTGATCCTTATCAAAATCAGATTTGCTTCAATTCCAAGTCGAATGAGAGAGAGAGAGAGAGCACAATGAGAGCTAGGGCATACATCCCATTTCTCCAAGCATGGAGAGACATAAATGATCAAATGAACATCCCCAAAAATGGCCATGCAACCTCCTTTTATAACATAAGGGGTGCAACATTCAAATGGCCGACCTTTTCCCTTTTGGAGGGAAAACAAATAAATCTTAATTAAAATATTAAAAGACTCACTTAAGGTGCACTTTATTATTTTCTAATTAAATAATAAAGAGTAACTAACCTATGTGCACATTTAAAGACTAAATAAGACTCCCGCTTGTAGCGCTAGACGTGCCAAGGGGTTATAATGCAAATGAAAGAGATGAACCGATATATTAGTAATGCCCCGGAAAAAGGGGACATTACATCTGCCAACTGCTGTTTGTGAGGTGTTATATCCCAGGGACCTTCCCGTTGTTTCTTCTTCTATGCTTGCTCCTAATTCTGCTTTTTGATAAAATGCAGTCTTGAAAATTGGACTAACTTTCTCACATAGCAATTTTTCTTTTATTGACTTATACTTTAAGGGGAACAATCCAAAGCATTTAGAGGTATCTATCCAAACTCGTGGATATTCTTCCTGCTTACCAAAGGTTGGTTGTTTTTCAAGATCTTTCTGGATTAGGGAAAACCGGATGATATCAGACCGATATCTTTGACCTATGCATTCTGATCTTGAATTATACAGATAATTCCTTATCCTTTTGGCCCTCTGAATAGCAAATTGGAAGTTCAATGGATAATACAGCTCTTTATTCTTAAGATATGGGGGTAGTTCCTTATACATATCCTTGTTTTTCTTTATAGCCAACACTTCTTTTGTATTTCATCTCCTAGCCAAGCCTTTGCAATTGTAGATTGTATGCCAATGCCTGTTCCTTTGCAAGAGTGAAAGTACTCAACTCATCATTTTTTTAAATGGTCAAACAAGGGATTCTGTTAGGGCTCTCACTTGTGAAGTCTGGGTTTTAACCGAGCCCAGCCGGGGAGGTCAGTGGTTACAAACTGGGGACCTCTTTGGAATTTTTGAAGCCATAGGCTGAAGGCCGATGTGCTAATCTGGCATTAATGCCTGGAACTATAATCAAATCCTAACAGGTCATGATCATGTAGGGTCCTCAAGAGCCCAAACACCAACTTTAGTGGGTGCTGAGTCCTGTCAGCCAGTACACCTGTTGTGATCACTAAATGTCCCTACTGAGTCTTGAACCTGAGTGGATGTTATGACCACCACATGTCTTTACCAGTGAACTCTGCCCTTAGCGGCACCCAACTGATCATGTTATTTCCTTAATTAGCTAGATTAAGGATGGTATGACCTCGACGGCAGGGTGCTTTTTCTTTCCCATTCCATATACTTCTCTTTACATTGGGACTTGTAGATATTTGGATCCAGTGCTAAAATATAGACGCTCAACTGTACACAAGCTATGATGATATAGGATTGAAGGCTTCTATGGGGAATAATTCACCTCCAAGATACAATTCAATCAAAACTTCTCACCATCTTCTCCAGCCTCATCCTAGGGCTTAAAACAATTGTATGGAATCATCTTATTTCTATTAAAAATGATCTCAACTGTACTCCAGCTATGATGATATAGGATTGAAGGCTTCTATGGGGAATAATTCACCTCCAAGATACAATTCAATCAAAACTTCTCACCATCTTCTCCAGCCTCATCCTAGGGCTTAAAACAATTGTATGGAATCATCTTATTTCTATTAAAAATGATCTCAACTGCATACATTCTAAAAGGGAACCTGCTTTAAAAAAGTTCTTGGGAAATTTGTTTGCTTTCTCCAACTTAGCATCATGGGTTATTATCAGGAAAGGAGCCACAATAGAAATTGCGTTTATAGAAGATTAAGATGGTTTGCCATTTTCCTACGATGTTTTGTCACTGAAAACCATAGATGATGGTTTGACTCCAGCCTAATGGAAAGTGACAAAAGATGGGTAAGAGTTGTAGGAAACCAATGAAATGGTGGTTTTCCTTTGCATTTGAGGGGTGATTCTCTCGTAGGATTTGGTATTTTACGATTTTTTTTCACTTTTGCCAGAAAGTGAGGGGAAAACTCGTGGATAAGGCTGGAGATGATAAACAAGTAGCTTGTGAGCCAAATGATGACAGAGAACCATTCCAGGAAACCAAAACAAATGTGAAATATGAAGAGGCCTTCTTCCCGAAAATTTGCAAAATGGAAATGGGTGATTATTTTTGTATGGAGAAGACAAGTGCAAATTACAAAGGCCCAAAGTCCTATCAACACCCGTTGCATGCATGTAGTCAAAGTCCCACCCCAACTCACAGCTCAGCAAGGCTCCAGCATTGACCTCCAAAACCCACGTGGTATACAGTATGAAAAAATACATGGATCCTTGTACGACAAGAATTCCCTCAATCAAACAGCCATGCTGATTTCAATAAAGCAAAACTAATTAACATTTTACTTAATAAAATATTATCTTTACCTACATTCTGTACATGCAGTCATTGAATAGAACACATACCAGTTAACTAATCCACACAATATCAAGTTCACATCCATCTACTGAAAATAAAAGCATACAAATTACTAAGTAATAGACAACATTTCAGTCCCTAAATCAGGCAGAGAATTCCAGCGTTTTATAATACAAAGACACAGTACAGCAGTAGCTAGACAACCACTTGTAACTACTAATTACCTCGTTTGACTATCTTTCAGCAATTTAGATGTTTTTCTTACAACACAATTATTATTATTTTAGGTAAAGCGGGAGTTTGAACATGTCACTTACCTATAGAATAACCATGGCATCCATATGCCCCAAAAAGTAGCAGAATTACTGATATATTATGCTAAGAGTTTTACATAGTTCATACAAAAATTGGATATCATATCCCAAAGCACCCAAACCCTAACCACACGACCATACTAGAAAAATGGCACAAAGGCCTTTAAGTACTATGCCTAACACCTACTAAATTGACAACACCATCCTTTAACCGAACCAAGTGACAAGAAAAAGACAAAAGGCTGCATGGCCACAATCACGGAGAAAAACCAGGGAGTTTGACCATGTCCAGTTGGTGAGGCCACCTGCAGGAACGCCTCAGATCCTCGACCAGCACTTCCAGCTCCACCCTAAATGCAAGGACCAACTCCACATTGTTCACTGCTTTCCGGTCGATGCCATCCATTCTGTAGCAGCTCCACCTCACACAACTCCCGATTTTAAAGATTTCCAATATTCTTCCAATCTCCTCCTCTCATAGCACATACAATTCCCTCAGCTCTGCCCTGACAGAAATGGGCCTGTTTAAATATCCATTAAATACATTCCCAAGGTTGTTTAGGCCTTCTTCTCTGATGTCATATCATTTTCTTGTGAATCAAAGATTAAATTCCTCTGCATTTGCTTGGGTAATTTGGTGGAGGGTACACTTTAAGAAATGACCTGTGAAAATTTGTATAAATTCTTGAAAAATCCCTACTGACCAAGCTTAATTTTATAGGTGAAAATGACATTTAGGTGAATTTATTTTGATTTAAAAGAAATCATAATTAGCAGGCCAATTAGATAGATACAAATTCACAATTAATTCACTGATTACAGTGGTTTTTCCTTGCTAGGCTGCTACCCCATTTTCATTTCCTGCTTGCCTCATTCTTGCTTCACTCAGACGATATCATTATCTAAGATTCTAATCTTAAATCCAACGATAGAATAATAAAAGAAAATGAATGAAGGTTTTGAAACATTTAACATAAATGATTATACAGGTTCAGCTCTCGTGCAAGACTTGAAATAAATCATAATAGCTACACGATGTTTCGAGTAGAGAGGTTTCTTCTCGCTTCACTTAAGCAATGCAAGGGGCATGTGCTTTATTTAACTCGAGACTCAAACACTGCTGTTTTCAATAGACAATCAATGGCAGAGGTCTTATCTCAAAGAGAAAATTGGCTAGCCAGAAGCTTAAAAAATGAGGACTGAGGCTTGATTTGGTGCTATAAGTTCAGTTTATGTAATGTCCCTTTCTAGGGCTCAACCACAAAAACAAGGAAAATCACACAAACCCCAAATGAAAACAATCTGATTTTTATAACAACAGGCTGAAAATTGGAACAATGATGTACAACAGTCTGATTTTCTAGGACAGCAGCTTGCAAAGTACAATAATTCACCCAAATATCATTATGAAACTCATTAACAAAATATATAAGCCTTCTAGGAACAATGTAGGTCAATTTACACCATGAAATTCAATCACATGCACAACTGGAAATTAATTTAGCAACAGAAGTACAGCCAATAGAAGTGACTGCAAATGAGGTCACCAAACCCCAATAAATACCAAATATGCAATGTATCAGCCTTATAAAATATGAGAAGTCCAAATATCAACTTGGAATGTCAATTTGTGCCCTCGAAAGGACCCAATCACATGCCTATGCAAGTTGCTCCCTAGGAGGGGCATAAAATAATACCAAAACCCTTGGTATTTCTTCTTCTCCAAGCCCTAGTAGCAAACTAGAAATATAGTCTTCAAATATGTCCTCAATCACCACCAAATTGGAGAGTTTTGTTCCCCAATATTCGACAAGGGTGGGTTTTGTCCTCCCTGGATGCCACACTAATGGATTGTCACCTCTTAGTGGATTTGGATAAGAGCAACTAGCTCTAGATTCAAGTATATAAAAAATATATATGCCAAAAGACGATCCAAAATGAGCCTATGGAACTCCCTTTATACCCTTATGGTGGCGCCAAAGGTATAAAGGGTGCATTACCCCAAGACCGACCTCTTTGGAAGCTTGCTTTATTTTCTAATTTCTTTGGGGAGCTCTCTAACCCGGCCGACCTGCTTGGAAAGACAAAACATAAAATAAAACCATAGATACGAATAAAGAAAACTGAAATATAGCTCAAGTCCTTCCCTTGTTCCACTTCTTCTTGCCCACGATAAAGGAGGATGAGCAAGAAGCCTTCAATTTATATTATTTTGAAAAATGGGACATTACAATCCTCCCTTCCCAAAATTGCTTGTCCTCAAGCAATTGCAAGCATGGCTGATCTAAACTCGTGGTCTCTTCCACCTTCTCATCATGTAATTTCACATCCTCAAAAGGGTTAAGAGGTGGCTTCTTTGACAAGGCATCCGCTACCACATTGTGTTTCCCCTTGACATATTCAATATCAAAATCATATGCTTGGAGTCTACTTACTTTTTTTGATGAAGAAAGAATCTCAAACTATTATTATCGGTTTTGACCACAAACCTTCCACAAACCAAGTATTCCCGGAACTTGGTCAATGCATGCATGATGGCCAATATTTCTTTGTCATAGATGGAGAATTTCTTCTCATGTTCCTTTAATTTCCGGCTCTCATAAGCAATGGGATGCTTATCTTGCATCAAAACAACCCCTATACCTTCACCGGAAGCATCACATTCAAGTACACATGGCATAGAAAAATTTATAACAGCAAATACTGGGCAAGAACACATCATCTTTTTCAGATTTTCAAAAGTTATTTGGGCTGTTTGTGACCAGCTGAAAGCTCCCTTTCGTGTTACAGAATTCAATGGAGCAGTAAGTTGGGAAAAACTCTTCACAAATCTCCTATACTAACAACATAACGCCAAAAATCCTCTTAATTGTGAGATGTTGGTTGGAATTGGTCAATCCATGATGGCTTGAATCTTTTGTTGATCCACATGAACCCCTTGTGCATTGATAACATTTCCCAGGTATGAAATTTCAGTCATTCCAAACTCGCACTTGGATTTTTTTACATATAGCAATTGTTGTTCTAGAATTTCCAACACCTTATCTAAGTGTTGGAGATGCTCCACCCATGTTTTGCTATATACCAAAATATCATCAAACAAAACTAGCACAAATTTCCTCAAATGCTTACCAAAAATGTGGTTCATACATGATTGGAAAGTGGCCGGGGCATTGGTTAACCCAAATGGCATGACAAGAAACTCAAAGTGCCCATAGTGACACCTAAAAGCGGTCTTGTGTACATCTTCATCTCTCACTCTTATTTGGTGGTATCCAGATCTCAAATCAATTTTGGAGAAGAAAACCGCTCCATGTAGCTCATCAATTAACTCATCAATTGTAATGTCCCTTTTAGGGCTGAAAACAGAGAAAAACGGTTTACCATCCATCCATAATAGATCTGATCTGAAAACACCTTCAAGCACACACACAACAAACTGAAAATAGCTGAGAATATCTTAGAATGGTTAACCGATACAAAATCTGCAGTCTCCTAGGGCAGCGAATTGCCTATGAGATTCAAATCCACTTTCCACTTTGCAAATCAATGTAGAATGCCACGAAATAATTTATCTAGCCACGACAATATTTGTACATCACAAATACATCAAAAGATTGAAGAAATATCTGATCATTACAGCTGGAATTAAATATTTATAACAACAGTCCAGCCAAACTAAGGGCTAGGAAAAATAGCAAATCCTTGCCAAAATTCTTCAATGTTCAGATTACGGTCTTATAATTATGCCGAACAAGAATATCAAACCAAAATAGTGAAATCAGCCCTACAACATATCAAACCCTCCACCCATGCAAGTCGCCTAGGGTAAGAAGGGGGAAAAATCAACAATAAACCACCTTGAAGTACTTTGGAAACCCGCGTATGAGATTCCCCTCAAGCTTTAGGAGTGTTCGTTCCTCAATCTTCAAACAATGAAGGTTTTCGTCCCCAAAGTTGACTCACACTAAAGGTTTCGTTTTTAATGGAGAGTAGGGAATATTGTGCACAAACCCAAGATATCAATTCTTAAATTAAACATGCATAACCCTTCAAATGAACCTTCATGTCCTTATAGATCCTCAAGTGGCGCCAACATCAAAATAGAAGCCCAATCCATAAGCGGACCTTCAAGTAATTATATTTCTTCATTAACCTCTATGTAGGCTCTCCAATCAAGGCCGACCCTTAAGGATTAGAGTCTTTGAACCAAATAAGAGGCCTTCATACCCAACTCACCATTAAAAGTATTTAAAAATACTTTTACGCCATTACATCAAGTAGAATTCATCATCCATTGAGCCAATATTGACTCAAACAAAGACATAATGGGAACTAGAAGAAATATGAATGCAATTCTCATTATGTCCCATTTAGGGGACATTGAATCATTCCTTGGGATTGGGTACTTATTCTTGATTGTCTTCTTATTCAACACCCGGTAGTCCACACACATCCTTAGGGTGCCATCCTTCTTCTTCACAAGCACCACAAAAGAAGCAAACGGGCTGGAACTAGGCCCAATCAGCCATATTTCCAACAACTCTTTGATGGTTACCTCAATTTCATCCTTGTAAATTCTTGGGTGGTAGTAAGGAGTAGTTATTACCGGTTTGGTACCTGGCTCTAACTCAATAACATTTTGAAATCCCCTATCCGGTGGCAGCCTATGAGGTAAATCATTGAAAATTTTGGCATGCTTGTTAAGTATGGGCTGAATATCATCATGAAAAACTTGTTGAATGGAAATGGAAGAATTAGATCTTACCAAACAATGAGCTGCCCATGTAACCTGTCCTCTTTTTAAGGTTCTTTCCATGCTTTTGTGTAATGTCCCTTTTTTGGGACATTGTTGAAATTGAAGACTTGAAGACCCTCAACTCATTCTCTCTTCTCATGGGTTTGAGGATTGAGCTTGAAGATGGTCCTAAGATGTATGTTGTCTATTTTGTAACCCCTTGGCATGCCTTGCACTACAAGGAGGGCTCTCTAAGTTAGTTAAATGTGCACATATGATAGTTGCTTTTATTATTTAATTAAAAATAATAAAGTGCACATAGTCTTGGTTTATTAAATATTTTATAATGAGAGTTTATGTTTTCCCTCCAAAAAGGGAAAAGGTCGGTCATTGGATGTTGCACCCCTTAGTTCTATAAAGGAGGTCACATTTCCTTTAGTGGGTTATGTTGATTGAACTTTTGAATTTACTCCATGCTTGGAGAAATGGGATGTATGCCCTAGCTCTTGCATTGTGCTCTCTCATTGTAAGCTTCATTTGGATCCATTGTTGAAGATATTGAAGACTCTATTGTTCTCTTCATTGTGTTCTCTTGTGTTGAGTGTGTTTATGCATGGTTTCTCCATTCTAGCATTGACGACTTGCTCTAGGGTGTTGGTGCAATTTTTTTAGGGATAAATCTGCATGTTGGTGAAGGGTTTGGGGTACTTTTGTGTCTATTGTCACTGCTGCAATTTATTAGGGCCAAAGCGACTTGGATTGGGGTTTATTCTATCATGTTTTGAGATCATTTGTGCTAGATCTATAATCTGTTGTGTTTAATTAATTATTTCAGAGCAAGGGCTGATGTTTTGAAGTGTTTTGGAAGGGTAGAAAGAGCTGGAATTTATTTATATAATTTATTCTAACTCTAGCGACTTGGTTTCAGATTTCGGGGGCTGTTTTGAGGGGGTTTTAATGTTAAGAAAATTCAGATCTATAGTGCATTAGAAAACTCTTAATTTCTAGTTTATTATGCACTTTATTTCATGCAAAAATATGGAGTATTGAATGAGTTATGAATTTTAGAAGATTTCAGCTGTCTGCAAACTATTTTAGAAGAGTTGAGTGAAATAAAAGGAATCTTACAAGCTTTTGGGAATAAGTTTGTATCTATTGAGAGACACCTTACTCAGCCTTACAGACCATATCAAATTCCTTTCCAATCTGCTAGACCTTCATATACAACATATCCTACAAGCATGCCTCCATATCAAGGTCCATCAACCATTAAAGATGATTATAATGCTCCTTCTACATCTATGGCTCTATTTCCAGTACAAACAAATCTAATTCAAGAAGCATTTTGGTGTGCTCCATAAAATTATTCACATGATCCTTTTCTTGTGCTGATGGAGTGTTAAATCAAAACTTGATTACACAAGGGATGATTCTATAGATTTCAGTCAGTTGAGGTTCCTTCTCAAGGGGATTCTACAGAAGCACCAAAGCCACCAGAGGACAAACCTATGATAAATTGGCAACAAGAGGATCATCATGCATCTAATACAAGAGTATACAAAAGAAGAGCAGTGGGAGAACCCACAAGAGGTAAATAATTTGCATGGTTCATCTCCTTTATTTTCTGATAATGCTAACAAGGTTGGTCGTTGTCCCTAATATGGAAAAAGGACAGAAAAATCAGATTCAGAAGGGCAGCTTGGAATCACAAAAAAGTCGAGAGAAATACGTTGAAAGTGTGTCAAAATGGTCAAGAAAAATGGGGCAGCTCTTCCCTCAATATCATAGATCATATGAAGAAATCTCATGTGAGCTTTATCCATGTGGGATACATTGATTATTCCAGGTCAAAAGAGCATGTTACAAGATGAGTTGGCTAAGCTATAAATTACTTTGCAGAGGGTCATTTAGATAAAGCCAATGCAGTACTTGCCAATATAGATCAGCCCTCTAAGGCTGATTTTCAGGTTAAAAGAGTTGGTAAGCCTTCTCTTTACCTTTCTTTGATCATTGGTCATTATTTGGTTCATAATTGCATGGTTGACAGAGGTGCTAGCAATACAGTTATGCCAAGGCAGGTTGTAGATAAGCTAAGACTCACATATGAGCCACATAATCAAAGGGTTTTACAGTTGGATGGTACAACCACTAAAACAGTTGGTATTATCAGAGATCAGAAGTTGGGCTTGCATGCATGTCCAAGCCTTCCAATCCTTCAGGATATTGTGGTTGTAGATCTACCTCCATACTTTGCTTTGTGTTTATCTAGGGATTTTACTGCTAAGATTGGAGGTTATCCATTATCAGATTGGTCTTATTTGTTTTTCAGAATAAGGTATGACACAAAGGTAACAATCAATTCTGAGCCTCCTGCTAAGTTTCATATTGAGCCTTTTGTACCTAATGCATGCAATGTGAATTGTACTATTTTTGACCAAGGAGATCATCCAGATGATCATGATTCAGATACCCACTCTGAGAGCATACCAGATCTACAATTGGATGAGTGGGGAACTGATCATCATGGCTTTGATCCTTATAAGCATGCAGAAGAAACATACATCAGAGATGTTGGTTTAGGAGTTTATTGCATGCATCAAGAGGATACCTCTTTACCATTGTTGGTAAAAAATGATGAGATTGATGCAGGATTATGGAGCTTGTACTTTGATGGCTCTAGAAGCAAAAATGGATCAAATGGAGGTAATGTTTTGGTATCACCAGAAGGTCAAAAGTATTTTAATTCTATTCATTTTTAGTTTAGTTGTTCATGCAATGTAGTTGAGTATGAGACACTAATCCATGGTTTACAGTGGGTTAGGAAGAAGGGAATTAAGTACCTACAAGTATTTGGTGACAGTGAGTTGGTTATAAATCAGGTGAGAAATCTAAACATTGTAAAGAATCCTTCAATGGAGTCATATAAGCATAGAGTATGAGATTTTGTAGAAGATTTTGATGCATTCAATATTCAGTCAATTCCTAGATCAGAGAATAAACAAGCTGATATATTGGCAGTTGTAGGGGCTGATTTTGACATTCCTAATGAGTTGAAAAGAAAGAATAATGAACAAAATATTAAGGTGGTAGTAAGGCCTTCAATTCCTAATAATGATACTAATTCTCAAGTGTTTGAGAATGATGAACAAATTGTACGTTTTATACAGGAAGAGGTTGAATTTTCTTCAAAAAATCAGTCTAAATTGCAGCAGCAGTATGGTGAACAGATCTTGCAATTAAAGACAAATAGGCTGCCCAAGGATTGGTAACCTTTGAGAGTATTTTCAACAGTGATGATCAGCTGAAAAGAGAGAAAATCAAGATGTCTACCAAACAAGAAAACTATGGAGACATAAAAATCAACGAAGGGAAGTTTCTAAAGCATGGTAAGTTGTGTACTTTGGAAGAGAAACAGGCTTTTGTTCAATTATGCAATGAATTCATTGATGTTTTTGCTTGGAAGTATGAAGATTTGAAAGGTTTTGATCCAGAATTAGCTCAACATACCATTGAGCTAAAGCCTAATTCCAAACCGGTAAGGCAAAAGCAAAGACCTGTTAATCCAAAGATTGAAATTTTGATGAGGAATGAACTAACAAAGCTTATTGATTCTTGTATCATTTTTTCCTATTAAGCATTCGTCATGGGTTGAAATACTCAATCTTGTACCTGTGAGGAAGAAGAATGGAGAAATAAGGTTGCTATCGTTGATTTCAGGAAGAAGAATGGAGAAATAAGGTTGTGTGTTGATATCAGGGATCTTAACAGGGCTTCACTAAAGGATCATTATCCTTTACCATCAATGGATTAAATTCTAAGAACTGTATCAAGTGTAAAAAGGTTCTCTCTCCTAGATGGCTACAGTGGTTACAACCAAATATTGGTGAAAGAAGATGATAGGCACAAGACAACTTTCACCACTAATGGGGAAATATGCTTACAAAAGGATGCCTTTTGGGTTATCTAATGCAGGAGCCACTTTCAGAGAGCTATGTACACGACTTTCCAAGGTTTGATCAATGACAATATTTTCGTTTATGTAGATGACATTACTGTATTTTCTAAGTGTGCTAATGATCGTTTGAGCCATCTAAGGTCAGTTTTTGAAAAGTGTAGACAGTATGGAGTTTCACTCAACCCAAAGAAGTGCATATTTTCAGTGCATGAGGGAAAACTTTTGGGCCACATGGTCTCAAAAGAAGGTTTGGCCATAGATCCGGAAAGAGTAAGCTCAATTCTAGCTTTGTCCTTGCCTCAACACAAGAAAGCACTTCAAAGCTTTTTGGGTAAAATCAATTTTGTAAGAAGATTCATTGCTGATTTTGCTAATATGTCAAAGCCTCTAACTGCTATGTTGAAAAAGAATATGAGTTTCAGTTGGACAGAAGAAAGGGAAAATCAGTTTTGAGGCCATTAAAGAAGCTATTGCTCAAGCTCCAACACTTGCAAATCCAAATTTTTCAAAGGATTTTATATTGTATGCATTTGCAGGAGTTGAAACAATTTCAACGATCTTAACTCAGCTAAATCATGATGATTTGGAGCAGCCTATTTCTTTCTTTAGCAAAGGATTACATGACTATGAGGTGAAGTATACTTTTGTTGAAAAACAAGTCCTTTTTGTTATTAGAGGCTTAAAAAATTTCAGATATATACTCTCTAATAATAGAATTCATGTTATGGTTACTCACCCAAGTGTGAAAGAATTTTTGTTGAGCAAGGATTTAAATGAAAAGGGGCTGGTTGGATCACCAAAGTCATGGAGTATGACGTAGATTTCAAAGTAACAAAGCTGATCCGTGGAAAAGGGTTATGCGAGCATTTAGTTTCAGATTTGGAGGCAAAGAAAGCTGTTGGTTTTGCACTTATAAATCAGCCACAAGTAGCTGAAATACCATCTTTGGTGAGTTGGACTCATGACATGATTCAATACTTGCATGCGGGTACTATTCCCCAAGGTTTGGATAAGACCAAAAAAAGGTATTTTCAGTTACAAGCTATTCCATGTGCACTCATTGATGGTATTTTATTTAAGAGGGATATTAATGGTGTTCTTCTGAGATGTGTAGAGCCTTCACAAGTTGACAGATTATTGCAAGAATTTCATGAAGGTTTATCAGGTGGTCACTATTCTCCAAGGCCTACTGCTCTCAAAATCATAAAGGCAGGTTATTATTGGCCAAGTATTTTCAAAGATTGCTATGTATGGGTCAAAAGATGACAAAAGTGTGCCTTCTTTGTGGGTAAGAAAAAGCTTGCAACCCTTCCTCTTCATCCTATTTCAGTAGATCAGCCTTTAATGCAGTGGGGATTGGACTTCATTGGTATGATCAATCCACCATCCAGTTTGGGACACAAGTGGATTCTTACAACCACTGATAATTTTACAAGATGGACAGAAGAAGTTGTGTTGAAAGAAACGAATGAGACTAGTGTGTTTGATTTCTATGAAGGTTTTGTTACTAGATTTGGAGTTCCTGCTACTATTATTTCAGATAATGCTCTTGCTTTTGTTGGTGCTAAAATTACAAAGTGAGCTGTCCGAAATGGTATCTATTTGAGTACTTCATCAAATTATTACGCACAAGGTAATGGGCTTGCAGAGTCTACAAGCAAGAATTTGTTGAAGATTATCAGAAGGATTTTGGATGAGAATCAGAGGTCATGGCACACTAAACTCAAATCAGCTTTATGGGCTGACAAAATTACTCTTAAGAGGTTTATTGGCAACTCTCCATACATGTTGGTTTATGGTAAGGAAGCAAGACTTCCAATTTCTCTTGAGCTGCCCGCTTTAGAGCTTATTCATCAGATGGAATTCTTGGAATCAAGGCCAATGGAGGTAAGATATGCAGAACTTATGCAGTTGGATGAATTGAGGCATGAAGCCATGCTCACCATGGAAGCTCATCAAGCACAGGTAAAGAAGAATTTTGACAAGAAAGCAGTTGCAAGAGTATTTCAGGAAGGTGATCTTGTTCTTAAGTGGGATGCAAACAGAGCAAAACCGGGAAATCACACCAAATTTGATGCTATTTGGAGTGGTCCTTATGTTATTTCAGCGTGCAAGCCTCACAATGCTTTTCAGTTATCATGTTTGGATGGTGAAGAACTACCAATCCCAGTTAATGGGATTTTCCTCAAAGCTTGCTTTTGAGGATTTAACATCATTAGAGTAGTTTACTTTCAATAAGTGCTTGCATGCACATTGTTTTTCCAGTTTTCTTAGTTAGTTTTCTTTCCAAGAAGTGCTTGCATGCACATGTTTTCCTTTTGTTGAAGGGGGTAATTCAGTTCTTTTGTTCAGAGGATGCAAGTTATTGACAGAGTATGTGACTCCATAGCCCAATGGATGCAGAAGGCTACTAATCTTTTGTTTAGCAGGCAAACAATCTCGTGATGTCGCCAAAATGTTACCACAGATCAATGCATGCTAGAGTTTGTGCTGAAGGTTGAATGCTAAGAGTGCATGCGTGAAAGGGGCTGAGTATATCAAGTTTGGATGCCATGATTATGCAGACAAATCAATCTAAATTGGCAGCGTGGAAGCTAAAGTTGTAGCTGAAGGTTATTTATTTTTAGTAAATAAATTTAGCAGCAATCCCAGTCATAATTTGCGCCAAAAGCATGCATGATTAATGTTAAAATTAGCAACTAGGTCTAAGCTGAGTTGGTGCCAAGGAAGTGTGCATGTATGCTGAAAATAACAGCTAGAGCTTGTACTATTTTTAATTATTTAAAGTAGCGGTTTGCAACTAGTTTGGACGCCAAAAATAAGGAGAAAACACATGCTAAAAATAGAGAAACATGGCACCCAAGGGAAAAGCAAACTCAACTATTTTTAGTGATTTGCTAAAAATAAAACATGAGAAGAATGGATTAAATAAATAAATAAAAGATTGCAGCAGAGGTCCCAGTCAATGAAGGTTGCACCGTAGAAATGAAAAGAAAAAAGTAGAAAAGACAAAAGCAGGAAAATGACAAAGCAAAAAAGTTAACTGTTGTTCCTTTCTAGGTTGGCGCAGCAGCATAAGGGAAAACATTAAATAGAACAAATTTATTGCATGCATCAGTTCAGTTTTGGCGCCAAAAGTGAAAGGTGAATAATAAATCAAAAAATTGCATGCTACAGTTCCAGTTGGCGCCAAAGATGGAGTTTGAGGGAATTAAATTAATAAATAAATTGCAGCAGACCTCTGATTTTGGCGCAGCAGCCTTAGAAGTCTGATTATTTCATTATTTTATCATCATGCATGCCCCAAAGGGCACAAGGATGATTAAATAAACAAAATAAAATATTTTGCATGCAGATGACGGCTGAAATTAGGACGCATCAGTCTATATAAAGGGATTTTTATCATGAAAATCAGTTACACACTACTTCCAACTGTTTTGCTATTGTAATCCTAGCTTGTACTTGCATCTCTAAATAAAAAGCTCCATTTTACCTTCTCATATTGCTGGTTTTCTGAGTTTTCATCGTGTTTAATAGGGTATTGTATTGCTTTGTGGAGAAATTATTCCCTCTACCGCTGTCCTTTCACCGAAACCTTTGAAATATTTTTGCAAATTAGATTAGAGTTGTGCAAGTGTGTGGATCTTTGTTTTCCTTGTATGCAGTAGTACGTATGTGTGTCAAATCATTGGTGTATCACCTCCATTTCCCTTTTCCCGCATTCCTTCTCCCTTTTCCTTGTCAAATTTTTAGTTTTTAGGTGATTCACAAGGGAACCAACCCTCTCTGGAGGTTCACCTCAGTCATAGGTTACCCACAACCTTGAGGTGTTCCAATTTTGTCAACAAAAGAGAGAGTATATACACCATTCTCTATCAGGGTGCACTTCTGGGTGACAATAGGTACCAAATTGAAACCTTTTTGCAAAAATCAACAATGCGGACAATGTAGTGGTTGGGAATAGCCATGTAAAGACTTAAAATATCATATTAGCAGTCACGAACTGAAAAGAACTACCCTTGATTGAAGGCACATGTAAACCCACTTGTTCGAGGGAAAATGAGGTATTGTGGTGGATGATAATGGTAATGAGAGCCATACTAAAAATCAGACTCAGTGTTGTCCCGAGTGTGTTCCCTCTACCCTTTTATGGTAGGCTCCTATCATCACTTGCTTCGTTCATATCGCGTTGACGATCCTTGGTGTAAATATTTGGAGCTACCCCATTCCAAATGAGCTCATGAATGATAGTATCATTGCTGTTTTGACCTTTGGAAAGTATCGTGATGAAGTCCATGATCACCCCCTTCCAATCTTGATGGGGAATAAACAATGGCTGCCACAACTATCATTATGCTCCTTCCTGATTTGTTGGAAGATGGTGTTTTCTTCTTGACATTTGAGGATATCCTCAATATTTTGCAAGGACAAATGTTTTGTACTATGGCTATATGTGACGGATGACATCAATCCAAAATTAGAAACCTTGGGGCTTAGCAAATAGAAAAGAGTGTTGCTGCAATACTGAAAATACTTTGCAAAAATCAGTAATGTTAGCAACATAGGGGCTGGAAAGAACCAAACAATGACAGGAAATGTTTCATTACCAGCAACAAACAAAAATTATTCAATTTTATGATTGAAAGCACTTGTATGGTTGCAAATGATGCAATGTAGTAGATGGAAGTAGTGACGATTTTAGCCTTCAAGATGAAAGTTTGGGGCATGGCTGTCCCCATTATGTCCTCCTTTTCCTTGCTCTTAATTCTCTCTCAGACAATATTTGCACTTACTGATCTCATCAAGTGACCCCTTTCATACATGTTACACCAAGAGAAATTCATCAAACTTGCCAATCCACCTCTGTTCAAGGAAAGTACTATCACTCCAACACATGAAAGAAAGAGTGTCATACCCTCGCTGTAGCATTGTACTTTCTTACTCAACCTTGGGCTTATGGTGGTTGGATACCATCTTGTAACAGCTGCAAAAACTTCATCAATGACTATAGGAGAAATATGCGTCTTTCTTGTGACAAAATCTTCTTCTATCTCAACAAAATGTATATGGGAGAAACCGGAAATGTGGTGGACAACGGTCCAAAAATTTGAGACAACTCCGATATCCATACCCACTATGTTAAGTTGATAACACAACCAAAAGGTCCCTTTTTACCCAAGTCGCACCCTTCTTGAATCTCCAAAGATTGTGCTGATCCCAAACTTTCATGTACAAGCAATTTGAAACTTGTGTGAAAGTATCTATGTGCCCTTTGCCACTCGAAGGGTTCTTCAATCTATCACCATTTTCACTATGCTGTCCATGATGACCACAAATTTGTCGTGATATACCACGAAGCATCAAACTTGACATAAGATCATTCTTTTCAACATGTTGTCCATGAGGACAACACATTTGAAATGACAACACATTTCAACGGTTATTTATCAAAACCCTTGATTTTTGCAAACTAGAAATTGTATTCATTGCCCTAGGCCAGCGGATGGGTAGAAGTGGAAGTGCTTTGCTCTAAACCCCTTCAAAAACCACGAAATTAATTGTGCAAGTCAGTATGGAATTATAAAGCGCTGTCAACCAATTACACTTGAAAAAGATGAAATTCTGAATTTAATAAATGTCAATCACAACTGAAACTTGTAAATTCTATAACTCCAAAAACACCCATGCAATTTCCTTCAAACTTTGGATATTGGTGGTTATAAAATATGAAGTTTATGAATGTAAAATCAGAATTAACCCAACTTTAACCAAAAGTGCAACAATGACCGTCCTAGTATTTTGCCCAGCACAAGTAGGGCTGATTATGCATGCAAAAACACTCCAAGGGGGTTCACTCCGCTTGGAATCCCTTACACTTGCACAAGACAACTCAAATCTTATATTTATCACTTGATTTTCTTCAATTTTTAGATACAAAATGAACTCTCCTTCTAACAGCAGAAAAGTAGGGCATTCAAAACCCTAAACAACAACAACATAAAGTTTTCAACCAGCAGCAACATCAATGGGCATCCTTCCCTTTCTTCAAGAATGAAGAAATATCAAATATATTAATCAACATACCTAAGACTAGAGCCTTGCTAATGCTCATATAGCCTTCCCAAATGGGGCGACCCACTTAGGGAGGGAGATTACAATTTAAAATTACTTTTATGTCGGCTTGACTTGCTTAAAAGCTTTTGTCTATTTTATCGTTGGCCGACATTACAACTTTTTTTTTTTGGAATAGAGGGTAAATTGAGGGTGTTGAAAGGACCCACATCCTTGTACAATTGAGGATTTTTTTGAGAGGATCCACAACCTGGTTACAATGAAGGGGACCACTATTAGGAACCCAATTGAAGCAACCATGAAACCATAGTGAAGATGCAGCGATCAACGACAACGACCGCAACGAGTGGGACAACTATCAGTGATTGAAGTGAGAGGAACAACCACCAGCGTCAGCAGCGAGAGGAGCAACCACCAGCGTCAGCAACGAGAAGAGCAACCCCCAGTGTCAGCAGCAAGCAGAGCAGCCACCAGTGTCAACAGCGAGAGGAGAAGCGAGAAGAGGAGCCACCAGTGTCAACAGCGAGAGGCGCAACCACTAGCGTCAACAGCGAGAGGAAGAGCCACTAGTGTCAGCAGCGAGGAGGAGCCACCAGTGTCAGCAGTGAGGAGTAACCACTAGTGTCAGCACGAGCAGAGATGCCGCCTCTAGCGGCGAAACCACCTCTGAGGAGGATCGTGCCTCGGGGGGATTTGAACATGGGTGGGCAAGCACACAACCATGTGACTTGACCGCACCACTCCCACCCCATCGGCGCCGACATTACAACTTCATCATTACATAAAGAATTAATTAATTCAGCCACTTGCAAGAGTGATTAAATCACTTGGGTAAATTATTAGTTAAAATACATTCTGCTCCAATTATATTCTATTAAATAATTAAAATTGCCTTATATGTGTAAATGATAAAAATCACTATTCGGGAAACCTTAATTAAATAATAAAATCCCAAGAATTTACTTTTAGTCCATGGGGAGGGTGAACTAAGCGTCTTAGACAACCTGTTTATTGGCGTAGCAAAAAAAGGGGGACATTAGAACAAAGCATCAGATGTACATTTGGCTAAGTTGGCTTACAACTTGTGTTTGTGTAAAATTCATGATACCTGCTCCACATGCTCTTCCCAATTCTTGTTGTAGATGAGGATCTCATCCCAGTAGACGATGACGAAGGAGTTGGTGAATGTAATGTCCCCTAAATGGGACATAATGAGAATTGCATTCATATTTCTTCTAGTTCCCATTATGTCTTTGTTTGGGTCAATATTGGCTCAATGGATGATGAATTCTACTTGATGTAATGGCGTAAAAGTATTTTTAAATACTGTAATGGCGAGTTGGGCATAAAGGCCTCTTATTTGGTTCGAAAATGGTGGAAGGACTTCTAATTCTTATGGGTTGGCCTTGATTGGAGAGCCTACATAGAGGTTAATCAAGAAATAGAATTACTTGAAGGTCAACCTATGCATTGGGCTTCTATTTTGATGTTGGTGCCACTTAAGGATATATAAAGACATGAAGGTTCATTTGAAAAGAGTTATGCATATTTATTTTGAAGATTGATATCTTGAGTTTGTGCATGGTGTGTCGTACTCTCCACTAAAGACGAAACCTTTAGCGTGGCTCAACTTTGGGGATGAAAACCTCCATTGTTGGAAGATTGAGGAATAAAAACTCTTTAAACTTGAGGGAAATCCTATACGAAGGTTTCAAAAGTACTTCAAAGTGGTTTATTGCTGGGTTTTCCCCCTTCTTACGCTAGGCAACTTGCGTGAGTGGAGGGTTTGGTATGTTCTACGGCTTATTTCACTATTTTGGTTTGATATTCTTGTTCGACATAATTTATAAGGTTGTATTATGAACTTTGGATAATCTTAGCGATGATTTGCTATTTTTCCTAGCCCTTGGTTTCATTGAACTGCTGTTGTCATAAATATTTAATTCCAATTGCGATTATTAGATCTTTCTTCAATATTTGATGTATTTGTAATGTCTCTTTCTAGGGCAAAAATTGAAAAAAAAGAAATAGCACAAACCCCAAGTGAAGTAAAATATGCTTTTTATAACAATAGACTGAAAATTAGAAGAGCAGTGAACAACAGTCTGATTTTTAGGACAACTTGCAAAGAGTGAAAATTCAACCAAATATCATCATATAAACCATCCAAAATATAGATAAACACTTTAAGAATATTTTAGGGCATTTTTTAACATGAAACTCAAGCAATTACTCAGTTGGAAAATTATATATCAACATAAGTACAACCAAGAGAAATGATCCAAAATGAGCTCTCCAAACCCCAACAATGGCAAAATATGGAGTATACCAGGCTTAAATTATGATAAATTTGAATATCAAAGAATAATAAAGTTTTGTGCCCGAGAAGGCACCTAAATGATCTTCTACCCTAGTCGCGCCTTAGGAGAGGGGCTCTAAACAATGCTAAAAGCTCTTGTGTGACTCTTTGATGCCATAGATCTAAACCAACAAGATGGTCTTCAATGAAAGTCTTCAACACCACCAAATTGGAGGGTTTCCGTCCTCTAATCTCCCACAAGGAAGGGTTTCGTCCTCTTTGGATGCCACACTAATGGATTGTCGCCCTTTAGTGGAATGGAATTAGAACAATCAACCCTAAAACCAAGTATAGAAGTGTATATGTCAAAATTGATGCTCCAAATGAGCCTTTGTGTCTACTCTTATACTCCTTTGGTGGCGCCAAATGTCAAGGGGGAATTACCCCTAGAACGACCTCATAGGAGCTTGCTTTATCTTCTATTTCCATGTTGGAAACTCTCCAACCTTGCCGACCTCTTAAGGAGCTTACTTTATCTTCGAATTTCATGTTGAGAGCTATATAACAGCCGGCCAGCCTTAGGGAGGAAAATACCAAAGAAAAACATTAACAACAACGAAAGAAAATGAAAATCAAACCCAAGGACTTCCCTTGTGCAATTCCTTCTTGGCCATGATGAACACACACTTATATTGGGAAGGGGGTGAATCAGTATGAGATAATCTTTTACTTATTTAAAAACTTAATAACCACATTAACAACAATCACACAAGATCTAACAATTATGAAATCCAAAATTTACGTGGAAACCCTTTCGGGAGAAAACCAACGAGAAAAGACTGCTTGGTTCTACTGTCCAAATCTAGTCATAAAATAGTAAAAGTCTCTTACAAAAATTTGTAGGCTCCAACCCACTAGAGACACCAATCCCCACTGTTAAACAATTTGTAGGCACCGACCTATTGGAGACACCAATCCCCACTTCTAAGCACCAACTTAGCACGAGATACCAATCTCTTCTCTTAGGAAACACCAACCCCCCAAAAAACTTCTTCAATGGATGACAATTAAATAGATCTCCTTCACAAAAATCTGCGTTGAATGATCTCTTATTTTTCTCTCCTTCAGAAATCTGCTTGAGTTTGAATGATATATCTTTATTACTCGTCACATTCTTTTTTTTCAACTACATCTCCTTTTATACCTTCTCATGTCACTTCGAAGGGGTGTGATTTCTCCCAAGGGACACTCTTTATTTTCGTGGGCGCTAGACATGGGTCGGCCCATAATTCAAATATTAACACCAAAATAGAGGGGGGTCGACCAACATTCTAAACTTGTCTTTAATGCCTTGGATCCGCCCTTGAATAATGAAGATTCAAACCATACCAACCTCAAGCTCAAGTAAATAGGCCTCCATATCAGCCTAATAAGCCTCCTGCTCAAGCAGTCAGGCCATTCCAACCATACAATCCAAATACGGCTTCAACATCCAGGGCCTTGGTTCCGTTACAAAACAACATTGCACAAGACTATGAATGGTTTTTCCCTTGTGGACAACGCCATAATCAGGCAACATGCTTTAATGGTGCTCTAAATCAAGCTTTGATGGTGCAAACAGTCGATGTATCGCAAGAGCCAAGTGAGGAAGAAAATCAACAGGCCAACACTCAAGAAACACCTCCAAGTGACACCACATTGGTAAATTGGCAGGTAGAAGACTTTTGTGGCATTATTCAACCACTTCCTCAAGGCGTAGCAGCAAACACAAGAGCTAGGAAAAGAGCCATGGTCAAAGAACAATCGACACATGCAACTTCTTCTCAGCCTCCCACCACAGTTGAAGGCATTAGCAATGCAAAGGCAACTTCGAATGTAAAAAATCAGCCCAAGGCATCGGTTGCAGCAGCTCTCGTACCAGCTCAAGTTTTAGAAAATGTTGTGCCAAGTAAGGGGCAACAGAAGGACAGTCCGTCTCCCTTCAACATTATTGATCAAATGAAGAAGATGAATGTCAACATTTCCATGTGGGAGTCACTAGCAATTTCAGGGCAGCGAGATTTGTTGCAAGCAGCCATGGCAAATTGTTCCACTTCAAATGAGACATCCAAGAATTAGGAGAAAGTCCTCACTAACACAGTACAACAAGGAGGTCTACCAAGTAAGAATTTGAAGCCTCCACCGTTCTACGTGTCTCTAATCATAGGGGATAAGCTGGTGCAGAACTGCATGATCGATTCTGGGGCAAACAACTCCGTGATGCCGAAGCAAATTTGCCGATCATTTGGGCCTAGAGTATGAACCGGTATCTAAAGGAGTGGTACAATTAGACGGGACAACAGTGGGAACCGTAGGAATCATCAAAGGATTAAGTATGACACTGCATGTTTTCCCAAATGTCACAGTTTTGTAAGATGTATCAGTAATTGACTTGTCACCACTCTTTGCCTTGTGCTTATCACGAGACTTCACAGCTAAGATCGGAGGCTACTTGTCTGCAGATTGGTCACACATGCTCTTTAGAACGAGGTATGAAGCCAAAACAACAATCAAATCGGAGCTAATTGCCAACTTCCATATTGAGCCTCATGTGCCAAGTCCGATCAACGTTAATTGCTCAGCTTTTGATCAGGAGGATTATCCAAGCATTCAGGAAGTGGATACTAAAGTTGGGAATATTCCTGATCTAACATTGGATGAATGGGCTCACAAGAAACATGCTTTTGATCCTTACAAAGAGATGGAGGAAGTTGAGTTGGACATTTATGGCTTGCACGAAGAAAATCCACCTCTCCATAGCATCACCAAGCCAGACAACCAAGATGGTAATGAGGTTTGGCAGTTTTTTTTCGATGGTTTGAGGAGCAGGAAAGGTGCAGGAGGAGGGGCAATGCTGGTGTCACCTCAAGGGGTAAAGTACTACTCAACTTTCCGCTTTTAATTTAGTTGTTCTAACAATACAACTGAGTACGAAGCATTGGTCCACAGGCTGCATTGGGAAAGGAAAAGAGGAATAAAGAATCTGTAAGTGTTTGGAGATAGTGAACTGATTGAGAACCGAGTTAGAGGATCGAATACAACAAAAAAAAATCTCCTCAAGAGCTACAAGAACCGGGTATGGGATCTCATTGAGGACTTCATGGGCTTTAATATTAGTTCTATACCAATGAAGGAGAACGAGGCTACGGACAGACTTACAACAATTGGGGCAACATTTGACGTGGTTGATAGCATCAAGAGGGATAGAACACAACCCCATATTAAGGTGGTTGTGAGGCCAGCAGTTCCGGATAACAACACTAGTTAGCAGGTATTCGAGAGTGATCAACAGATAATCAAATTATTGTAGGAAGAAGCCGGGTTCTCTACCAAGAACCAAGATAAGTTAGAGCAACAATATGGTGATCACGTGGTACAACTTAGGACGAACAAGCTCCTAAAAGGCCCAGTGACTCTAGAGTCAATCTTCAATCCTAACGACCAATTTCGGAAGGAGAAAACAAATATTCAGGTCAAAGGGGAAGATTCAGAACCCATTTCGGTTGGAGAGAGCAAAATACTCTAGATTGACAAAGTGAGTACTGATCAAGAAAAATCTGATTTCATACAACTTTGCCAAGTATTCCCAGATGTCTTTGCTTGAAGCTACAAAGACTTGAAGGGCTTTAATCCGAAGTTGGCACAACATACTATTGAACTGGATCCGGAATCTAAGCCCATCAGATAAAAGCAAAGACTAGTCAACTCTCATATTGAGCCTCTCATGAAGGAGCTGAACAAGTTCATTGAGGCAAGCATTATTTTTCCAATCAAGCACTCAAGTTGGGTTGCAAACTTGGTGCCAGTAAGAAAAAGAAACGAAGAAATCAGGTTGTGCTTAGACTTCCGAGACTTGAACAGGGCTTCTCTCAAAGACCACTATCCGCTTCCGTCTATGGAGCAAATATTGCAAGTGGTAGCTAGTTCAAAATGATTCTCATTGTTGGATGGCTACTCGGGCTACAATCAAATAATGGTGAAAGAGGAAGACCAATTCAAAACGGCCTTCACCACCAAATGGGGCACTTATGCCTATAGGAAAATGCCATTCGGGTTGTCAAATGCTGGAGCTACATTTCAGAGGGCTATGGACATGGTGTTCAAGGGGTTGATAAACAAGATAGTTCTTGTGTACTTAGACGACATCACTGTGTTCTCCAAGAATGTAGCAAGTCACCTCTTCCACCTCAGGAAAGTGTTCCAAAGATGTAGGAGATTTAGAGTGTCCCTAAATCTAAAAAAATGCATATTCCTAGCTCACAAAGGCAAGCTCTTAGGCCACATTGTGTCTAAGGAGGGATTGACAATTGATTTGGAAAGAGTCAAAGCCATCCATGCTCTACCATTGCCAAGTCACAAGAAGACTCTCCAAAGCTTCTTGGGGAGGATTAATTTTGTTTGAAGGTTTATGCCAAATTTTGTTGCTCTCGTGAAACCACTAACCATGATGTTGAAGAAGAGTTTGGAATTTAGGTGGACAACATAGGGCAAGGAGAATTTTGAAGCTATCAAGCACGCCATATCTCAAGCTCCAACTCTCATCAATCTGGACTTTTCCAAAGATTCCATGCTCTATGCCTTTGGTGGTTCAAACACTATTTCCGCAATCTTGGTGCGGCTAAAATAAGGAAGGATCTGAAGAACCCATTTCCTTCTTCAGTTAGAGATTGGAGGACTATGAAGTGAGGTACTCCGTCATCAAGAAGCATGTCCTCGTTGTTATTAGGAGTTTGAAAAAGTTCAAGCACTTGGTCTCAAACAATAAAATTCAGTTGTTAGTGTCTCATGCAGGAGTCAAGGATTTCCTCTTGAATAAATACTTGAATGAGAAAAGATGGGAAGGTTGGATCACATCGTGTCATGGAGTATGATGTAGAAATTGAAGTTCACCAACTTAGTCCATGGCAAGGAATTGTGAGAACTAGATTGGCTTCCAGTCAACATAATTGAGGCAAACAATAAAGAAGAAGAATTTGTTTCGGTGTTGTAGGATAATCAGAAACAAGAGAACATAGTGTGCCTACTCCTTGTTGCACCTCAGGATATATGTATTTCCTACAAATAGGTTTATGCCCTCAGGAGATGAGCAAAATAAAGAGGAGATATTTTAGACTTCAAGGACATTCCATATGTGCTCATTGATGATGTTTTGTTCAAGCAAGATGTGAATGGAGTCCTAGTGAGGTGCATTGGGACCAATTACGATTGAAAAGGTGCTACGATGAATTTCATGATGGAGAGGCCGGAGGTCACATTTCTCCACGAGTAATGACACTCTCAAGATTATGAAAGCCGAATATTATTGGCCCACATTATTCAGTGATTGCTACACATGGATCAAGAAGTGCAAAAACTTGTGCATTCTTCATAGGAAAGGAGAAGCTAGCAGAACTTGCCACTTGCATCCAATCTCAGTTGACGAACCATTCATGGAGTGGGGATTGGACTTCATTGGGGTCATCAACCCGAACTCGAGCCTAGGCCATAAGTGGATTCTAATGGCAATAAACTACTTCACCAAGTGGACGGAGGCAGTAACACTCAAGGAAGCAAACGAGTCTAGCATACTGGACTTCTATGAGGGGATAGTGACAAGATTCATAGTCCCAATCACCATATATCCAGATAATGCTCTAGCATTCTTTGGCACCAAGATCACTGAGTGGGCTGTTAGGAATGGGATATTATTTAAGCACCTCATCAAATTATTACCCTCAGGGTAATGAAAAATTAGAATCCACGAACAAAAATTTGTTGAGAATCATCAGAAGGACTCTAGATGAAAACCAAAGGACATGGCATACCAAGCTCAAATCAACCTTGTGGGCTGATAGAATCACACCAAAAGTGTTAACATGCAACTCCCCTTAAAAGTTGGTCTACGGGAAGGAAGCCAGGCTGCCCATATCACTTGAGTTGCCCACATTGGAGCTCCTGAAGTAGCTAGAAACTATTAGAGTTTGAGCCTATGGAAGCCAGGTATGTGGAACTCATGGAGTTGGAAGAAATAAGAGAGCATGCAATGCAAACCATGGAGAAGGATCAAGCCTTGATGAAAAGGAGTTTCGACAAGAAAGCTAAAGCAAGAACCTTCCATGAAGGAGACTTGATTCTGAAATGGGGTGCATATCAGGCTAAGCTGGGAAAGCATTCCAAGTTGTATGCCATATGGAGTGGCCCCTACATGGTCATAGGATGTAAAAGTAGTAATGCTTTCCATCTATCCAAGTTGGGAAAAGAGGAACATCTGATTCCAGTCAATGGAATCTACCTCAAGCACTGCTACTGAAAGGAATAAATCTTACCCTTGTACATCTTAGTTTAGGATTTTCGTTCCTCTAAGTGTTTGTGCACATTTTCTTGTTGTTATAATAGGTTTCAGTTTCCTTAAGTGCCTTTGGACATAGTTTTATTGCTCCTAGTTGACTCATTACACAATTCAGAATGCCTACTTGAAAGGAACATTTAGAAGCTCAAAGTTGCAGGAAAAAATTACAAATCACAAAAGATTTCAAATGCAGAGCAACTAAAATCAGATTAAGCGACAAATTTCAGAATTTGTGCTCTCATATCCTTTCAGATCAATCATGTTTTGAGCTTCTAACGCCTCCCAAATTCATTCAAGGAAACTCCGACCTTCAGTGGTGTTCCAAGGGCAACATTCAGAAGTGGATGGAGAAGGGAAAGAATCAAAATTTAATATAGTTCCATGATGTCCCAACTCAACAAAAGTTTTACTTAAAAATCTGTAACGTGTTATGCATGCCAAAAGACCATTCGTTTCAGGGCTTCAGTCTTGGCCAAAATCAGAAGTTTCGGGAACCAAGGTGTCAATTTTCCCACTCAGGATTGTAGAAAACCCAGGTTCAAGGTTTTCCACTCTCACAAATAACTTCATAAATTTTCTTATAAGAGATTGGTGAGTCAAGTAGGTTAGTTCAGTGGTTCAAACGGATTCCAGGGAAAAAATTTCGAAGGTATAAATCAGTTTGAGCTCAACGATGACTCCATGCCTAATGGACACATCAAGGCTACTGGTCTAGAAAATCTAGTAGGCAGATGTCCCCGTGAGTCACAAAATTGTTATCCATTTTTGCCCCTAGGAAAAATGGACAACAGGGGATAGATCAGGGTTGAAGAGCCACTAGAATAAGACTTCACAAAAAATCACATTCGAGAAAATTGCAGGTGATTTTGGAATAATTTGAAGTCAGCAGAGGAATTTTTCCTCTTCTTTGTCTTGAGGAAGTTTGGAGACTCAATTAGGTGAACGGTAAGCCTCCCGAGCTCACTTTCGTGTAAAAAGGGAGCAAAAATAGCTAAAATGGAAAAAATTGGTTCATGGGTATTACTGTGTCTACAAACCATGGCCTCGATCCAAAAAATTCAGGAAAAAATCCAAAGAAAATGTCAAAATGCAAAAGGGGAGTCAATTGGCCCTAAATTAGCTCACTGAGCTGAGATAGAAAAGAGCTGGCGGGTCGAGTAGATTAGCTCTGAATGGCTTCAAATGGGTTGGGCTTAATGTTTATGAGCTCGAGCGAGCTTAGATCAGGCATGGCCTAGGGGGAAAGTTGGCTAAGCCAACTCAGTGAGCATATCAGGAGTTCGTTTGAGTCAGGACCGGAAGCATATTAAAATCCGCATGATGCATGGGAGCCCATTATGAGGGACTCGGTCGAGTGGGAAACATTGTGTTGGCATGGGATTTTTGGAGATAGGTTGGAAAAATACAGGGAAAGTTCGGTGGGAGCGGATGCAGAAATGCCTCTGCACATTGCAATGTTGTCGGGGGGTGTAATGTGGGGTGCAAGTCAGGTTCTGAACCTGACTCACAAGATAGAGAGCTCAGAGTATTTTGGGATCTCAAGTTAGGGATCCATGTTGGAATTTCAACATGGGGAAACACTATATGATAACACCCCCCTCCCTTGATGTAAATGCATCACTAAGTATGCTCCCGATATAAAGGGGTCAATGTAAGCAACTCGGCCGTTGAGTTTTTAGAAGTAACAAAGTGGGGTCACAATCAGGTTTTCAAACACATGATGGACAAGTCATCCCAATGTAATGAAACACAATGTTCTACCCTGACACACATAGGTGAGTTTCCCAAGAAGGTGGTGAGATTGTAGGTGGGGTTGGTGAGGCTAAGATAAAGAGTCTTTTTCACTCAAAATTTAATAACTTTCACCATGGTTATCCGTTTTGTCAAAAACTTATAGTTTATGGAAAGATATTTTCAAGATCCCCACAACATGGAATGATTAAAAATTAAAAATTTAGATGGTTAGATGGGTAAAAAAACATGATGAAGATACAAGTGCATAGAGGCCATACCCAGAGACAAAGATTTGGAGTAAATGCAAGTATGGGAGCCATTCCTTCTTGCACAAGGAAGAGTGCAAAAAATCATGGGCTAAGAAAGAAACCCTATCCCTATGGCAGGTGTAGTGATGATTTTTTAAGGTAGTTGAAGCATGGATTCAAGCCTTTCTCCTTCTCGCTGATCTCAATTCTTCTATATAATGTAAAGGAGGGCATTTTTACAATGTTGGACATTCTTACTTCTGCCCTCCCTTCTCTCGCATGTGAGTGATTTGTCGAAATTCAAGCCTCCATATTTGGAGCTTTGTAATAGAAATCATGCCTCTTGCCCATGTAATGAATCATTGTGTAAAATCATTGGAGCAATAAAATCAGATTTGTGATTGTTGTCTATCCTAGTCTAGTGTTGTCGTTTTAGTTTACCTTTATCCATGTTATGGGTATATTGCGTATGTCCTTTATTTGTTGCAGGTCCAGATTTGATTTTGCTTAACGGAAGTGGGTTTGTTGCAGGTGTTGTGATCTGTGGAGTCCTAACATCTGAGAGATGTCTCCTTATTCCATGATGCTAACAAAATTCTCCAAATTCATTTGAAGTAAATTCTCCTCGATCCGATTTCAAGCACTTGATTTTTAGACTAGTTTCATTTTCAACTAAGGCTTTGGATGCCTTAAACTTCTCAAATGCTTTCGATTTCTCTTTTAGAAAAGTAACCCATGTCATTCTAGAATAATCATCTATTAGGAACATAAAATAACTCTCACCTTGCAAACTTTGTGTCCTTGTAGGCCCACAGAGGCCTGTATGGACAAGCTCTAATGGTTTCTATGTTGAGTACTCCTTTGATTTGAAGCTTGCCCTTGTTTGTTTCTCGTGTTGACATTGCTTGTAGATAGTGTTTGAAGTCTTAACAATCCTTGGCATATCCCTTACAGCTTGCTTAGTGCTAATTTTTACTAGATTATCAAAATTTATATGACCCATTCTTCTATGCCATGACAAGCTCTCATTTGCTTGTCCCATGTAGCATTTTTCTCCTTTGATCTCACTAAGGATGTAAAGGTTATTAGTTGTTCTGCTTGCATATGCAACTAGTTTTCTTGTACTCGCCTTCTTGATTTCACAACCTTCATCATGAAATGTGAGGGTGTGTCCTTGATCACACATTTGACTAACACTTAGAAGATTATGCTTCAACCCTTAAACATACAAGACATTCTCAGTTTTTGTTTTTCCATTGTCAAGGCTAAGAGTACCTTTACCAGGTATCCTTGATGTAGCATTGTCTCCAAATTTTACTGTACCTCCATTAACTTCTTTCAAAGTGAAGAATTTTCTTGTCCCCTGTCATTTGGCTTGAGCAACCACTATCAATGTACCATTGATTTCCTTCATTTTGAGCATGAAAGGCAGTTTGTACAAGCATCGATTTCTTCTTATTTTCTTGCTCCGTTTTCCAAACATTTGTAGTTTCTTCCTTTTGTTTATCCATGGCTTCCACTTTCTTGTTCTGCCTAGGAGGTTCCACAAAACCACTTTAACCAAAGCGTGTTGTATGTCCATAGTTGTTGCACTTATAACATATAACATTGTAATCCACTAAAGGAGCAAATGAATTATAGTTCCTATTTGAGGACCCATAAGGACTTCTGTTCTTGTTCCAACCAAAATTTCTTGCATGAGTCCTACAATCTATTGCTTTATGACCAAAGTGATTACATGAAAAACAATAACCAAAGAAAGAGTTTTGAAACTTGGTCATGTGATAATTGCCTTGGAGGAAAAGATCTTTTGATTTTGTCCTTGTTGTCTTTGGGAGGAATGTTAGTATTTTGTGGAACATGATTTTGTTTCTTCTTGCTGCTTTCATTTTTGATGGGACTTTTGAGAGCATCTGCATAGCTTTTTGGCTTTTCTTCATTTACCTTCTTTGGTGGCTCTTTGGGATCTTCTTTGGTAGTCATCTGATTTTCTTTGTACCCAAGACCAGTCTTAATAAATGCTCTGTTACCAGGAAACGCCTAGGGCCCCCCCGTTTCCATTTTTGACCTCTGGCCATTGATGATATCATCTAAGATTTCAGTACTTTTTTCAAACTTGAGGCTTCTATTCAACTTAGTTTTTTGAAAATTGTTGTTTTCTCTTTCCTGGCAACATAGTTCCTTAATGATATCATCTAAGAACTTTTTTCAATTGAGGCTTTTGTTTAACGTAGTAGTTGTTTTTTCTATTTCCTTAAGGAAAAAATTTCGGACTCTAGCCTCTCACAATTTTCTTCTTTTGTCTTCAATTGGATTCTTACCTCTTCCTCTATCTTGTTTGCCTCTTCAAGTTGAATCTTTAGGTTAATGATCATTTTTTCTTTTGAATCACAATCCTCTTCTTCATATTTCTGAAGTTGTAACTTTTGTTTTAGATTCTTTTTCTTAAGCTTCTTGATCTCATTTAGGGCACAAATGAGTTCTTCTAGATCCACTTCCCCATCTATTTCGGCATTTTCTTCCTCTTCTGAATCCTTCTCTTCTTTTCTTTTGTCTTCACTTTCCAAGATATCCCCTTTTGATTCTATTGCCATGAATAGAATTTCTTCTCCATCACTAGCAGAGATACTTTCATTACTCTCTTCAGATGAGCTACTTTCCTCTTTGGAATAGAGGTTTTTCTTGTGCTTATGAAAGTTTTCTTTCTCAAGTTTTCCCTTTTTGTAGCTCTTTTTATATTGATGATGTTTGCTACTTTTCTTCATGTTATGATCTTCATCATCATCACTATTTTCACTTTTTGCATATGGAAATTTAGCGGCAAAATGTCCTACTTTTCCACAATTAAAGCATTTAAAGGGAAACTTACCTTTGTACTTTCCGGATCCTTTCTTAACCTTACAAAATGAGCTTCCTCTTCATCTGATTCATTGTTGGAGTTATCGCATGGCTTGAGCTTTTTATTCTTCATCTTCTTTGAGGCTTTGAAGGATTCCTCTAGCTTTGATTTCTCCTTTTCGGTTCTCATTTCACGTTTGGATCCCATGCAATCCATCCATTGTTAGAGTATCTAGATCCTTCATTTCTTCAATGACGGAAACTTTGGCATTAAACCTCAAGGGAAGGGACCTTACAACCTTTTGCACAATCATTGCATCTTCAACTTTTTCTCCAAGACCTCTAATGGTGTTGATGATTTCATCCACACGAAGAAGATAGGCTGCAATGTTTTCTTCATCTTTCATTTTCAAACTCTCGAATTGTCTTCTATGAGTTTGAAGCTTGGCTTTCTTCACTTTGTCATCTCCTTCATAGATGTTCTTAAGTTTGTCCCAGATTTCTTTCGCTGATTCACAATGCATCACCTTGACAAACTCCGATTCTGATAGACCACACAAGATTGCATTCATAACTTTTGCATTGTTTTCACTAGCCTTCTTTCCAGCCGTATCCGTTGGTGGAGATGATGGAGCTACATAACCGCTCATAAATGATTGCCAAATATCAAAGCCAAGAGCCATTAGATAAGTTCACATTCTTATGTCCAAAATACATCGTTTGTTCCATCAAACAATGGAGCTCTATTTGAGGAGAAACCTTCTTGACTAGCCATGTGTGATCCTGAGATCTACCTTCCAGCAGTTAGATTGTTTTTAAAGGAACCCGCTCTGATACCAATTGATGAACACACTTATACTGAGAGGGGGGGTGAATCAATATAAGATAATCTTTTACTTATTTAAAAACTTAATAACCACAATAACAACAATCACACAAGATCTAACAATTATGAAACACAAGATTTACGTGGAAACCCTTTCGGGAGAAAACCACGGAGAAAAGACTGCTTGGATCTACTGTCCAAATTCAGTCATAAAATAATAAAAGTCTCTTACAAAAATTTGTAGGCACCACTGGAGACACCAATCCCCATTTAAGCAATTTGTAGGCACCAACCTATTGGACACCAATCCCCACTTCTAAGCACCAACTTAGCAAGAGACACCAATCTCTTCTCTTAGGAAGCACCAACCTCCAAAAAAAACTTCTTCAATGGATGACAATTAAATAGATCTCCTTCACAAAAATCTGCCTTGAATGATCTCTTATTTTTCTCTCCTTCAGAAATCTGCTTGAGTTTGAATGATATATCTTTATTACTCCTCACATGCTTTCTTTTCAACTACATCTCCTTTTGTACCTTCTCATGTCACTTCGAAGGGGTGTGATTTCTTAAGGGACACTCTCTTTATTTTCTTGGGTGTTAGACATGGGTCGGCCCATAATTTAAATATTAACACCAAAATAGAAGGGGGTCGGCCAACATTCTAAACTTGTCTTTAATGCCTTGGATCTGCCCTTGAATAATGGAGATTCGAAACTGATTTTGTTTGGACAACGATTAGTGGCTTTTGGCCTTCATCGATTAGATAATGATTTCCTTTGATAGCAAATTCCTTTGACATCAATGACAATTAATCCAACAGGCCACGGGAAGAAAAATGGCAAGAAGTCTTCAATTGGTACTAATTTGAAAAAGGGGACATTACAGTATTTGGGATGCATAAATATTGTTGTTGCTAGATAAATTATTTGCATAGTGAAAAGTGGATTCGAATCTCATAGGCAATTCGCTGCCCTAGAAGACTGCAGTTTTTGTATTGGTCGATCATTTTAAGATATTCTCAACAATTTTCAGTTGTGTATGCGTTTGAAGGTGTTTTTCAGATCAGATCAATTCATGATAGACGGTAAACCCCTTTTCTTTGTTTTCAGCCTAAAAAGGCACATTACAGTGGTATCAGAACTTTGGTCTTTCCAGCCTAAGGGTTTCTTGCGAGGTGAAGAGACGATGGATAGAATGATAAAAATGCAAGAAAGACTAGCGGACACCTTGGACTCTCTTGCCCTCACCTTGCAAAATCTACATGGGGGAAGGACATTCAAGGAGGAAAGGGCTTTTTGCACAATACCTGATAGTCGAAGGGAGAGGCCATTCTCATCAAGGCCCTCAAGACCTACCTTCATTGCTAAGGAGGTGATCGCAACCAAGGAAGAACCTAGGGTTTCAAAGATTAATAATGTTGCAACTAACTTTGAAAAGTATCAAGCCCTTATGGAAGTTATTAGTGATTCCCTATCATTCTGAGTTTGTAGGATGGAGAAAAGATAGAGTTGGCATTGGAACTTGGTCCAAGCCCCAAACCATGCACAAGGGTCATGTGAAGGATACCCCAACCCTAGAGGAAAAGAGCCCCTTCATGTTGACAAAGAAAGAAGAGGCTACGAAGTTTGATGAAGAGGGAGCCAAACTCCCAAGTTTACTGTCCCATGATGGAAATACCCATCTTTCTAAAAGTGAAAAACTACCTTAGTTGCTGATCACGGAGGAAAAACAACCCATGGGAGCCCTAGAAGCCCCCATTACCATCGCCAAAGTAGAGCTCTTGACTGATTTTCAAAACAATAGTGTTAAGGCACTAAGGTTTGATGAATGTTTGAGGCATGAGCCTAGAAAGGAAAAGGAAATCATGGAGCACGAGTCCCGAGATTTGCATAAGGGTAAAAAGGATGCATTGTAAGAGGGTAATCCAATTGTCATTTTGGAGCATGAAGACAAAACAAATCAGCCCCTAATTGAAGAGTGTCATGTCCCTTTTTTGGCGACTAGTGGATTTGAAGACCTTAACCCATTTTTCCTCCCTGTGGGTTTAATGAAGGAAGTAAGGGGAAGTCTTGGATGAAAATTTTAAAATAGATATTTTCATTATTATCATGTATTCCTATTGGGAAGCCAAACGCTCCAATTGAAGAACTTATTTAATTAGAATATAAAGTATTTTGAGCATGTAGGCTCCAAATACAAATTAGATAATTAAAAGGTACTTATTATAAGGTCGGCCATAAGTTGTGATGTAACACACCTTATGTTATCAAAGGAGGATGCTTGGCCATTATGTCATACGTTGAATCTTATTATTTCTTTTGGGTAAAGGTTGTACCTTTCCTCTCTATCATCAAGGACGGAAACCCTTGTTGAAGACCACTTCAAGGAAGAAAACCCTTGATAGTGGAACTTGTCTTGGGGACTAAAACTCTCTAGCAAGGATATCTGGAATTATTGAATATCTCAAGGAATATGGAGCTAATATCTTTCTATCTAGCCCTAGGCGACTTGCTTTATGAGCATTTTGGATGTGTTTTGATGGATGTATGATATGATTCTTGCATGGATGGACTTATATAAATGACATGATATGACTGATATCTCTCATTATGGACGTGATATGACTGATGAAGGTGACTGGTATAACCGACGTGATATGACTGATGAATTTTGTCGGGCATCGATGGGTTGGGCGATCCAATCCGATCCGGTACAGGAGGAACCAACCTCCACTTGTCGCCCTCTCTATATCGATATTGGAGACTCACCCAGACACTGAATGAAAAGACACGAACCAACCGTCTCGATTGAACACCAAACTTACAGCCAGATATAGATATAGGAGGCCCAACCGCTAGAATATAGATAGGGCCAGCTATATACTACATAGGATAGGGTCCCTCCCTCGGCCTAATTCTCTATAGAGATCCACCCTATCTATATATGGGGGGGCAATCGTTTCCTTGCATGTTTGAGCCACTAATTCATTATTTCCAAGAGGGGCAAATTGCTTGTAAGTCAGGTTTGGCATGTTTGAGTGGATGTTTGGGCAAGTTGATTTGATATTTGCATTCTTCATATTTTTAAACCCCAAAATTCCAAGATTCGTGAAATTTGGAGCTTCTTAGGGAAAGTTAAGAATTTTTAAAGTAACTCTGCAGACAAGGGTTTATAGAAAATTCATATTTTCATTTCTGGGGCACCAAAAATCAATTTTCCTTCATATTTTGATTGCTGGTAATTAATTAGAATTTTTGAGTTTGATTGGGTGCATTTTTAGCAAGTTTAGGGCATCCAAAAGTGAGTGGGAGTTCTCAAAACAGGTTGCTTCCCTAGGAAGGGAAAAATTGCAGGTTTCAGTGTGCATTTTCAATCATATCTATCCCACAAAAGTCTGATTATAGCCATCTAAAAATTAATTTCAGTCATCTCTCATTCAGTCCTAGCTCTTTTCCGGAAGTCCCCCAAAAAGGGACATTACAGTGGTATTAGAGCATCATCCTCCTAGCCTGTGAAGCATGGAGAACAAGTCAGAAAGGATTGTGAGAACATAAGGAAGGATAGCGGATGCACTGGATAGGGTTTCCCTAGCCATCCAAAATATGCAGGGTAATGGCTCAACCAAGGGAGAAGAGGATTCCTACAACCCTCATGATGAAAGGAAGGAATGGGTTTCATTTTCAAAGCCCTGTAAACCCAAATTTGTGCCAAAAGAGCTGGTCGGTCCACATGGGAGCCCTAGACATGCCAATGATTATGTTTTAAGGTTTGAAGAATACTAGGCCTTACAGGAGGAATTTTGTGTAGCCATGTCTCTCATGGATTTCATTAGCTTAAGCCGGGAAGGATTGCAAAATGGGCAAAGAACCCTAGCACCAAAGGAAGAAGTACAACATGCTAAGAAGAAAAATGTTTCAGCCCTAGGGAGAAGAGGTCCTTCCATCAGGATGAAGGAGATTAGGGAGCATGCAACCCAAGAAAAGGGTATACTCATGAAGAAACAAGTAAAAGAGCATGTGGCAGATCAGCTACATGATGGAGAGGATGGCCATCCTTCTAAAGCAAAGAAGGAAGAAGATATATGGCAGCAATTGGTTACCAAGATAGAGTAGCCCTTGGGAGTCCAAAAAACCCCCAACACCCTTGCCCAAATGGAGCTCTTGACGGATTCTCCGGGAAACACCACAAAGACACAAGGGTTTGAAGAAAAATTAGATTTGTAAGGTGTTAAGAAGCTCAATTTCCAAAGGATAAGGAGAAGGCTACAACAATTTCTCATGAAGACCACCAAAGGTATGAAGATAATTCAGATTTGTTGCTTTCTATTATGCTATTCCAGATTTACGCTCATGGGAAATTTGTTGGAAAAGATGACCTTGGGGCTGTAGTGCCCACCCATATGGAACCCAAACACAAGACCAAATATACTAGGATTTTTTTTTTGACTTTCGTTTAGTTCATACAACTATGCGACACCATATATGCTCACAAAAGATAGCTGAAAACCACATGCAACAATTACACCAACATGAAGAACATGCAAATATCGAATGACACAAGATGCAAATCGATGCCACACTTATATAAATGAACAAGTATCAAACCACGACCCAACCACAACATGGACACCACTAATAAGCACCTTTCACAATATCACATTTTCATGGCTACCTCTTTATTGTAATCATATTTCATTATTAGCCTTTAAGGTTCAAAGGGCACTTAACATAAAACATACATTTACCTTTTCTTTTTGACTGCATTTCATTTATTCCGTTTAACACTTCACTTAAGATGGTTCCATCTTCACTACCATTTAAACTCCCTTATTTAACCCTATAGGGCTCGGAATCATTTATCGTGTAAGCATATATTCTCATTTATTATGATAAAAATTATTTATTCCATTTCAGATTTAATGTGCAACAAATACACTTAATGAGTTCCTTCTCCACGACCATAATTCCTATATCTCAATAGTAGATTGAAACATTTTTAATGCATAGTGAGAGTCTCCTAGCCCTCGGTCTCAACTAGAGTTTCTATTCCAACAAAAATCATATTTTCTTGGCATTTTTATTTCACTTCTATTACAACAATGGAGGGAAATCACAAGAAGTTAAGAAGGGGGAAAATTAAGTCTAAGGGTGGAGAGATTTCCCCTCTTGTAGTTGCTATGATTCAATTAATAGGTTAGAGTTCATTTAACATTTACGCTACAGGAGATTCGTCTTTCAAATAAGAAATCATGTCTCTCCAAAGCTGAAACTCGCATGGAGAAATCAGCAAATCATACCATCATTAATCATATGAAAAGAGTTAACATTGGTTTAAAGGGATGGGATTCCATATTTTGTTTACTCAAAAAGTCAATATCTTAGGGACACCTTTTTGATAGACATAGTTGACTATAGGTATTGAACACTGATAGCATATAAAAAGGTCCTAGGTTTTAATTTTACTTCTATTTGCACTCAAGGACTCTACGTCCAACTAAAGGTCAATATTGGAGTGGTTCAAACACCTTTATCTCACAAACTTCCAAATTTTACTTCCTTTCAAAAACCGACACCTCAAGAAAACAATTAAAAATATAAAGGTTATCAACGATTTCATTCACATTAAACTCTTATTGTCGCATTTGAGAATCCCACTTGGACAACGGAATTTAAATGCAAAACTCATCTGCAGCTAAATCTTCTAAGAGATCTCTCAACAAACAACTCCTACTTGAGTCACCCTAGACCCTCTAAAACACTCATGTACAAGAATTAATTAGCCTATATTAAGTTTGAGTCAAGATTCTTTTGAGATAATTAACAACATGAGGGAACCACTGCACTATGCGGTTTTACCAAAGTTTGATTGATCACATTACAAGGAATGGTAATTGCCTTCCTTACTTGCCCTTAAGATCCCATACACATACATTGATTAGCCCTTCCAGAGAGGCTTAGGATAAAACAACCATTAAAACAAACGTTGATAAACATGACATCATTCATGTCACAAGGTGACACTATACCCTTAACTACAACATGCACACTTCCACATGCACAAGAAACCCTTTTTGGTGAATGACACACGAATAACACAATGCTCAAGGGTAACCTTCTCATGGGTTGTTAGATTGGGGTCATTCGGATAAATTCTAAAATAACCTCCTAATAGTGGTCAAACCATAACCATTCCTGTATCAGGCGGTTTCATTACATTTGAGTTTTCTTAGTATTTTAGTTAAGCACGCAAGAAACATAATCACTACTTTCACATAGGAGAACATTATAGAATGTTCATTTCATTCCCATAAAAAAGTACATCTACACCATTAGCAAGATATATACCTATAATCAAAATCACCCCTAGAATAGAATGCCCATTTTCTCTAAGATACCAATACACTATGATTTCTCACTCATCCCAAAATAATCCATAAATAACATTCATGATTATAAACGTAGTGCTGATATACATCCATTTAATATTACATGCAATTCAAGGATAACCCATTATTACAAAAGCATATAGAATGCTACAATTTTCTTCATGTCCCACGTACGGATGGAAACCCTTGCCATTTTGAAATTCTGAATTTTAAGCTCACTTGTGACTCTCGAATGAAGCCACCAATGCAACAAATGAGGGTTTTTGTTCCCAAGTGTTGTGACTATTGAGGGTTTTTCGTCCCCAATAGGATCCAATGAGAGTTTTCGCCCTCAAAAGCTGAAAATGAAAGCTCAATGCTCCAATTTCCAAAGAGAAGTATCGAATTCACCAGATGATCCTTACAATGAGCCCCAATCCCTACCTTTATAGCCTTTTTCTTTCTTTTCCTTGTGTAGCGCTCCATGTGGGATACTTCATTTCCTTTTTAACATTTACTTTTCCCACTTTTTAATAATTTTATTAAAGTGCCAATAATCAAAATTAGTTTAGCACTTAAAATTAAATTATTAATTTACTTCCTTCCTTTCCCCCTTTTAGTTGATTGAAAATAATGAAAATAGGCGGGTCTTCTTTTTGCTTTAGTATTTTAAACATCATTTTATTTTAATAATAATATCATGAAGTTGCCCATAAATAGAGAGTTATTTGGGCTCAACCCAAAAATATTATTAGAAAAGGGGACATTATAGTTTGTCGGGTTTATTATTCAAATGAGTTTATTAATATTGATTAGGGGCATGCATCTCTTATCAGACATCCCCTTAATAAATGTCATGTTAGATAAATATTAGGACGTAATTATTAAGCATTATTAATTACTTAGAGGTTAGAAGTTAGTTCGGGTTGGTTGATGGATTGTTGCGTCTTACATGCAATCGTCTTCTTGCAAAAACTTATTTAAGCTTGGGAAACAATGTAATAAATTAATAGAGTATTTTCATATTGTAAAAGCTTCTTGTTGAAATTAATAAAATGTGATTGCTTTGTCCTCCATTTTCTTGTGGTAGAATAGTGAACACTTCAAACTATATTTAAATCCCCTTTGTATCTAGTCCAAGAATAATGCTTTACCTCCTTTCTCTCTCCTTTCCTTCCCTTTATGCTAGACTGTTTATGACTAACAACATCGAGCGTCTAGTAGAACCCTTTTCCAAGTAGTTGATGTCATTGGCTAAGAGAGATCATGACTTCAAGTTATATTCCCCTATTTATATGCATTATCGTTGTCAATTCTCTATAGCATCATCACAATCTTCTCTACTTTCACTTGCAAATACTTCCTTAAAGGATTTAAGAGGCTTAGGGTTTAGTGGAACTTATACTTGGAAGTCTACTTTGGAGCATTAGGTTACTAGGAGCAACAATAATAGAAGCTGTACCAACAAGGTCTACCAAGTATTTGGAGTCCCCGACTTTGGTCTTCTACCTATCCATTTTGTGATCCACTAATGACAACTCTCTGATGAGGTGCTACTAACTGTGGGGGGCTAATGCACCAATTGTGTCTTCAAAAAAGGTATCCCTAACCCTTCTCTTTCCTTTATGTTGGTATGATTGATTATTGTTGATGTGTCATGTATTAGACTAGGTAGAGCATATCTTTGTCTATTGCATTATCTCTTAAAGTGCATGCTTAACCACCAAATGGCATTATAATCCTTAGCCTAGATATCTAAGCTCTTTCTTATTATCATTTCTCGTACAACATTAGAATTCTAGCGAGACCCCACATACTTATCTTAGACACAAGCTTTGGAATCCTATGCCTTCAGTACAAGTGCCGATTACTGTCTTCTAGATTCATTGTTATTATACCCCTAGGCGCTACACTTGGCTTGTGTGTTGGCCCTAGAATGGTCCTCACTTATATCCTTGTTGGCTAGATTTTCTGCACAACTGAAAACCTAGGTAGTCATGAGATAAAACTCCCTCATTTACCAGTGAGGCTCCCGTATAAGATTTTGTCAATTATGTTTTCTAGTATCTATCTGTTGGTATTATTTTAACTATGTAGCTCATGAACCATAGCTAGACAATTTTGGAGCAAGTAAGCAGCTGTAAAAGAAAGGAAAAATCTGCAGAAGAGGAAAATAATAGGAAACGGGAAGAAAGGAGAGAGGATGTGCAACCCAATCAATAGTTTACAGAGATAATCGCATGCACATGGATTAAAACAAATAGATCATGAAATACAAAATTCAAAGCAAATGAAACTTTCAAATCTAGATCTAGAATAACACAGTTTATGAATAGATTTAGAACTAAAAATGAGACGAATGCACCGTTGACATAGAGTTCTCCGGAAATTTCTTCTCTATTCCTCTGCTTGCAGAAAACTATCAAGGGTCTCAGCTCAAAGTCTGAAACACAAGAATGCTGATTACAAATTCTGATCATTTAACCCGTAGGTTCTTCCTCTACTTATAGTGTGTAGAGGGGAAATTACAAATGAGAAACTGCAATTGAACTAGAACATGAAGTAGTAAAGGGAACATTTGGCAGTCATCTTCTTGAAATTCCTCTCTTAGTGACATGCATCAAGAGTCTAAGTCAAAATTGTGCACATCTGTCACCTATCTTAAAGAAGCTTCCCACATAACTTAAAGTGATGGTTTTTTCAACCAATAACTTTAATTTTACATTTTCATTCGGGAACATAAGAAATAAGGGAAGGAAGAAGGGAAGAAAGAAAATCTGCCAGCTCTAACACTTATACTTTATTCTTGTTCTGATATTGAATATACTTGTCAAACATGTAATTCAACATCTTCCCATCTGTTTTAACAATAGCATCTCTCTCAGTTCTGAACTGTAACAACCCTCTGGACAAAGCAACAGTGTTAGCCTTCACTTTCTCTAAACTAGGCCCATATCCCTTAACATCTGCTTGAAGCTTTATGAGTCTACCAATCAAATCCATCGTGAAAGGTATGGTGGCTTCATCAACCTCTTTCTGTACAACCAACATAAATTCCTCATGGGAAGCAGGTAATTCATCTGGGATGCTCTCCGACACTTCTCCCATCTTACTCACCAGCAACTGCACTCTCTTCAGCACGAGCTTGAGGATCTCCATGTGGAAGGAAACTGAAATTTCTAAATGCTTCCCTTTTTCTACCAATCCGCCAAGCACAATCTTCTTTGCAATCAGCACATCCTTTGGCAACGAGTGTATCTTAGCCAAAGTATCCAGATGACTTTCAACCACTATGTTCTCATCTTTTATCTGTGTCATCAAATCCTTTAGCTGAGACACTGCCCTGTGCATGTTCTCTAATTCAGCTGGTATTGGTTCGAATTGCTATGAAGCTTGGTGAATGATTTGTTCTTTCTAGTGGGCAATAGCTTTGACCTGGTCCCCTACATCTTCTACCTCTTGCATCAGATGATCACTCACCTGCTCATGTGCTAAAATGGGCTGAGAGAAAGGTTTGGCAACCTTAGCAATGATCTCGCACAGCTGGAACACCTACTTCTGAAGCTTGGATCTCTCAGCCTTCTCTTTGTCAAGCTTAAGGAATAAAGCGTTCATTAGTGTCTGCGTATCTTGCTTTAATCCTTCTGTGGTAGTTTGACCTATTGGCACTTTGGTCACTGCTATTAACTACCGTGAGCTCTCCCTTGTCCTTTCCTTCTGCTGGAACAGATAACTTAGCGAACTTCTGTTCCGATTCCTCAATAATCAACCTAGAAGTCATTTTGGCAACTTTAGGTCTTTCATCTCTTCCTCCCAAACTCAGGAGCAACTAAAAGTTGTGATCTTCCAGGTTGATCTCTTCTCTGGCTTCTGGGATTGTCTGCAAAGCTAACCATGATGAAAAGTTGCTTCTTGGGGAATGAGAAGCCGCCGAGTGCACCACCATCTCATGCTCTGATTCTGCTCTATCAGAATTTGCCACCGTGTTATGACTGCTACCCTTTGAATTGTCCAAAGATAATGCCTTTTCAAACTCCGCCATTTGTGCTTTCAACTTCTCCGCATGGTAGGTGAAGACCTAAGTGGTTGAGGAGAAAATACAAATGACGCTGGATTCAAAGGAGGAACAACAAGATCTCTGCGAGGTTCTGCGGTTGTTGAAGTGCTATGAGTTGATGTTGGAGAAGCTGGAATTGGAACGATAGCTGTAGATTTGGCCTTCTCCTGTATGTGAGACTTCTTGTGAACTTTAAGCTTTTCCGGCCTTAAGCTGCTTTCACCTTCGTGCTTTCTTTTGCTGGAGTCTCCCGTGGTAAAGTTGCATGTGATCTGATTCATGAAAGCTTCATCCAGGCAATACCCCTTTGTCAGCAACCAGTTCGAAGTGTTAACCAGAACTGCGGAAGATCTTTCTTCAATCATCTGGCAACCACCAATGGTTTCTTGAAGAGCAGCTCTATCTCCTCCCATATGATGATACGAGTCAAGTATCACATGCCCATCATCTGCGAGATCTACAGGTATCCATGCCAAACCATAATTAGACACTTGTTGCATCGATAACTTGCTGAATTCTTTCTTTTTGACTTCATACTCGTTCCTGCATTTCATCCAGAAGTCCTCCAACGAAGGCACATGTTAGTATTCCTGGGAGATTATCTTCTTTGCTACTCCATATGGGTCAAAGTTTAGCTGTGCTGGGAAGAACTTAGGCTCATACTCAGAAAACATTTCAGCTTCGACTCCTCTAACTTTGTGGATGCTCTGGCAGCTGTAGTAACCCACTGTGACTGGAAAGAAACTTGTAGACTTGTGCCATTTTGATTGTAAGTTATGCATCTCTACGAGTTGTCTACATAACTCCATGATGACCCACTTGTCGTTTGGATACCTCGGCAACTTTACTGGTTCTCTCGAAAAGCCAGCCACCCTGAGATAGGTGAAGTCTGCAAACTGGATGAAAATGCAACCATGCTGAGATACAACTTCCCAAGCTTCTTTGCTTAACCTGTTGGTCTTCAGATCACTATTTAGTTTGCAGATGAATTGATAGAAGAATCCATTGTTGACTGCTTTGTAATCTTTGTGGCACTCAGGAACTGTCAACTGTGGACAACAGTCAAAGATAGGATCTTTCGCTAGTACGCCTCGTCTATCCAGCTTGGAAAATATACTCTGCGAGGCTACTGCATAGACCAGGTATGAAGTCATTTTGAAGCTGTAAGTCCGCCTCACACTCTGAAGTTGCTCACCGAGGCTATCACTGATGATCTCTGCCGAATTGATTATCGAATCAGCTCTGTTGATCTCGATAGTCCTCACGAAAGCATACATCCATGAGCGAAAGTTGCGAGTAATGGCTTCCCCACTTATCCTGCAAAGCAATTTAGTGATATCATCCACCTACTGCACCAAGTTGGATCGCGGAAGAGTCCTCGGGAACTTTGATGGTGACCTACTTCTGAATATATCAGCTGTTCATTATGCCCACACAATCTGCTTTGTGTTTCTCCCATCTGTTACCTGCATCCAGCATGCTAATTGTAGTCACCGCCGTTCCTGTCGGAATCTTCAGACAATAATTAATAAACGATGCATCCAGCCTAATAATTGTCTTTCCCGCAACATCCCGAATTATTCTGGAAAGAGGATGATATGATCTTGCACACTCCATGAAAAATTCGGGCAACTGAGCTGACTGGGAATGCTGATGCTGGAATAATTCCACTGCTTTTCATTGCTCGCATGAGAAATGTCTTTCCGGCCCTGGATCTGTCAATTATTTCGGAGATGGGTTCCGGGCCTATGTCTGTGTCATTGATATCAGCAAATCTGGAAGCTATGCATGATTCAGTTGATCCCTCTCTATCATCACGCTTCATCATGGCTGGAGCAATCTTTGTCTGTGTTCTTTTTCTTTTAATTCTGCAGGAATTCTTTATAACTGGAACAATTCGTGTAGATCTGGCAATTTGTTCATATTCGGAAGATATATTCAATGTACCTGACATTGATTTGAACTTCCTTTCACCTGTATGAACACCTGGAATTATTTAAGACAAAGATGAAGTCCAGAACATGAATACTTGATTTCTGTCACCAAAAATTTGCATATGAAGCCCGCTGCCCTAAAATTTGAGGCTTTGCTTGCATGCAAAACAAGCATAAATATTTTTAAATTCACCTGAGCACTTATAGCAACATGCAGATAATTATCATAGCATAAATCAAGCTATTCCAACCCTAGGCGCCAAGCCTTGAAGCTTCCCGTCAATGAAAAACATCTCCAGATGCAAAAATCCTCCTTTCTTTGGCGCCAAAACTGTCTGGGCTGCAATCCTTAGCAAAAAGAATTAATTGCTTCTGCATTATGGCAGCCCATACTTATATAACCTTCAACATTCTATTTCTAATAATTGTCCATCCTATTCCTGGCAATTAATTAATAAACAAACATGTTTATTCACCCAAATTGGGCGCCTAATTTTGCATGCAGCTGGCTGCCATTAAATAAATTTATTTTATTTATTTTTGGCATGCATCCTTCAGTTGTCTTTGGCTTGACCTTTTGCTTTGACTTTCCATTCATTCATGGTGCCAAAATTAGGCAGAAAAGCTATTAATAAATACCATTAAAAGCATTGTTTAATGCCCAATGGGTCGCACTTTTTGGCAAGGCTGATTTCTAAATATAAGAAGTCAACTTTGATGGAATTATTTACCTTGCACTGCAGCTCCAAAAATCCCTTCTTTCACGTAAGGTGTTTAACTTCCATAATGGAAATTTTTACTCTGCAAGGCAGGGAAGAAATTCCCGCCTACTTGCCATTGCCAAAATTCCCATTATTAAATTAAAATATCTCCCAAAAAGTGCGACTTGCATTAAAATTAGCCCCCTTTGATAAAGTGCCACTTGTATGGGTGAATAAATCTCTTTGGTGGGAAAAGTTAGCCTGCTAGGCAGACAGAAAATTCCCATCGGTGCTTTAAGTGATTTTTCTTTATTTTATAATGGGAATTTTCACCCTGCAAGGCAGGTAAGAAATTCCCGCCTGCCTGTAGCTACCAAAAATCCCATTGCAGCTTACACTCATTAATTCCAGAAAATGCGACTTGCCTGGGAGAGGCTTTTTGTGCATGACTTCATCTTTTTTGGTCAGAAGCTTGCATTTTGAGGTTGATTCCTTCTGGTGTTGTGTCGGTAGATGATATCCAGATGCTTCAGGCAATTAAACAGACTATACTGGCGAAGAAATTGATCTAGGGGAATTTCACAGAGAAACAATGGAGAAAATCAGAGAAAAACGCAAAAAAAAAAGGCGAAAAACGTTGCCAGAAGTTGCAGACAATGCCCTGAATTCATTCTTGGTGAAAACCCTAATGAGATGAGTGACTACTGGCATGCAAAACTTCAACAGGGTTCAACCGGAGCACAATTTACTTCAAACGGGGCATTATTTATTCAATAAATAATTAAATAAAAATTTCCCGCAGACAAAACTTGGCGGAGGGATAAAATGAGTTTGGGCATCTGGGTATTTGTTGAAATTGGCTCATATGATTTACTAGGAATATCCTAACATAATACAGACATCTTTTGGCAATAAAAACACAAAAACTACCGCTATTTTAAAAGAACGTTTTTTTTTCAAATGAGTAGTCCCAGATTTCAGGGTGAAATCTGGGGACACCAATCCTAATCATATTATTGAAAAGAAAGAGAGAGACAAAGAATAATCATATTGACCATCTTAGCTAACATACAATCCCAATTCCATTATATATCAATGATGGGAGATACGATGGACCAACAAGTCTGTTGACATGAAAACACAAGTAAAGTTTTTTTAGAGTGCGTACAGAGACCTCCCCTTGTCGTACCTGACTTGTAATTGTCCCCAAGATGTTTTGGATCCTCCTAGTGTTGTGGCGGTGGCGTCTGATATTTTTTTGGGGCATTTCAAGAACCCTTGTGAAGGACATCTTAACCTACCTTGAGATCTTCCATGGACTTCTTGACGTCCCCCACATAGTTCAGGGACTTCAAGAAGTCCTCTTTTCTAGGTTGTCCCCTATGACCTGCAACATGTAAACAAAAAAGTAGAACTTGAAGAAAAGAAAAGGTGGGGGGCCTCATGAAGACCTCCACCCAAACACACTCCTCCAACCCCCTAATATTGTTGTTTTGACATTGCACGAGGAAATGAGAAGAAGTGAGAAAGTAGAGACATTTAAATGTAAGGGGACAATTCGCAGCCAAGGGGAGGAACTTGTAGCATTGTGTGAATATTCTAGATTAGACTGTGTAAACAATTTTTATTTTCGATGTTTCGAGCCCACTATTGGACTCATCATCAAGCAGTAGCAAATGTTTGGAGAAGAGAATGAAGATAAAACTTCATAACTAGGCCAAGATGAGAGAAAACAATACAAATAACAAAGATATGAACTAGACATGTGGGCACCAAAATAACAAGCCTAAATAAAATACAAACATATAATAGAATGTGAAAAACTAAAACGAAAATTAAAACTAAAATTCATGAGATGGGAAAAAAACAAGATAAAGCTTCATAAATAGGCCAAGATGAGAGAAAACAATACAAATAACAAAGATATGAATTAGACATGTCGGCACCAAAATAACAAGCCTAAATAAAAGACAAACATATAATAGAATGTGAAAAACTAAAACGAAAAATAAAACTAAAATTCATGAGATGGGAAAAAAACCAAGAGATATGGGTCTAAAAGGGGTAAGAAGAAAGAAAAAATACTAATGTTGTTAATTATCGATGGTATTAATTAACAACCTTAGTAGTTAAATTGTAATGTGCTTAAGTAACATACTAAAAGCAGGAGCTTGACAAGGTCATAACTTGAGCTCCGGGTGTCCGTTTGAGTCCATTTTTTTTGAAACCACATGTTTCGATGAGACGAACACACCAAAAAATCGCCCTACCAGTTGGGGAAAGTTTCGGCACATTTTCGGCCCTAAATCCGCCATCTTGAGGCCAAAAATTAGGATTTAAGTTGTAGTTCAGTTTTTTCCTATTTTTGGGCATTAGTTAATTTTAGTCTATTAGTTGCATTATGAGTTAGAAAGTTGGAAATTCCTCTAATTTAGGAATGTAGAAGATGCGTGGCAATTTCTGTGCCCGTACGAATAAGCATGCAAACTTACTAAGAATAGCAGGTTCTAGTAAACTGCTAAAAATAGTAATTTCTGCCACCTAGAGTAGATTTAGTCAAGTTAGTTAGAGTTTGCTTGGAAACTCGAGTTGGGAGTTGTTTTCCTATTTAGGAAACATTGTAATTCATTATTCAATAACAAAGAAGGAGATCTATTTTCTTTTGGAGTTCATATTATTTGCAGTATATCAAGTTTGTTTAGAATTTGGCTACATTATCTGGTATCAGAGCTGGTTCGAGTCTTTAAAAAAAATGGCAGGAAGAGGAAGAGGAAGAGGAGGCGGTATTTCCCAGATGAATAGAAATATGCAAGATCTGCAGAGGCAAGTTGTTGCACTTGCTGCAATGATAACCCAGAGAGGAAATCAAGGTGGAGATGACACAGATGAAGAAGAAGTTTGTGAAGAGGAGGAAACACAAGCACCACCATTAGCTTTTGAAGAAAGGATGCTTCGAGCATTAGAAGGAAAGAATGATGGGATAAGAGTTGATGTTTCAGAGTATGGTGGTAGTCTAAAATCAGAGGAGCTGATAGACTGGTTGACTAGCATGGGGAAATTTTTTGAGTGGAAGGCTATGTCAGAAGAAAAGAAGGTAAAATTTGCATGCACGAAATTGAAAGGTCATGCTATGTTATGGTGGGATCACCTACAGAAAGAGCGGTCAAGAAAGGGGAAAGAAAGAATTAGGACGTGGAGTAAGATGGAGAAGAAGCTGAAAGATAAATTTCTCCCTGTGGATTATGCACAAACCCTTTACAGGAGGTTTCAGAATCTCAGACAGAACTTACAAACAGTGCAAGAATACACAGATGAGTTCTACAAGTTGTCCATTCATGTAGAGCATGAAGAAACTGAGGAACAAATGGCTGCAAGGTATGTAAATGGATTAAAATTTTCTATTCAAGATGAGATAAGTATGCATAGGATTAAGAGCATGGAGGATGCCTATCAATTAGCCTTAAAGGCCGAGGAAAAACAAAATCATCAAAGTTTTAGGAGATCACCTGGAATGAATAGGGGGGCCTCATCTTCCTTTCGGGGATGAGCTGGTTTCAGCCAAGGTAGGGGAGAATCATCTCGTGGATTGGAAAAGCAAGAGGATACGAGACAAGATTTCCAGAATCAACAAAGAGGCAGAGGATTTTCTAGGGGCAGAGGATATGCTGGCGATAGAGGATGGGAGGCTCCACGAAGACCATTTGTTTGTTACAGATGTGGTGAAGAAGGGCATCAGGATTTTGAATGCCCACATTCTTATACACATGACAAGAGGCAAGGAGATGCTCCAAGAGTAAATCTTGTTGAAGCTGAACAAGTAGAAGATGAACAGGACCTAGAAATTCCACCAGATGTTGGAGAAAATATGATGATCAAGAGGATGATGATTGCTCCAAGAAAGGAGATCAAGGGGGATGCATGGCTGCGTACAAATATTTTCAGAACAAGATGCACTTCAGGAGGAAAGGTATGTAATGTTATTATTGATGGTGGTAGTTGTGAGAACATGGTTTCAAATGAGATGGTCGAGAAATTGGGTCTGCATTGTGAGAAGAATCCTAACCCTTACCGTATTGCATGGTTTAAGAAGGGTAATGAAGTTACTGTTGATAAGAGATGTTTAATAGTTGTTACTGTTGACAAGAGATGTTTAATAAGCTTTTCTATTGGGAACAATTATAAGGATGAGATTTGGTGTGATGTTATTCCTATGGATGCATGTCATATGCTGCTAGGAAGACCATGGCAATTTGATAGAAAAGTTATTCATGACGGGGGAAAGAATACTTATACTTTCTGGAAGGATGGCACAAAAATAGTTTTGCTACCTCTTAAGGAAGAGGGGAAGGCTGAAAATATGCTTTCTGCAAAGGAATTTGTGAAGGAGGCAAAGGCAACTAGTTTTTGTTATGCACTAGTCACAAATAAGGATGAACCTGCAAGTGCACAAATACCAGTAGAAACAACAGAATTAATAGAAGAATTTTCAGATGTTATTCCTGATGAGCTACCAGATGGATTACCACCCAAAAGAGATATTCAACACCATATTGATTTGATTCCAGGGTCTTCACTCCCAAATCAAGCGGCTTATAGGATGAGCCCGACATTGCATGCAGAGTTGAATAGGCAAGTGGCAGAGCTCGTGAGAAAGGGGGTCGTAAGGGAGAGCATGAGTCCATGTGCAACCCCAACTTTATTAACACCAAAGAAGGATGGAACATGGAGAATGTGCATGGATAGCAGAGCAATCAATAAAATTACAATCAAGTATAGGTTCCCAATACCTCACCTTGATGATATGATGGATGTGCTTGCTGGATCTAGGTATTTCACCAAGATTGATCTTCGAAGTGGTTACCATCAGATTCGGATCAGAGAAGGAGACGAGTGGAAAACAACATTCAAGACAGGAAATGGATTATATGAGTGGTTGGTGATGCCATTCGGGTTATCCAATGCACCTAGTACTTTTATGAGACTGATGAACACCGTGCTACGGGAGTATAATGGTAAGTTTGTTGTGGTTTATTTTGATGATATCTTGATCTTTAGTAAAACTAAAGAAGAACATTTGAGGCATCTAAGGGTGGTATTTGAAGTGTTAAGGAAAGAGAAACTCTATGCAAATATGAAGAAGTGCACATTTATGCAAGAGAGTTTGGTATTCTTGGGCTTTATTATTTCAGCAGATGGGGTACAGATGGACTCAGAAAAGATAAAGGCAATTATTGAATGGCCTACTCCATGGAGTATAACAGAGGTAAGAAGCTTTCATGGTCTAGCAACATTTTACAGAAAATTTATTAAAAATTTCAGCAGTATTGTAGCACCTATAACAGATTGCACAAAAGGAAGGGAGTTTTTGTGGACAAAGGCAGCTGAGGATAGTTTTCAGTTCTTGAAGAAGAAGGTGACAGAGGCACCCATTTTGGCACTACCAGATTTTGATAAAGTGTTTGAGGTTGATTGTGACGCCTCACATGTGGGTATTGGTGTTGTTCTAAGTCAAGGTGGAAAGCCAGTAGCTTTCTTTAGTGAGAAACTGAATGAGGTAAGAAAGAACTACTCTACTTATGATGTGGAATTTTATGCAATTGTACAAGCATTAAGGCATTGGAGGCATTACTTAGTGCCTAAGGAGTTTGTGTTATTTACAGACCACATAGCCCTGAAGTATGTGAATACCCAAAAGAAGTTGAATAGTAGGCATGCAAAGTGGGTATCATTTTTGCAGGGTTATACTTTTTCTCTAAAACATAAATCAGGAAAACAGAATCAAGTTGCAGATGCATTGAGTAGGCGTGTGACTTTGTTTACCACTATGGAAAATGAGGTGGTGGGTTTTGAAGCAATAAAGGGTTTGTATTCTTCTGATTCTGATTTCAAGGATATTGTTGAAAGGTTAATTCATCCATTGTCAGACAATGCAGGAGATGTCCAGGATGAGTACATTTTACAGGATGGCTACCTATTCAAGGGACGCCAACTATGTATTCCAGTTGGGTCTATGAGAGAGAATATAGTGAAAGAGTTGCATAGCGGAGGATTGGCTGGGCATTTTGGTAAAGATAAGATGATAGCCTTGGTAGCAGAGAAATACTATTGGCCAAAGCTGAAAAGAGATGTGGTAAGATATGTGGAGAGGTGTCAAATTTTCCAAGTCTCGAAAGGCCATGCACAAAATACAGGGTTGTATATGCCGTTGCCTGTTCCTAAAGGGTCGTGGACAGATCTGAGTATGGATTTTGTTTTGGGATTACCAAAAACACAACGAGGTAATGACTCAATTTTTGTGGTTGTTGATAGGTTTTCTAAGATGGTTCATTTTATTTCCTGCAAGAAAACAAGTGATGCGACAGGCGTAGCAGATTTGTTTTTCAGAGAAGTTGTTCGTTTGCATGGTGTTCCAAAAACCATTACTTCAGATAGGGACACAAGGTTCTTAAGTCACTTCTGGCAGACTTTATGGAAGAAATTGGGAACTCAACTACAGTTCAGTAGTGCCTATCATCCTCAGACTGATGGGAAAATAGAGGTGGTAAATCAGGAGTTTGGGAAACCTGTTAAGGTGCATCGTTGGGGAAAAGCCGAAACAATGGGACTTAGCATTACCACAAGCTGAGTTTGCATATAACAGTTCCATAAATAGATCCACAGGAAAGTCTCCATTTTCAATTGTGTATGGGAGTAATCCAAATGGGGTGTTAGATTTGGTACAACTACCAGTTGATGGCAGAGTCAGTGATGATGCAGAAGCATTTTCCGAACATATACAACAATTGCAGGAAGAAGTGTGGAAGAAGCTGCAGAATAGTAATGATAAGTATAAGGAAATAGTAGATGTGCACAGATGGAGAAAGGTATTTACAGTTGGTGAGTTGGTTATGGTATATCTGTGGAAGGAAAGGTTTCCAAAAGGAACCTATAACAAGCTGAAGTACAAGAAGATTGGTCCCTGCAAAATCATGAAAAAAATAAATGATAATGCTTATGAGGTAGAATTGCCAGGGAATTTTGATATTTCTCCAGTGTTTAATGTTTCAGATTTGTATTCTTTTCATGGGGATGGTGCAGAAGGGGATGTTATTGATGAAGTAGTAGATTGGAGGCAGCAGGTTCCGGTGAAGAAGAAAGAAGAAGTGGATCAGATTCTAGATAAGAAAACAATGGACACGCGACATGGGAAATACAACAAATATTTGGTACATTGGAAAGGACTGGAACAAGAGGACAATACTTGGGTCACAGAGTGGGAGATTAAGAAGTTGGATGCAGATAAATGGAAGCAGTTTGAAGAAGACAACTTGCAGGAGCTGCGTTTTTTTCAAGCAGGGGAGAATGATGCGCCAAAATTAGCAGGAACTTGACAAGGTCATAACTTGAGCTCCGGGTGTCCGTTTGAGTCCGTTTTTTTTTAAACCACATGTTTCGATGAGACGAACACACTAGAAAAATCAGCCCTACCAGTTGGGGCAAGTTTTGGCACATTTTTGGGCCCTAAATCCACCATCTTGAGGCCAAAAATTAGGATTTAAGTTGTAGTTCAGTTTTTTCCTATTTTTGGGCATTAGTTAATTTTAGTCTATTAGTTGCATTATGAGTTAGAAAGTTGGAAATTCCTCTAATTTAGGAATGTAGAAGATGCGTGGCAATTTCTGTGCCCGTACGAATAAGCATGCGAACTTACTAAGAATAGCAGGTTCTAGTAAACTGCTAAAAATAGTAATTTCCGCCACCTAGAGTAGATTTAGTCAAGTTAGTTAGAGTTTTCTTGGCAACTCGAGTTGGGAGTTGTTTTCCTATTTAGGAAACATTGTAATTCATTATTCAATAACAAAGAAGGAGATCTATTTTCTTTTGGAGTTCATATTATTTGCAGTATATCAAGATGATTAAATAGAAAGTCCCTTTATTAAATAAAGATAAAGGCCTTGTAATGTCCCCTTCTTGGGATATTTTCTACATCGAAGAATTGAAGACCCTCAACCCCACTGGGTTGAGGATTGTGCTCAAAATTTGTCTTGAGATATCTATTATCTATTTTGTAACTCCTTGGTGGGCCCTTTTAGTTAGTTAATATGCACATAGGCTAGTATCTTTATTATTTAATTAAAAATAATAAAGTTTAGATAGTTCAAACAATATTTAATTAGAGTTTATGTTTTCCCTCCAAAAGGGAAATTCGAATTTCGCACCTCTGTCTATAAAAGGAGGTTGCTTGATCATTGTAAGACATGCTTTCAGATGATTATCAATTTGGCTCCATGCTTGGAGAAGGGATGTATGCCCTAATGTGATACTCTTGCTCTCTCTCTCTCTCTTTCTCTCTTCTATTGTTGAAGAATCTATTTGCATTGAAACTGGTTTGAGGATCAAATTGAAGAAGTTATTTGTGCAAACTCAAGTGAGATCTATGTTTTTGCTTGGGTGAATTCTTTGATGAAATTTGCAATTGAAAATCTGCATGTTCTACTGTAGCGATTTTACTGTAGCAGCTGGGTTGAATAGTGAATTGAAGGATTTATTGGTGCCTTTGCAAGTTGATTTCCTTTGGGGTGAAGCCTCTTATGCCTAGCGACTTTTATTGTGCTTTTGTGTTGGCTGTAGCGACTTGTTTGAATGCAACATTTTATGCTATAACCTTCTCTAAACCCTAGCAACTGTATGACTAGTTTTGGCGACTGGTTTTGGGGATAAATCAACATGCAAAGTATCTAACTGTGATACATTTATGAGTATTTATAAAGTGAATCGATTGGGTTCAACATCTGTCTCAGGGTGTTCTAAATGCTCTTTAATACAACGATCTGTTTGGAGGTGATTTCCAGGTATTCTTTGACAACGAACTCATACCCTCTATTGGCTGATTTACTCCATGATTAGCGATATGTATATTGCTTGATTTTATGGTGTTGGGAGTCCATTGTAGCAGCGATCTAGGTGAAGGGTTTTTTTTGAATAAAATATGAAGTGCCTTTTAGTAGTGAAACCCATGCTTCTTTGATTGGTAATCAAAGCCTTTGCAGCAATCTGAGTGTGGTATGATTGGACTTGATTTTCATATGCTCCATGACCTCGAAATCCATGTTTGTGTTGTCACCCAGAAGTGCACCCTGATTAGAGAATGATGAGCACTCTCTCTTCTGTTGACAAAATTGGAACACCTCAAGGTTGTGGAAACCTATAATTGAGGTGAACCTCCAGAGTGGGCTGGTTCCCCTGTGAATCACCTGAAAAACTAAAAATTAACAAGGAAAAGGGAGAAGGAATGCGGGAAAATAAAATAGAGGTGATACACCAATGATTTGACACACACGTACTACTAGATACAAAAAAATATAGAGATCCACACACATGCACAACTTTAAGCTAATCTGCACAAATAATTTGTCCCTCTTTCTCGAATAGTTCGGTCGAAGACCTTTGGCCTGTTTTGTCTACCCAACAGCCAAAGGGTGTTTTCAAGGGTGACTTCAGTTTATTAATTTTATTATATCGTGTTCAAAATAAAGTAATATATCATTTAAGCGCATATAATTAATTAATAGACTTTTTAAGTGACTTTGACTTAGGAAAGTGCATTTAAATAAATTAATAAATTATTTAATGTGCTTTCCTAGGCAAAAAAATGTGACTTGCCTTGGGAAAGGGTCAAATAAGCCAAAAAATGCGACTTGGTTGGAAAAGGAATTAATTAATTAAAAATTAATTATGCTGATTTGGAAAAAAGTGTGACTTGTTTCTTTGGAGGGTTTTTTTTGGCTATAAGGGAAAAATGCGACTTGGGGAAGGGCATTCTAGATTATTATTATTTTCTCCCGACAGTTAGCTCTGAGCTTTTGCAGACAAAATCCAAGGACGGAAACCCTCTGGATTATTCCTCTTGCGGACGGAAACCCCAAGAGCAGTGAGAGAAGTTTCCACTTAGGGATCTTCATTGTTTACACAAGTTATTTATCATTCCAGCAGCTTCAGAGAAAGGAATAAATTGCAGCAGTGAGCATTTATACAACTTCCAGAGTGGGGCAACTTATTCTGCAGTTGGTTTATGCAGTGTTTGAGGTATTTTTCATGTCAGTTTATTGTTGTATATTTCAGCCACAAATATATATCAAATCGGCTGGGGTTGGATCATTTACAGTGGATTTTAGACAATATTTGTTATCATTTCATCTGCAGATTTCTATATGTGTTAACCCTAATCATTTATCATCAGAAATCAATATTGAATACATGGCTGCGTTATTTATGATGAAATCTGTCATTTAAACCCTAGGCGCCTTTATATAAATTCACCTGGTTTGCGGGGTTTGCATTATTTAATTTGTTTATGCAATATGAGAATGTTATTCCATGGATTTGCTTGATGTTATCAGTTCAGCTGTACACTTGATCATTATATATAATTATATATATATATATTCAAGTAAAAGGGGTTCGGGATCTTTCAGTGGTATCAGAGTAGTGTATCCTCCCAACCTGTGTGGGAAGGAAGCAGAGAGTGAATTAAAACATAAATCAGCTTTGAATGCAGCACAGAGAGGACAGTCCACACAGATACTACACCCGCAGACGAGCACGACTCGAAGCTGGTATTCTAAGAGGTGACAGAATGGAATATTTGGGTGAGAGACCTGAGATTCCTCCTCGAGAGGAACATGCAGATCCAGATAGGGATTTCATTCGGGATATGGCAACCACTCAGAGGCAGTTGTTACAGACCGTGGAGCGCATGGGCACTACCTTGGACAGGTTGGCCCTAGATAGGCCGCGGGACAGGCACGGCAGGAGGGATAGATCCGTATCACTTGCCAATGGTTACAAGGATCATAGCAGATCACCTTCAGAGCTTGTGAGTGTTAGGGGATCACCACGTCATGAGCGGAGGCATACTCATACAGATGAGCGGAGACACACTCATACAGAGGAGAGGAGACCTACGTGGACTGCAGATAGGCCTATGCAGCCTAACTTCCTGCCTAGAGATGACCCACCAGAGATTGAGGGACGACCAGAAGAAGTAGCTTTTTTGGATACTATTATGGCAGTCAATGATGAGGGGAGGAGTTTGCCGCAGCATGTGAGGGATTTATTTCCCCTCCCACAGTATTGTGCTTAGAGGAGAGATAGCATGAGGGCCGGACAGGACAGGAGGCGGAGAGCGCAGCAGAACAGAGATTTGCAGCAGGTTACCAATAAGGTAACCCTCTCCACTTTTGATGGTAGTGGAAAGATCAGTGTCAGGGCTTGGATTCACAAGCTCGACACCTATCTTACCCTCAAACCCATGAGGGAGCAGGAGGCCATACAGTTCGCTATGTTACACCTTGAGGGGGTGGCTTATGATTGTTGGCACCATGGGTTAGTTACACAAGGTCATAAGCTTCTACGATCATACAGGGATTTCAGCGAGAGGTTGATTGTGAGATTTTATCGCAAGGATGTGGAGCTTTATTACAGGGACTTGGCACAACTCCAACAGAGTGGACACGTTGATTCATACATCAACGAATTTCAGCGGATAGCAGTTATGGTTCCAGAGATGCTTGAGAAGAGGGTGGTGATGTTATTTATAGAGGGCCTTCATGACAGGATGAGAGGATTGGTCAAGGCTCTTAAGCCTAGGACATTGCATGATGCCATCCAGATGGCATTGAACTTGGACACATCCCCCACTTCCTATCAACCCACTTCTTATCAACCCAATAAGAAGTTTCCCACGAGCTCCAGGCCATTTCAGCGCTCTACCGTTCCGCAGAAGAGTGCACCACCTCCTAAGGTGGATCAAGAGACTCGTAATGAGTTAAGGAGGAAGAAGCTTTGCTTTCATTGCAAAGATCATTGGGAGCCTGGACATCGTTGCCTTAGTAAAGGCAAGGTGCATCTCATTGAGGTGATTTCAGACGGGGAGGATGATCACTCACCAGATACAGATGCAGAGGATGAGGGCAGGTGACCATGATGCACGGGGGGGAGCAGCCCCAAATAGAGCTTGGCCAGAGTGAGGAATTGGATTCATCCGATGTCATTATTGCTACACTCTCAGGAGTTCCTAGGTACCATCCCTTTCGGCTGAAGGGAGTGCTTAAGGGACAGCAGATTGTTTGTTTGGTTGATAGTGGAGCTACGCACAACTTCATTGATGAGGGGTTGGTTGCGAAGCGAGGATTACAGGTTGAGGAATTTGAGGGGTTTAGTGTACGGGTAGCAGATGGATTTGCTATTAGTTGCACTAAGAGGATTCCACGGCTTAGTATTCAGATGGGGGACTACACATTGACCGATGACTTCTATGTTATTGGACTTGGTGAGATTGATACAGTATTGGGTATTCAGTGGTTACATTCCCTTGGCAGATATGTGCAGGATTTTCGGAGGATGGAGTTGGAGTTTATGGTGGATAAGAAGAAGATTGTGCTTCGGGCTCTTTCTGACGGTGGGCCTAGAGTTGTTTCAGCACGTAGGATGGAGTCTATAGTTGGACATGGAGAGGTTGCATGGGCAGCCCAGTGTTTCATTTCATCCAAATCTTCTTCAGACAGTGAGCAGCCTTTTCATATTGACATCCAGTCCATACTGGATAAGCACGGCCCAGTGTTTGGTGACATTCCTCCAGGTAGACCACCAGATAGAGGGTTTGAGCATGTTATAGAGCTTGAGGAGGGTGAAAAACCCGTGATGACTACGCCTTATCGCCATCCTAAGACATATAAGGATGAGATAGAGAAGGCCATTAGAGAGCTCTTGGAGATGGGACACATCCGTCCTAGTTCTAGTCCCTTTGCTTCTTCAGTTGTTTTGGTGAAGAAGAAGGATGGGACCATGAGGATGTGCATTGACTATCGTGCACTGAACAAGAAAACCATCAAGAACAGGTATCCCATTCCTCGCATTGATGAGTTGTTAGATGAGTTGCATGGATCTATTTACTTTTTGAAGATTGATCTTCGATCAGGCTACCACCAGATTAGAGTTCGAGATGAGGATATTCACAAGACAGCCTTCAGGTGTCACTACGGGCACTATGAGTTCTTGGTGATGCCATTTGGACTCACTAATGCCCCTGCTACATTTCAGTCATGTATGAACCATCTCTTCAACAGGCAGTTGAGGCAATTTGTGTTGGTATTTTTTGATGATATTCTGATATATAGCAGGACATGGGATGATCATTTGAGGCATCTTGATGAGGTACTTAGCATAATGGAGACTCAGTCTTTATTTGCTAAGATGTCCAAGTGTGAATTTGGACTTACGGAGATATTGTATCTTAGGCATGTCATTGGGGCCAATGGGGTCAAGGTCCATCAAGAGAAGATAAAGGCAATGCAGGATTGGCCACCACCCAGGAATATCTCTGACTTGCGAGGATTCTTGGGGTTATGTGGTTACTACAAGAGGTTTGTGAAGGGTTATTCTCAGTTGGTAGCTCCATTGACAGATCTTACACGGAAGGGTGCATTCAGTTGGTCAGATGAGGCACAGGTAGTATTTGAGAGGCTCAAGGTAATTATGAGCACCTGTCCAGTTTTGGCTCTTCTAGATTTCTCACGGCCTTTCATTTTAGAGTGTGATGCTTCGGGTTTGGGGATTGGTGCAGTTCTTATGTGGGATCGCCATCCTATTGCCTTTGAGAGCCGGAAGTTCAGAGATAATGAGAGATTGTATTCCACCTATGATAAGGAGATGCTTGCCATTATGCATGCTTTGGCAAAGTTCAGACAGTATTTGGTGGGTGGAAAATTTGTGGTGAGAACCGACCACAACAGCTTGAAATATTTCCTGGAACAAAAGGAACTCAATGAGAGGCAACAAAAATGGGTCAGCAGAATCCAGGCATATGATTTTGACATTGAGTATGTCAAGGGGACGAAGAATGTAGTGGCTGATGCACTTTCCAGGAAACCCCATCTCGCTGCCCTATGTTCTTTGAGCGAGATTTCAGCAGATTGGAAATCTCAACTGTTAGTTGAGTATTCCAAAAACACTTGGGCATGTGACATTATGGATTGAAAAATTCAGGATGACCGGTATAAAGGTGATAGCTGATTTGATTTTGTATAAGGGCAGAATTTACCTAGTTCCTGAATCTGAGCTTAAGGAGAAGATTATGCATGCTTTCCATTATGCACCACTTGCAGGACATCCAGGGTATTTTAAAACATACAGGCAAATTAGAGAGAGATTCTCCTGGAAGGGTCTCAAGGATGATGTCTTGCGCCATGTCCGCGAGTGTATGACTTGTCAGCAAAACAAGTCAGAGCATACTTTCCCAGCAGGTTTGCTACAGCCATTGCCAATTCCGGAGCAGAAGTGGGAAAGTATTTCGATGGATTTCATTACAGGTCTTCCCGTGGTGCAAGGGAATGATCGCATTTATGCAGTAGTTGATCGGTTGACAAAATATGCACACTTTTTCGCTGTCCCTACTAGCTTTAAGGCACCTCATGTGGCTGATTTATTCTTCCGTCAGATATTCAGGTTGCATGGACTTCCGAAGAACATAGTTAGCGACCGAGATAGCAGGTTTATGAGCATATTTTGGCAGGAGCTTTTCCGTTTGGTTCACACTAAGTTGACCCCTAGCACTAGTTATCACCCTCAGACGGATGGGCAGACAGAGATTGTGAACAAGTGGATAGAGGGTTATCTTCGTAACTATGTTGCAGGACAACAAAAGGCATGGGTAAAGTTGCTATATTTATGTGAGTATTGCTATAACACCACTTACCATATGTCTATTGGTATGACTCCATTCCGAGCATTGTATGGATATGATGCGAGATCTTTTGTTGATTTGGCGTTTGGGGACAGTAGAGCTCCCAAGGCTCAGGAGAGTTTACAGGATAGTCAAGACATCCTTAAGGTACTTAAGGAAAATATTCAGCGGGCCCAGAATCAACAAAAGATGTATGCAGATAGGCACAGAGTGGAGAGATCATTTGAGGTAGGAGACATGGTTTTTCTATGTCTTTAGCCTTACAGACAAAGTACTCTCAAGAAGAGTGGGGCTGAAAAGCTCAAGCCGCGATTCTATGGTCCATACAGGGTGTTGAGGAGAGTTGGTTAAGTGGCATATGAGCTAGAGTTGCCTTCTGAGAGCAAGATACACAATGTCTTTCATGTATCTTTCTTAAAAAAGGCCTTGGGGTAGCACATTATTTCTTCTACAGAGTTACCACCCTTGGATGAGGAAGGGAGATTGGACTTAGTGCTAGAGGAGATCTTGGACAGCCGAGAGAGGAGACTGAGGAATAGAGTTATTCGGGAGTTCCTAGTGAGGTGGAAAGAGTTACCAGTGGAGGATGCTACATGGGAGGGCGAGTCTATATTACAGCATCCAGCTCTACAGTTGCTTGGGGACAAGCAATCTCGGGAAGGGAGGACTGTAATGTCCCTCTTTCTCGAATAGTTCGGTCGAAGACCTTTGGCCTGTTTTGTCTACCCGACGGCCAAAGGGTGTTTTCAAGGGTGACTTCGGTTTATTAATTTTATTATATTGTGCTCAAAATAAAGTAAAATATCATTAAAGCACATATAATGAATTAATAGACTGTTTAAGTGTCTTTGATTTAGGAAAGTGCATTTAAATAAATTAATAAATTATTTAATGTGCCTTCCTAGGCAAAAAAAATGCGACTTGCCTTGGGAAAGGGTCAAATAAGCCAAAAAATGCGACTTGGTTGGTGAAGAAAATAATTAATTAAAGATTATTTATGCTGATTTGGGAAAAGTGCGACTTGCATCTTTGGAGGGTTTTTTGGCTATAAGGAAAAAATGCGACTTGGGGAAAAGGCATTCCAGATTATTATTATTTTCTCCCGGCAGTTAGCTCTGAGCTTTTGCAGACAAAATCCAAGGACGGAAACCCTCTGGATTATTCCTCTTGCGGACGGAAACCCTCTGGATTATTCCTCTTGCGGACGGAAACCCCAGGAGCAGTGAGAGAAGTTTCCACTCAGGGATCTTCATTGTTTACACAGGTTATTTATCATTCCAGCAGTTTCAGAGAAAGGAATAAATTGCAGCAGTGAGCATTTATACAACTTCCAGAGTGGGGCGACTTATTCTGCAGTTGGTTTATGCAATGTTTGAGGTATTTTTTATGCCAGTTTATTGTTGTATATTTCAGTCACAAATATATATCAAATCGACTAGGGTTGGATCATTTACAGTGGATTTTAGACAATATTTGTTATCATTTCATCTGCAGATTTCTATGTGTTTACCCTAATCATTTATCATCAGAAATCAATATTGAATATATGGCTGCATTATTTATGAAGAAATCTGCCATTTAAACCCTAGGCGCCTTTATATAAATTCACCCGGTTTGCGGGGTTTGCATTATTTAATTTGTTTATGCAGTATGAGAATGTTGTTCCATGGATTTGCTTGATGTTATCAGTTCAGCTCTGCACCAGAGCGTTATTTAAATATATATATATATATATATATATATATATATATATTATATCAGATATATATATATATATATTCAAAAGGGGTTTGGGTGAAATTTCCTATATTTTTTATATTTTTCTTTATTTTTAATAAATTAATAGCCGTCCCCTACCGTCCCCTAAAAAAAGGCCTCCAAAAAAATCCGTCCCAGAAACACGTCCCCCCGTCCCCTGCTGTCCCCGTCCCGGAAACTTGGTGGAACATAGAGAATAAGCCTTTAAAAGGCTGCTGCCCCTAACCTATGTTTACAATTGTGCATGCAAGTACTTTCTAATGATAGAACATTCACCCCTTGACCTTCCTGAAGCAGGCAACTGCTTGGAATAATAAATAAATCATCTATTAACCTGCTGCAATTTAAATCAGACCCTGCTGTGTTGAAGAAGGGCATGCAAGTGTTGCAAAACAACTAAAACTGCCCCTCTGACCTGCTGCATGGAAATTAGAGCCTGCTGCAATTAATTGGATATTTTAATACCCCAAATCTTCTCCATTCCTGTCTGCTGTGCCAAACTCAGACTGCAATTTTAATTTATTTATTCTTTCTTTGCTTTTGGCTTTGTCTTTTCTGCTTTTTCTATTTTTGGCTTTTCCTGCTTTGTCATTTTGCTGTTGCTTTTGGCTAAGGTTGTTGTGTTGAAATTTGGGTATTCTAGCCCCCAGAACTTTCTCCTTTGGCGCCACCTTTGTGTATATTTAGCAGCTTCTTTTAATTCTTATCTTCAGCGCCAATATTGACATCACTGCTGCTGCAATTTTAGCATGCCTTTGCACTCTATTTTTAGCACAAAATCCAACTGTTAACTGCTGCTATTGTTTCTTATTTTTAGCGCCAATGCTCATGCTCTTTTCATCCTATTTTTAGCGCTGCCTTTACTTATTTAAAAATAGAACAACTGTATCTCTTAATTTATCCATGTTTATCTGCCTTAAGCTGCCTCTATTTTTGGCACGTATTCCCATGTATTGGCTCTAATTCTTTGCGCATGCAAGCACTTTAGGGAACGCTTATAAAAAAATGACAGCAATTTGATTTTTATTTAAAATCCTTACCAAAAAAATACAGCAATATGAAATTTCACTTTACTTATCAAAATACCCACAACCCACAATACTCAGAAGGCTTAAAACATCTAGAAGACTTCTAGTAATGTCAAGATGAAAGAAAATATTTTTTCTAACAAGGATATGAATTTATTTCAGACCTAGAAATAGCTGAAAATAAAAAATTTCATATCTCCTAGAATACTTGGAGTGACAATGCAAAAGATAGCTCAAAAAGATCACAAAAATAACAACTATCAATTAAAGAAAACCTTAGATTTTTCCACCCGCGGGAAGACCCTCAAAAATGATCCCGAAATTTCTAAATGTGTAGATCAAATTGGAAATGGATGTGAAAGCCATGAAAATGGTTGTCGAATACATCCCAAAACTATCACAAGTGAATCTCAATAGATTTTTGGTTGACCCAACACAAAAAAACTCTGAAAATCAGACATGCAGATGATGCCCTAGCTATAATAAATCTAAAAAACAACCCTAAAACGTGCCCTAGATCTAAAGACAACCTTCCAATAACCGAAATTCTGAATTGTAACACAATAGTGAATCCTGGGTGGATCCACCTCAGAAAGTTGAGAAGTTTTCGTTCCCCAACCTTCAAACCTTGGAGGTTTTCGTCCCCAAAGTTCCTTCTCCTTAAGGGTTTTCGTCCTTAGAAGATTTCATGCAAGCAAATACCTTAACATGCAACGATAGAAAATAGATTGGCAAAAGATGATCTCAAATGAATACTCAAACCTCCTTTTATAGCCTTTCCTTTCCTTTTTCCAAGTTGGGTGCTCCATGTGGGACTAAAAGTGATTTTTAATTTTTAAAGTGACTTATTTCTATTTTATCTTTATGAATATACTTTATCATAAAATCACTTTAATAATAGAAAGTGATGGGAATGAATCAAATAGTTGTAAATTAATCGGGAATGATATTCAATAAGTTCCATAACTAAATAATATGAAACATACAAATATATAGGAAATGGACTTCCTATATTTTAGAAAGTTGCTTTAACTCCTCCAACAAATACCTCCATCAAACTCACTCAACAAATAATTGTTATAAGTTGTTCTATTATAAAAACTATATAACAATATCTACTAACCTACAATTACATAATAATACTTACTCATGTAATTATTATTTACCAATACACATGTCGAGCACTAACTATAGTTTTCCTAACATTCCCTCCTTAGTGCGAACATGGGAAAACCTTACCTTTGTACTTGCACTTGCTCATGATTGGGTGATTTTCACAGGATTATCACAAACCCGACGTATGGTTTTCAAATGGTTGACCACAAACCGAAAATGGTGGTTTTACATTTGGAGTACCACAGACCACAAGGTGATGGTTTTGCATATGGTTTACCAACAACCAAGAATGGTTGTTTTGCAATTGGTTTACCACAAACCACAAATGAAGGTTTTCAAGTGGTTTACCTACAACCACATCATGATGTGCCAAGTACTATTATCAACCCTCATCACATTTCACTATATGGAACAATAGAGGAAAAACAACTCACTTATTACAAAACTAAAGAATATAACACATACTGGAGAGAGATTTCACATTACTTCCTATAAGAATCACAATGTTCTTAATTGCAGCCACTGTTGTCGATTGTTGCCACTCAATCTCAAACAACACAGGAAACTACCATTGCCACTGAAAGCTGCCTTTGACTTTAGTCGTTTTGGGCGCAAAATGGAAATGGAACATTGTTGTCATGTTCCCCCCCACAATGTGAAATTTCCACACACGAACACTGAGAAGCAAACTACATTGAAGACATACAACTGATCGGATCTTGCTAGTTAGATCGTGCTGCACATGGTCACCATTACAAGTGAACGTATTCACAAGCGAACCATTTTCCAATAAGTACGACAATTAGAGGATCACGTTCGTTAGATGATCACTAATAGTCATCTGCGCTCCAACACAACTCTTTTTCCAGCATCGATAACCACACAAAACAGGAACTCAGAAAAGAAACACATTGCAAAAATTGAAAGCAAATATTCACACATAATAATGTCACCACAACAAAAAGCGGCCCCATCGTTGGCGACTGATGAGAGGTTGCTGATTGACCTCCATCCTCCGATGCCTCCATCCTCCAGTGTGACGCTGCTAACTCAGCTTGATCTGGATTTGAGGCACTTTGAAAAATTCACCCCCATAAGAGGACATCGCGTACAAGCGAAAATGCGTTCAATTATTGAAAAGTGAGGAAATTTTTTATTTGTTTTTGAGACTTTAATAATGACACAAATTTTAACATCTCACAAATTTGACGACACTTTTGACTCAAACAAGAAGACGTGACTAGAAATTTAAAGAGTAATAAAATGAAATTACTTTTTAAATAAAAAATGACTATGACAATATGACATTAAACAAAATTCCGAGACAAATCTCAACAACAAACAAAGACTAATCTTTAATTTTAAAGATTCGCCTATATTTTGACATATAAGGGCCATGGGTGTCTGGGATACGTGGCAGACTGGGTTGGATGCCAAGAATGACAAACAATGATGGCAAGATTGTGATCAGATAAATTTGTTGCATGCATTCAGGGAGCAGGTAGCTGGAAGCATACACGAATAGATGTTAGATGCCATTGTAACTTTTCCTTGGTCTTTGAAACGTCCCTTTATAATTTGCACAATGAATTTGTATATGATGACACTTTTTCTGTGGCTCCTCTTCGTCCTGCTTAGATTAAAATTGACTCAAAGAGATTCTTGGTCGGGTCTTCAGGAATGCTATTTGTTATGTCACCATACCAAGAGATCTGTCGAGTATACGTGTAGATCAATGTAGAATAGTATCAAAAATTCCGCAACTATGAATGGAATGCACAAGTGATGAGATAGTATGCTTCAACCTAGCTGAGCAGATGTGTAATGCATGGATCGATGTAGAGACCAGGAGATCTTATAAGTGAAGCAGATTTATGTTTCTCTTTACCATCCAATAATCCTTCGAACAGGTCGAATTTGAGGAGAGCCGAAGTGTGAGAAAATTTGATAAGGATTCTTCTATGTCAAAATCCAATGGTGTTTATTTGGGTATCCGTGTGCTGATGGTACACATGGAACCGATAACATGTAAAAATTATAGTGCGTACTTGCAATCTGCAAAAATCTACATTTGATAACAAATTAAATTACTCCCAAACGACTCTCATGATGACATTCTCACTCTGATGCCAGATGATGGGAATGAATCAAATAGTTGCAAATTAATCAGGAATGATAGTCAATAAGTTCCATAACTAAATAATATGAAGCATACAAATATATAGGAAATTTTAGGAAGTTGCTGCAACTCCAACAAATACCCCCATCAAACTATTTACGTGAGTTGTTGAAACTCACTCAACAAATAATTGTTATATGTTGTTTTATTATAACAAATATATAACAATATCTACCAGCTTACAATTACATAATAATAATTACTCATGTAATTATTATTTTCCAATACACATGTGGAGCACGAACTATAGTTTTCTTAATAGAAAGTCCCCCTTATAATTAATCGTTATAACTTAAAAGTTTCTTTTTTTATAAATATTACAAGGCTTAATAAAACAACTTAAAAATATAACGATAAACTACTTCCCTTGCATTTCCCTTTAAGCCCCCAGGAAATCATCTAGGGCAGAAAGGGTCTCATGGTGAGCTCGTGTTAAAGAGGGGATATTACAATATCTTTTATCTATTATCTCTCTCCTTTTGGGAAACGTTGAGCATTTTGCTTGTTTGTGCATTGAGGATGAAAAACCTCCATTGCATTCATCACTTGAGGATGGAACCCTCATTGTGATTAGATTTGAGGATGAAAATCCTCAATATCTTCATGGTGGCTTTACTTAGGGGTAACATTTGAGTGTAATTTCGGATCATCAGAGGTAGGGCACGTTTATCCTTAATTTGTGTCAGTTTGCAGTTCAACTAGGGCACATTTTCTACTTTTCTGCTACAGATCTGCGTTTCAAGAAAAGATATTTGGGCAATGGAGAGATAATCCACCAGACTTTAGTCAGGGACAACTAGGGCATGATTTGTAGCCATTTCTAGGGCTGTATACACCCTTTTGGATTTCAGATCAGCATTTAAGGCATGAACAACAAACGGAATTCGTTGTTTCCAGTTTGCAGCGCTTCCTTTTGGTCTCCTCTTTGGTGTCCCCAAGATTTCACCATAAAATCTGGGACTACCTCTTTTTTAAAATTTTTGTTCTTTTTAATGACGGGTCATGTTTTTGTGTTTTGTTTTACCTGCGGTTGCTTGCATTGCTCAAAGATACCTTCAGGAAGTAATTAAATTCTCGTTCGTCAAAAACCCACATGCAAAAGCTCACTCAATTCCTTTGCTAGGCTTTGTCTGAAAGTGTTTATTTATTTTTATATTAAATAAATAAAGTTCTTTTAAAAATAGATTGAGTTAAAATTGGAGGATTTAGGTTATATAAAGCACTTCACCCCATCATTATTACCACAGAACATTCACCCGTGGGGAAGGACTTTTGCAAACCAGCTAATTGGAGAAATTTTTCGAGCAATTGCCCGCAACTTCTTTTGGGTTTTGTTTTTATTTCTTTATGTCAGTGTTTTGGTTTTTCTCTGTTTTTCGTCTGGCAATCCCCGTAGCCTATTCATTCTTCCTGCCAGACCTTTTCCCGGACCTAGGGTTTTGAAAAGCTATCCAATGTTTTTAATTGCTAATTAATTTGTCTAAAGGTGACTAGAGCTCAGGATTCCTTCAGGAGATTGCAAGAGGTTGCTTGGTCCAAAAAAGGTGCAATAATGGATTTTATGAAAATAAGAAAAAATACTGCCACCAATGCATAAAGATCGAGAAAATATGTACTTTTAGAAAAAGTGACACCTAAAACGGAGCCACAGAGTGGAAGTTATGGCACTTGCAAGTTTTTTGCTGCTACGTCTTCCTGGATCCTTTCCAAAAATGGAAAATTTTATTTTATTCTTGTGTTTTCTTCACCGAAAATCCAAAAATGGAAAAAAAATGCTTCTTAGAGTGCAAGTCGTGGAAATTGGAGTTGTCTGGCAGGTTGAATTTTAATGCTGCCTTGTTCTCATCTTTTTCACAGAAAAGTTAGCTAATGCACTTATGCAAGTCGTGCTTTTTGGAGCTGCCTGACAGGTTGAATTTTAACGCCACGACTTAAGTGAAGAATGTGAAAATTGGAGCTGCCTGATAGGGTTGAATTTTAATGCCATGACTTAAGTGAAAAGTGTGGAAATTGGAGCTGCCTGGCAGGTTGAATTTTAACGCTGCCTTGCCCTCATGTTTTTCACACAAAAGTTAGCTAATTCAATTATGCAAGTCGCACTTTTTGGAGCTGCCTTCCAAGTTGAGTTTTAACGCAATGACTTAAGTGAAAAGTGTGGAAATTGGAGCTGCCTGACAGGTTAAAATTTAACTCTGCCTTGTCTTCACGTTTTCCACACAAATATTAGCCAAAAAATGCGACCCACTTTGGCATAATTTCATGCTAAAAAAGTGATTTCTTTTAATTATTTTTAGCTGCCTGACAGGTTAAAATTTAACTCTGCCTTGTCTTCACGTTTTCCACACAAATATTAGCCAAAAAATGCGACCCACTTTGGCATAATTTCATGCTAAAAAAGTGATTTCTTTTAATTATTTTTAGTAAGTGTTGGCGCCAAAGTTAGGAAGAAAGTCAAAGCAAAAAGGTGTGATAAAAATAAGACAAAAAAACTTGCTTTTTCCAAACACAGCCTATGAAAATGCATGCTATATCTCCAGTTGATCCCTCTAAAAGCCCATGCATGTTGATTCCAGTCTCCAGTTTGAACTCATGTGAAGCCTACTTATATCTGCATTCACCCGGAGCCATTCTCGGAATTCAGAATTGCTCATATGCAATTAAAAATAAAAGGGTGATGAGTTTGTCTGAATTGCTTACGGCAACCATTTCACTGGTGCACATACTTGAGAAGAACTGCAAAAGCTTCAAGGATAAGAGGAGAAGACAAGTTAGAGGCAACTCCCGCAAACAAATCACAGTCAACTGCTTCTTGATCCAGTTTGGTGAGAATCAAAGTAAAGGATTCAACAACATATGGGAGAAAAAAACATCTCAGATTCAAGGCAGAGATATCATTCAGATCATTCATTGCTAAAGTAGATGAAGCAAAAGTACAATGCATGCTGGATCAACATGCAGAGTATGGAAGAAGAACAAGACTGAGAGTGTTGCAGGAACTTTCTTCTAATTTCTTCTCCCCTTCTTCTTTCTCTTATTTTCTCCGACAAAGTAATTGAGTAATCAATTAAATTGTAAAACTTAAGTGATTGGTTTAAAAGCCATTACTTCAAGTTATTGGAAGAAGTCAATTACTGAGAAATAGGTGGCAGACATGCAAAATAAAAGGTTCTCTTTTCAGTTGTAAGGCATGCATGTCATATAAAGAGGAATTCGAGGAGGAAGATATCCAATTGTTCCCTTTTCATAGCTTCCGCATGCAGGAAATCATTGAGAGTTTCCTATTTGTAATTTCCCTCCATGCATTATAAATAGAGGAAGAGCCTACGGGTTAATATAATCACAACTGGTTCATCAGAACTTGGTTAACAGAGGTTTTTGTAGCTAGAGCATTCTTGAGTTTTCAGACTTTGTGTTGGATCCTTTGATGTAATTTCTGTGAAAGCTTGGGGATTGAATAAAAGGTGGATTTTTGGAGAACTTTGTGTCTACGGTGTTTTGCTAATCACTTCTACTTGAGGTTTTAGATAAACTTTGTGTTATCTAAAATCTAGGTTAGAAGTTGTTTCTTTCCCTTATTGCTGAATGTTGTGATTTTTCTCTGTTTATTTAATTTGTGTGGATGAGATCAACTCTGAAAGCTATTGGTTAAGTCAACACATCTTCCTTTCTTCTTTCCCCACTTCTGTTTTTCCTCCTTCTGCAAATAACCCATCACAACTGCTTACTTGCTGCCTAATTACCCAGCTGTGGTTCACGAGCTGTGGGAATTAAAGTAAAACCCCCGAAAATAGTTATTAGGATTCACCCTTACCAAATTGATAAACATCTTACATGGGAGCCTCACTGTTAAATGAGGGAGATTTATCTCATGACTGCCTAAGTTTTATGTTGTGTATAAAATCTAGCCAACACACTTGTCATGTGGAGCGTCTTTTGTGAGAAAATTGTTGTAATCTTATGCGGGTATTTTCCTTGTTTTATGGTGTGAAAATAAATAAAAATAAATTTAGACTTTGGTTGGAACAATTATTTTTTATCATCTACTTGTCCCAAGAGGGTTTCTTGATGTTTTGGGTCTTCTGGGTATTTTTGTATTGTGAGTATTTGATAAATAAAGGAAGATTTCAGATAGCTATATTTTTTGTCTTACAGGGTTGCATAAAAATAAGATTGTTGTTATATTTTGTATAAGGGTTTCGAGGAAATTCCATAATTTCTTAGATTTGTCTCGTACGGAACATTACATTCAACAATCAACAAAATGAGTATGTAATATCCTTTTTTGGGATATTAATTAAAAATCAGAAAATTATTAGTTGCAAAAGTAAACTTAGAAGAACAACCCTTCTAGGTTCACTTCAACTAACCCAGTGTCGGCTTCAATACAACCCAAATGGGATTGGAATGAGCCAAGGTGATGGGTTTAGATGGGCTAACTAGTTGGAGATGACACTTCATTAACCATATTAAATTACAGCAGTAGAAAATTAATTTAAAACACTGAAAAACCAATTGAACTTCAAAATACCATAACTTTATCAATACTCAATATTTTCCAAGGAAACCAAATGCATTTGAGAGCTGAAATTATGGCCTTTACAACCGGCTATTAAACAAAATTTTCTAAGCACCAGAAACCCTTTAAATGTGCCCATAAAAGTTAGAAACAAGTCGTCTAGGGTTAGGACAATAAATAAATAAATTTCTAGATTTTTCCCTTAGCTTTCCAACCCTTAAAATGCCATTTCCAGATCTGCAATAAATAATTTTATAACAACAGTTTGCCAACTCATCAAAAACCCTTCTAATAGTGATTTAATTCCCCAAACCAGCCGACTTACTTTAGATAATTAACAACAGTGTTAGTGATCCAAAATATCATCAAAATAAGAGCATTACTATTATAAAATTAAGCAAGAACATATCAGATTCAAACCTCTGCAAAATATCACTAAATGGACCACAATACTCTTTAAAACAAGTTGATTTGGGCAATATTAACCAACAACAATAATCAGATTGTAATCACCATATAAAGTTCACAAATACCCTCATAAATACAGCTCACATAAATCTAAAAGTTTTGGTGTAATCCCTGGATGGAATTACCAAATGGGTGTGAGGATTTTTGTCCGCAAGCCCTGACACATGAGGGCTTTCATCCTCTGTGTTAAAAATGGAAAGCTTCTGCCACAAACTTGCAAAACAAGTGTTTGCGAGATTGTTCGAATGATTCAATTGTTCCAATAAAATCTTTTAATAAGCTCATTTTTGTCCAAAACCCTAAAAGTAATTAAAAGTAATTTTAATTTGATATTTACCTTTTTCCAATCCTCATAATTATTAATTACATTTGGCCATGTAATTAATATTTTCTTTTTGGCCCCTTTTAATAATAATACATTAAGTGTCCTTTTTCCAAGTTATAACTTAAAGTACCTTTTTGGACAACTTAATGAATTATCATTATTTTATTTCCCTTTTTAATCTTCCCTTTAGTCTATGGGGAATAAAAATAGGCTTCGAGTCCACCGATTTAACTAATTTGAGAAAGGGGACAATACATAATCTTGCTAAATTTTAATATAGTCACAAGCATAGCTAAGTTGACGAACACTTTACTGTGCTTCCGTCAAATATGACAGACTGTAGTATTTATTGAGCTGAGAAATAATTGACAGATTCCCAACATTACATTTCTTAATATGCAATTCCTAGGAAGGGAAAAATTCTCATTTTAGAGGCACATTGCCATGATTTGCAAATTGGTCTCCACAATCCGTGCTTCCTTAGTTATCCAAAAACACCACCTTATCCCCGTTGCCTTGGAACATTATTAGATTGCATGCCTGGACCTTCTATAAACCAAATAATCGGGTTCTCTTTGTGATCACTCTTATACCTTATGCACCCACAACTACGACACTACTCTTTGAGGCCCCATGTAGTTGAATTTCAACCATGCCCTAGTAGGAAATTTGGAATTTCCTTATCTATTAAGATTCTTGGCAACCACATCATTGGGAGAGATCGCTGATGTTTGTGAATGTATTGTTTAGCCTAGAATAAAGTTAGGGTCAAGGAAACTTCTATTCTGAAGTTTTGAAAAAAGTTGTTTACCTCCTCAATATTAAGGCGAACTTATTGCAGCTATGATTATCTATAGATAGATGGCCAAATAGAACAAGTCAGCTGGATGATGGAGGACACATTGAGGGTTGATGTAAAAGCCTGTCAATTTTTGATGGAATAAAGACTTTCTTTTGTGGAGTTTTCATATAATATTAGTGATCATTATACCACCGATACCTCTCTTTTCAGAGCTTTGTATGGATTTGATCGCCTCCTTCCTATCTATTTCGATATAGTTTCTTTCAAGGAGGTCCTACAGAAAATGCAAGATAATTTAAAGAGTGCAAAAGTGTATGAATAGGGCCCAAGATAGAACCAAATCATCAGTCAACATTGGACCACTGACACATTGGACTCCATAACTTTATAAGGTGGGTGACAATAATAGTTAATGGTCATGCCAAACGGATCATTATCAACAAAAAAATGCAAGTGTTTTTAGGAAGATACTATGGGCCATTTACTGTAGCTGAAAAAGCTGGCAAAGTTGCTTTTAAATTGTAGTTTTCTCCTAGTGCAAGAATTCATTTAATGTTCTGTGTAAGTTTCTTGAAAATGGTATTTCTGATAATGTCCTCTCTAACCATTTTGATATACAAGAAATGCAACAGGACTTTCAGGAGGAAATCAGAATCATAGATGAACTTAGAATTAGAAATATAAAAGAGTACTTGACCGGATAGCCTAATAAGCCAGTGGAGGGGCCAATTAGAGATATGAAACTATTTTTGTGAATTGAGTTCATTCATGATTTTGAAACTCTAGTATATTCTTATGCCACTAAATGTTTTATGCTTTGGCATTTGAGGAGAACATCAACTCCCCCCCCCTTGAAAATCCTCATTCAACTTTGGAATGGCTAACATGTTCAACAACATTGACATCTTTTTTAAACTTTGGAAGATGTAATCTCAAGTGGTATACTTGACACTATAGACGTTTTTGACAATGCCACCACAAAGATTGCAATAAATTTGCTACATATGAAATGTTACCACTTCAGAATGTAGTAGTAAATATTTTAAAAATTGTTGTTAAGGTTCTAGTGGTCTGGAGGACATTCCCGCTGAATTTCAACAAATTCTTTTATGGAAGTGGCAAGGGTTTCCCTGTTGTGACTTGGATGCTCCTAGTCGTTGGTCTTTGTTGGGCATTGAAGGAGAAAAACTTGATTGATACACTTTCTTGAATATTGTCTAATACACTGGTAACAGATTTTTATTTCGATAGAAAGGACTATAGACCAATATCATGTTCATTGGCATTATCATAACTGTATTTGCCCATATCAATCTATAAGTTATGGAAACCCCTGTTATTTAAATCGTTTATCCTTTTGGAGATTTGTCTTTACGTTTTTGTGGAAAGTGAATATAAACTGCGTATCCTCTGTTCACATTGTTATGCTATATCATTTAATTAATTTCCTTTGTGTGGTGGATTACTCTTGGATAATAAGAACTGTCGTCTCATGTTAGAGACCAGCATGAGACAAATGGAAGTTGCCTGTTACACACTTCTTGCCAGGTCATTCATTAGGTTAACCTCCATTATATTCTAGTCTTGAGAATATGCTTCACATACTGCACAAATCACCTGAATGCCTTTTAACTTCATAATTCTTGCTACTTGGAAAATCATAGCAGTTATATTATTAATACATTTACCACTTGTACAATTGTTGGGGTGTTCAAATCATGTCAAGCATAGATGTTCTTTTCCTCTCTTCTGAAGTAAATGTAAAAATGCTTGAAAAGTGTTCTGTTTATGCTATATTTTTTCCATGATGTAGGCCATAGACAGCGTTTCAGCTGAGAAAAAGGTTAATTGGAAAGCATTTTCCACCTGAAATGGTTGAAGCTATAATCACTGACCTTCAAGCTAGGTAGGCATTCTGATCATCCATTATTTCATAAGCTTATAAATTTAAGTGTTTTAATACTGTCCATTGCTCTTTGAACAAACACATAAACACTAACCAAGCATAAAACTAGAAATGGGTTCAATTTCACAGTTTTACAAGGAATATTATGGCTAGAATCTTCCAATGTATAACACATCACAAAGATATGTATTATTTTGTTGTTTCAAAAATATGAAATCAGTCTCACTGTTCTATGGTTTCTATCTAGAGTACTTTTCCCTTATTCCATTCTATTTCATATGGCAAGAGCAGCATCTCAAGTACCGCAATTGCCACTAATGAGAATGTTAGAATTGGTTTTTCATGTCAGTAGATTTCCTATTTTCCTCTTGCCTCGGTCCAATCAAGATGATCGATGCTAGTCTAATTTAACAACAATCAATATATTTTTTAAGTGTATCACTGATCAGGATTTTGGCTTCAGGATACCATAATTTTAGATGTTGATAAGATGTTGGCTATATCACAGGGTACTGTGACTTTAGATGTTGGTTTCTGTGTAGAGATGTTTTTTTTTTCTTAAAATTGCTAAATTGGAAGATTTTTACGGGTCTCCTACCTTGAAAGGAAATTGAGAATGAACCGTACCAAAGTAACACAAAGTGTAGAAAAATCGTAGCTAAACCATCATTCTATTATACACTACAAATCTTGAGTACTGAACGGTCAACTTGAGAATATAGGCCTCAAAACTACTAACAGATAAAAGAACAAAATGACTGAATACTACTGACACTCATCAATCTATCCAGATGAAATACAACCAAAGCCCAAAGGAATCCACCTTAATAAAGCCTCAACTATACAAAATGAGGCACAGAAGAGCCAGAGCCTAGAACATAACATTGAACAAAAGAAACAATAAACATAAAGCATGGATTTATGAGGGCCAGCTAATCCTCCGCTGAGGATGAACACTGCAAATCCTCAGTACTTTCCCAGCAACTCAATGCATGCAAGTACCCCAATTTGCTGTGTGAAGTGGCTCCTCCATCTATAGAACCCTGATGTGACTCCTGTTATCAATCTTTCCACATACCCCTTGTCTTGAAAACATCTTGGATTTTGTGTTGATTCTCCTCCAACAAATTGTATAATCTCCTTAACTCAGGACATGACCTTGGGTGCCCAAAGAGTATTTCTGTGTAGAGATGTAATTTCCAACAATGTCACCTCAACAAAAATTGGGGAAAGTCGCAAAAACTGGGAAATTGACAAAATGAACTCACTGATCAGCACCTGAAATTCTAAAAAATTATGCAAACATTTAAAATATTAGATATAATTTTTTATAAAAAATAAAAACATTCTGTGACTTCTTAAAAATTGTGACTGTGTTGCAAAGCTTAAAAATGATTTTCTGACTCTAAAAACTCCGTTTTTTCAAGATTAAGACCATTCAGGATAGTTGCGAATCTATTTTAACTTTTGATTACGCAACAAAATTTATTCTCTCTTCTTTGATTGTTACTGAACCCATAGAGGTATATTGAACTGTATGAAAAATCATTTGACTTTCCATAATCTAGATCTGTGTCCCAAGATCTTTGTTACATAATTTTCCTCTTCTTGGATATTTTTTATAGGGAGCCATTGCTAGCTTTTAATGTTTTTACCATTGGTGTTTTGGTTTTTTCTGAATGTGGGTATTAATAACAGAGGATATTTTCTATATTTCATGCTCTTTATCTCCTACTGCATTCAGGTTTGATTAAACATTATAGTTCCTTAGCGTTCTTTAGAAATACAGAACCCATTTATATGTGACAAGTGTATTTATCTTGCATGAATTTGTCAATGGTAGCAGTTTTTCTTAGTTCGTATCATAGTTACCACATTCGGAAATCCAGATCTGTTTGGAAGGGCAAAAAAATCTGGAAATACAGGGTTCCCAAAAAAGTCTGGAAAAATACGGTTATATATATATACATATAATTACCATATATGATATGTAAAAATATATAGACACACACAAACATAACATAAATCATATAAAACATGCGAACATATATCCATCTACTAAATAATGAGCATAAAATTACTGCTTGTAAATTTTAGAAATGCATAAGAGTTTGAAATTTGAACAACATTAGAAGAGGGTAAAACATCCATGGTTTAGAATCTTAGAGCCTAAGCTCAGTACTGAATTTCAAATATTTGCAACATCAAAACCTTCTTCAAAATCAAAACTAGCATTATCACTATTATCTAATCTTCTATCATGCTCATCATCACTATAGATATTTAATTGAACTTCTTTGAAGGATGGTTCTCCAAAGTGACAATCACCATCTTCTTTTGCAAGATTATTTTCAAGCAAACGTAAATTGTTGTGGACAAACACAAGATTTGAGAGTTTTTTAGCTCTTAATCGATTCCTCTTGTTAGTATGGATTAAATCATGTGTACTCCAATTTCTTTTGCATGTTGAAACACTAACACACTGGTTGTGGACACAAACGAAAAACTTTTGTAGCTCTGAAGTGGAAGATCCATAAGTCTGCCACCATAAATGGGGATCCATGCAACCAATGTCTTTTTATGCCTCCTTACGAGCAAACATTCCCTCTTGGTTCTTGAATGCAGTGAGTTGCTTTCTCACCTTAGCCTTCTCATCATCATCATGAACCAACATGTTTATTGTTTCTGATATACCATTCTTTACCTCGTCATTTGCACCATGATCCACCACTATAAGTTTATGATTCAAATAACACCTTGCTACATGTATAGGGCAATGTAACATATCCCATTAAATGTCCACAATGTCCCATATACTCTGAATTTCTTCAACATGATCTGCTAGTACTTTTTAAATTTGTTCTTTTGATTGCTCTATGCCCTTATACAAAAAGCTAATGCAAGGTTTCATATCATTGGCCAGTATAAAAAATTGGACAAATGGCTCAAATACCTTTAGGGCCTCCTCGACACCCTCCCAAAATTAACTACCTAAGATGATTCTCTCAATATCTTTTGCAAGGCTTTCTTTAGAAATCTTAGAACGTGTCAATTCTTCAAATTACCACAACTTTTCTTAGAGTTGTTCTCTCTTTCACCCCCCTTTGCAAAGTGATAAAATTAGATGCAAATCTCATTTCAGCAGGGGAAAGAAGTTCACTCTTTACAAATGAGCGATATAAGCTCAAGGTCAAGTGGTGATTAAATATGAACTTGGAAATTTGTTTCACTTCACTAACAACACTATTTACCCTCTCCAATTTTGCTATATTTTTAAGAAAAAAATCTAAAACACGAGTTGCATATGGGGTCCAAAAAATATGAGAAAATCTGTCCATAAGGACACTTGTTGCATTATTTGTAATAACGTGGACTACATATTCTTGTCCAATTTCCAGAATGACATATTCAATGCTTGTGAAAATGAAATTTGCAGTCTTTGCCTCATTGCTTGTATCAATTGATTGATAAACATAACACCTTCTGGACATTGTGTCAGATTCTTTAGAAGGGGATTTCCCTTTGTATTAGACCACCCATCACTTGCTACAACGCAACTTGATTTTCTCCAGTTCTTTTTCATTTTATCTAGTTCACTAGATATTTATGACACTTCTTCTACAAAGTACAAAGTAGTTCTTAGGCTTTCAAAAGATGGCATTGTGTAACATTTCCCAAAATTCATAATTCTTTCTATCGTAGCTTTTGTATGTAGATTTCAAACAACATTGAAATGGATGGTGTTTGCATAAACCTACAAACCACCAATATGTCAATCTCATGTTTTTTCTGTGGCTTCCACATCAAGTTCAATGAAGCTCGAGACATCTCTTGTGCACTTTTAATTTCTTTGGCAAACACAGAGCCAATTTGTGTCATACTGCATTGGACTTTAACTTTTTTGAAGTTGATGTTATTGCAAGTGTTTTCAATTCATATTTGATCGACGAATTTTGCATACTTTTGCTCTTTCGTTACTGGGCAAATCTTCATATATGGACCCTCGATTTGATGATACCGAACACTTGTTAGAGTCCAAAATTTGGTTGAATATGTTCTCAAATTTGTTCGGGACTTGGCTATAACTTAGATTGGTGAAGAGAAAGTTTTCTTTATTTTAATTTTAATGGAGATAAAGAAAATTTGAACCTAAACCTGATTTACGGGTGAATCAATTCCAATATTTCGTAGAAATTCCAATATCTCTTTGACATATTTTTCCCTGAGGTTTTTAATTTTCATTAAATCTTTTGGACCCCATGATATTTGAATTGCATAGAGTGCATTTTAAATGTCTAGGATTGACATCTCATTGGACTTTCATCTCGAATATATTACTTGGCATGGCACTGTTTATAAGGTACCTCCCTTCAATTTTGTTAAAAACATTTTCAATACATATTTAAAAATATATATAAACATTTATTTTTAATATATAATGAAATTAAATATTTTGCAAATTTATATAAACCATAAAAAATAAAAATAATGAACTTCCTGGTTGTGGCACTACCTCTCTATCAGAAGGCCCTGCAGGGTTGGATGAGGGGGGGAAATGACGCAGTCCACCCCTTTGGTGGATTGGGAATACTTAACCACTATAGAGCCGATGCACAGTCGTGTAGGGCAAAGCCTTCTCGTCAGGCGTGCTGCTAGAAGAGTTTCTCTTCCACTTGACCCCCGTTCTCAGGAACAAGGGAGCTTGCCTTGAAGCCTCCTTATGGCTAGGTGGAGAACAACGATTTTCACTAGGAGCATTCCCTGGAGACTCTAACCCTTTTGGGCGGGGTCAGTACTGCTAGATGTAAATAGCAGATGGTCTTTGTTGCTCAATATCTTTCACGGGGAGGACTGACATGAACTAGGTTTCACTGCTGGGTGCACTATCAGACTTGTAGAAGTTGAAGTCGAGGGGTGACTCCCGAAGACTGCGCTTTCCTTTGACCGGCCCGAGCAAGGAACTCTTCCAGTTTAGGAAAACTAAGAAACTTTAATTTTGATTTCATTATTTATATTAAAAAAATACTTCCTTGCAATACAAAAAAAATAAAATATGTAAAAATTTATAAAAAATAAAAATAAATAACACGTAAGCTAACTAAATAATAAGATTTAGTTATTAACGTTATTTAATAACATCAATTACTAGATATTATTATTTAGCTATTATTTACTAATATTATAAAATAAAAATTAATATTATAGATTAAAAATGATTTTTCTTACATATGTTAAAAACTAAATAAATAAATTAAGTTTTTAACATTATCAACATTAATAACTAATTACACCGAGAGGTGTTCCTACAGTGGCAGGCAATGAGTGTAATGGTGCGCGTTGATTGAATTTTTTATTTATTTGCCGACTAATATTTAATGGTTAAAATAATTTATTTTGTAATGCCCACCCAATTGTAATAAATAAAATAAATATATAATTATTTATTTATACATGGAAATAGAAATGTAAGTTATTTTGGAAGTGTGAAAAATAACAAAGGTGAATTGTTAAGATATTACTGCAAGATAAATAAGTGTGAATGGGTAAGTACTTATAATATTATTATATTGATATATTATTTTTAGCTTTTAGTTTTTTACTTTTACATGTAAGTAACTATATTTATTTTTAGTGGAAGATAATTAGTGCCCCATAAGTAATAAGTGTGAATAAGTGTTATATTATTTTTAGTTTTTAAATGTATTTTTATTTTTAGGTTAGTTTTATTTTAGTTTTTACTCTGAAATGTATTTTTATTTTATGTTAGTTTAAATATTTTAGTTTTTACATTTAGATGTGTTTTATAAATAAAACATATAAATAAATGTTTTATATTTGTAATTAAAATTTAAAAAATACAATTCTATATTTAAAAACTAGCATAGATATCTTAAATACATCTATCTAAAATATACCTAGAGACATCAATCTCGAAATGCCTATATTGGAATTCTCAATAAGTTGGATAAGCACCTCGAAATTGATATCTCTCGGTGTCTTTTAGATAGATGTATTTAAGATATCTATGTTAGTTTATTTTTACTTGATAAGGGGCTTAGTGTTCATGATGATAGAACTCATCATTCCTCAATTTTTGGATTCCTTCAAAACTTGGGATGGTGAAGTTAAATTTCGATGGAGCATCACAAGGTAATCTAGGCCCAGCTGGGGACGGAGGGATCTTTAGGGACCATATGGGCCAACCCCTCTTGATTTATTCTTTTGATATTGGCTCGAATACTAACAATATGGCAAAGGCAAAGGCTCTCCTCAAAGGTTTGCAAATTGGTCTCTCAAAAGAATGGATGCAAATGGAAATTGAAGGATATTCATAGATCGTCATTAATGCAGCAAAAGAAGGTAACTTCGACGAATGGAGAATCAAACCCATCATAGGAGAGATTAGTTTGATGAAAGCTAAATTTGAATTGTTAATCCTCTCCCATACAAAAAGACAAGGTCGGGTTGCATATTGGGAAACACAAAATGGGGTGAATCTGTGTATTTCAAGCCACAAGCCATTATGCATTTGGGAAACACACCTCCCATTGGCACTCCAAAGTTTATTAGTTGGTGATGCTGCTCGCATTAGAGTATAACATCTATAATAATCAATTGGTGAAAATAATAAAAAATTAAATGGAGGTAAGTGATCACTCCCTTCTCTTATTTTAGATGAAGGGAGGTTTTATTAGTAGTAGTGACCAAATGTCACCCCTTTCGATCATAATGCTGCTGGCACATGTGGCAACACTTAAAGTCGGTACGGAGTCATTGCCTTTTATGCGGTGCACAGGATAAAACATTCGAAGTGAAAGTTTTCTTGGATAATCGACACCCATTCTGCAGTAAAGGTTAAACCGGCTCCAACCAAATGCAATTAGTGAAAATGGAGCCAAAGAAGGGCAAGGCGAGAGCAATTCGTTTTTTGAGGGAAGGGTTGGAAGACAAATTTGAGGATGAAATGATAAGCGGGTCAAAAACCCCTTCATTAGAGCTTTGCGAAGGAGGATAGAGAGAGCCAAATTAATGAAGACTTTGTGACTGGATCCCAAACACACAATTGGTCAAAGGAATGTGTTTTATGTCAGCTAACATGCTATTGAATGCTTCTGGGTCATTCGTCCATCATGATGACCATATGGCTCCATCATGATGACATGGTGCATGAAGATTTTATTTATGTCGACTAGAAAAGTCTAATCTATCCTGAAATACTATGTAGTTGTAATTTTGGGCATTGGGAGGCCTGTGTAATTTTCCTACCCCATTGTTGGTAAACTACTGTCGAAGGCTATTATGGTTGTGTTATGTTAAGACTAGCTTGGAAATACTATATATATATATACACACACACACACACACACACACACACACACACATATATATTTCCAGACTTTTATGGAAAAGATTTGGGTCAATGAGTGTATGAATATGATGGTTTCCATTACATCACAGTGCACACACAACTGACACTAAGGATCAAGATAGGAACACGACTTAAAACACAGTTGGTTATGGTGTCTACAAGAGTGCAATTCTTTCACTATACTCACACATTTTAGGATAAAGGGAAGAATGGATTCATTTCTTGAGTTGGCAAAGCCTCATTATTTTACTTGAAGTAGTGATTCTTTCCTTTATTGGTATTTTTCACGCCCCCTCACTTTGTGTCTGTTGTGGATGCTCCGCAAGCTTGTTTTTAGTTTTAATTTTTTAGCGGTCTAGGGTCTATCCCTAGTTATCTTAAGCAATCTTATTTAAAATTTATTTTGTTAGTAATATGTTAATATTAGCTATTAAAATTAATATCCAATTGTAAATAATAAATTATTATTTTTATCTAATTAATAATAAAAATTAATATTAATCATTAAAATTTTAAATTAATGTCTAATTATAAATAAAAAATAAAAAATGTAATTTTATTATAAATAAAAAATAAAAAATAGTTTCTTTTACATATGTTAAGAACTTAATAAATAATTTATTTATTAAGTTATTAACATAATACATTTATAGCTATTTTTTATTAATTAATATAATTTCATTTCGCTCAAACCTAAAAAATAAAACATAACTAATATTACCAAAAAATACAGACACTCTTATTGTTCACACTGTCTATGGAGGAGTAGTTTTCCTTCCACTCACTTTCCATCATATGTCTTCGACTTTTCTGTCTAGAATCCTATGCTCCTCTATTTGTCTAGAGCCTATATATCAATTGGGGCTGTGGGTAGTGAAAATAAAACAAGATAATTATTATAATACAAAGTTATATTATAACAATATTTATCATAAACAGTTTGGAAAAAAATAATTGTAAATTTATCTCAAAGAATACTTACGCATTCATAACATCTTTCTATAGTGACCAAGTGTTCTTCATCTACATTGGGATCACCATTCTTCTTTTAACTTTGAAGACAGTCATATAGCCAATGAATTGTACACTCTTGGGGCCAATCTAGGTCTCACAAAATCTTAGGCACAATTGCTTTTTACCCACACATTCTTTTGATTTCATCTCTTTCCTCCCTTGCACACATTTTTATCTCTTCATATACTTCAAGCCATTTAGTCATTGATTTTCTATTATTGTGAATAAAGTGGTTTATTGTTGCTTGAACATCAACCAATGTGCAAGTCACAATAAATAATTTGGATGGGGAAAGCAAAATTCATATATGTACATGCATGTATTAGTCAAAAGAAAAATGTCCACACATACCAAGCCTCAAGTACTTACACCCTTTCCTAATAATAGATCTCCCAACTTTTCAGATCTACAATCCTCTTCCCATAATCCATTTTTCTTTGAGAAGTATTCAATAATAAAGAATACAGTTTGATGAATGATATATCCCTCAGCCTTTGAACCATAGTTACCAAGTCTGGAAATCCAAATCTGTTTGGGAGGGCAAAAATTTGAGAATCTAGAATTCTTGAAAAAGTTCGGAAAATATGAAAAAAATATTATATATGAGCATAATTTATAAATATGAAAAAAATGACGATTACAATGAAAAACATTAATAACATAATATAAAATGTTAATAAAATTTATATTAAATAATATATAAGTGTGCTGGGTGGCTTTTTATAGCAAAAGACTAAATTTTTTTTGAAAAAAAAATACAGTCAACTTGGACATAACTTATCTGGGATGGCTGAAAAATCTACATCTGGCCTGATTTTTTGTAGACCTAGCCGGATTTGGTAACTATGCTTTGAACCTTCTGGATGGGCGAATTGCTTGACAAATCCCTTCAATGTTTTCATGTATCTCTCTATGCAAAACGTCTTCCTTGTGCTTACAATTCTACTTTTCTCTACATCATCCACTAAATGGATTAGAAAATGCACCATGATGTCCACGAAGTTTGTGGGGAGCTCCTTTTGAAAAGCAAAACAATTTTGATTATGGTTTTTTCCCACATTGAAATATTCTTTCTATTCATGGATCTCCTTCAACAAGAGCCACATGTTGGAAAAAATAATTAAATATACTTAAGTGTTTCCAATTTTAGTAAAAATAGGTGTTAAAATTTAACGATTTTAAAATACCTTGCAAAGCATGATCATTGATATATAGATTTGTTAAGTTGTTGGTGAGACAATCCTCCCCTTTTAAAGAAATCAGCAAACTATGCTATGAAATAGAAAAATTATTCATGTCATATCATCAATTATTTACGCAAATACAATTCATAACATAACATAAAAATTAAACACTAACATCCATACCTCTACATCATGTGCCAATCATTAGTTTTGAGACCTGTGATTTGTTCATCGCAAACAAATGCCTTCCGAAGAGATTATCTATAGTTTATCGGTGTCCTAGTTTTCCTGATGACTTTTTTGCAAAGTCGTGTTTTTGAAAGGATTCAACACTTTTATTAAATGCATGCATTGGATCAACAATATGTTTGGCAAGGAATACTTTCCAATTCGGAAGATCATAAAATATTGACAATCTCTTCACCCCATTGGGCATTATGACATTTTGATCCTCAGGTGCATGTTAACGTGCCTCTTCATAGAGCTTATACTTGTCACTTGGGGACAACATCTTTGGAGGCTCTATTGTCTCAATTGTGCCATTAAACTTGCTCTTTTTTAGATCCTGAAAGGGGTGGGTCATTGGAAGGAATCTCCAGTTGTAAGGTCCCCTTGTCAAAATTAATCCAGAGAAGACCTTTAGCCTATTTTATATTTCCCGGTGGCGTAAAGGGTGTGGTGAGGGAAATAATTTTATAGTAAATTAAGTTGTCGAAAAAGTAACTTTATGCTATATTCTTAAAGTGACTTAAGTTGAAAAAGTAACTTTAAGTTACATTTATAAAAAGGCAACTTATGTTTTATTGTAAAAATGTGACTTTTAAAATAAAGCGAAGTCACAACAACATAATAGAAGGTGGATTTCCAATTTGGGGACCTTTCCTCTGGAAATGAGCCATGAAAAGTTATAAAAGAGCATTGAGGGGTCATTTGGAGATATCTTTTACTCTCATCTATTTTAACATTGAAGGTTTGAGCTCCTGCCCTTACTTTTGCATTTGAGGACAAAAACCCTGCTTTGTAATCTACGTCTGAGGATGAAAACCCTCTGGTGCATTCCAATTTGAGGACAAAAACCCTCAAATCTTCAGGAGTGACTCCATACATGAGCTGCGTTTGGGCATCCATTAAGATTTTTGCAATTTTAGATCTGATTCAGCAACTAGTGCATCGGCTGGGAAGTATCAGATCAGTCTCCAAGATTATATAGCTAGGGCATCAAAGACACTAGTTGGTACAACGAGTTTTGGTATTTTACCCTTATTTTGGGCAGATTTTAGGGCTGGCTGACCCCCAATGAAGACTGTTGCAGATGTGATTTGAAATGGGTTGGTTGCTAGGGTTTTCATATAGCTAGATTCTTTCCTAGAGCACCATTTTTAGTCAGCTAGAACCATTCATTTGCAAGGTTTTACCAATAATGGTCAGTTATACTTTTTATTTAATTTTAGCTTGAAATAAAACGAGAAAAAATCAGTTTTTGATGTAAATCCAAATTTTCAATCAAATCCATGTCATTAGAGGATTTATCCATGTTTCCCAACATACGAGTGCTTTTTATTTTAATGATTTTGCATTAATATATTAAAGAAATCAGACTACTGTCATTTTCTCATAAGGGTTTATTGAAGGAAAATCAGATTGTTGTCTCTTTATCATAAGGATTTCTTAGAGAATCCTTCCTTTGATGATTATTTGGAGTTACTCGAAATGAGGAATCCAAATACAAGAGGGCTGTGAGAATACATAAGAAGAAAGAAGAACAATCAAAGATACAAAATTTGAGAGGATGCAACCCATAGAGGATTCCATCATGCAATTTGAAGGAGAAAAATCTTCAATGGAAAAAGGTATGATTTCGAATGAACAAAATGTTTATATTAGTGGGGAAGGCAAAGAGGAACAAACATTACTTGTTGAATGCAAAATTGAAAAATATGTTTCAGTCCAAAAGGTACTGTTGTTATGCAGAATGCCTTCCATAAAAAAATTGAATTTTTTTTGCCATGACAACTAAGCCCACACTAAAAAATCCTTGAACTGGGTAATGTAAACCTACCTTTCAGCCAATTTCAGACTATGTAAACCCCATCATGGCCAGATAAGGATGTGCTATCTGGATTTTAAAGTGTGTTTCATGTGCAAGGAAGTTGGTGGGAAGCAATTCATGGATTCACTTTGAAGGAATCGCCGTTGAAGGCCCAAAAAGGCCTATTTTCAAGGTTTTTGCACTTGGTATGCCCTCCCACGGATGTACCAAGAAGAGATAATGCCTCCAAGCAGTGTGTGATTGAGCTATGATATCATTCGAGGCAGTTTAGGGAAGTTTTGCAAGTAAAACAAGTTTAGGAACAAACTATGCAACACCGGGCTACTTGTAGCATAGTGCAAGGAAATGAAAGAAGTGAAAAAGCTAGTGAGCTTATTCTTATGGTTCAGGAGCCTTAGAAGGAGTTCGAAGGCAAATGGACACTCATCAGAAAGCTAAGAAGGTCTACTTCACATTGCAAAAATTTTCGGGAGATTTTATCCTCCGGATTTTGAGATATTGGCCCGACAGTGCAAGTGAAGATCCTCGATCCTGGTGGAGATTCAAATGAGCATTTTGAGAGTTCCAAAGGGAGTTCGAACCTAATTTAAAAGGCAAAGTGAATATAATTCAACCCTTTACATTCCCCATGTGATAAGCTAGACAAAAATGCAAGTTTCTTTCTAGTGGTAGTTTGCTTTCCAGGAACCGCTCGTGAGCAGAATCAAAAAGGGGGTAAATTTTGAATTGTAGGCAGAATTGGCTCTTGAAAGTGGTGCCATTGGTTTCTTTGGGTATTTTCCAGCCAAAATCATATAAAGTTTGCCCATGAAACTCTCAGGGAAGTTTTGGGGGCAAAGACTCACTCTTCGGGGTTTATTTTTGGCAGTTGTTGGTGAAGGCAGGCTTACTATAAGTGTCCAGGTCGCACTTTCGTACCTTGGATGCACTTTTGCACCATTGCACTTGGTGCATGGGGCGCAAAACAGTGCGGCCCCAAGGAAGGAGGATGGTGGTTTTGAAGTTTTGTCACTTAAGTGACTTGTTTGATGATTAGGTGAGTGTTATGCACTCACATGCAATTTTGGCCCCATCCTCATGTTCCACCACCCCCATGTCACACTTTGGAGGCGTGATTGCACCTTTGCATCCGGTGCAAAAGTGCAATGGGTGCAAAAAAGTGCGACCGCAAGGGAGAGACTCTTTTTCGTCACTTAAAACACCACTTTGGGTGTTAGGTGCAAGCTATCAATTCACATGTCAAGCTGGCCCCTCCTCATGGTAAACACCCCCCATGGCGCATTTTTCAAGGCTTGTTGCACCTTTGCACCATTGCACCTCATACTAAATGTGGTAAGGTGCAATGGAGGCTCCCGAACCCATTTGGAAAGTCTCAACTCACTCTCAACCCGGGTTAAGGAGGTGTGTGAGTCAAGGAATGGGTTTTCTTAACCATGGTCAAATTTCAATTGTTTAAATCATACTTCACCAAATTTGGAGCCCATTTTCAAATGTATTTTCCCTCCATTACCGCTGTGACCTGTTTGTGCTATGATTTTCCAAGAAACCCCATGCCTAGAAACACAATTTTTGTCATATCTCACAAACCCTTGCTCCGTTTTCCATGAAACTTGATTTGAAGGTTCCTTGCATGAATGCCATTAGAATGAGTGTTTACATGACCTCATTGATGCCCTCCTCCACTTTTTATGGACATTAGAAACTTGCAGCCATGGAAAACTTTTTCCTCGGGTATCCGGAGTTGCAGTGAGCCAAACAAGCTAAAAATTGGAGCATGAGATCCAAAAAAATCAGCTTTCCAATGAGCCCTTTCTTGCCTCGTGAAAATGAGTAGAATTAAAGTTATGGAGGACTGTTATTTTTCAGCTAACTGCCTTGTCAGATGAAGAACACGCAGACCTGCAAGTTTTCTTTTCAAATTTGCGAAGATCTAGACGAGCAAAGCCCCTAAAAATTGGAGCAAAACATCCTAGTGAGAAGTAGAATTTTTGGATTCTTTTTCAGCTCAGTCCGACACCCCATGTCCAATGTTTATTTTTAGTAAGTCTCCATTCAAGGTGCTTACTAAGGGTAGTAGGTCCAAAAAACGAATGAATTCACGACACTCAGTTCATTCCCCAGGGGGAGAAATGCTCAAAAGTGATAACTCGGTGAAATTGCCAAAACTAATCACCCAAGAAAGACTTACTAAAAATAGTAAGTATCCAGAAAAGGCTCAAAATGGTCATAGTTGTTCATCCTCCATTCATCACTAGTGTCAACCTTCATGGAGGTCAAACTCATGCTTTCAAAAGGGTGAAAAGTGGCATTGTGTCTCAAGCGGGAGAAGATCCTTCTCAGTTCCCAATTTTGGTCACAGTGGAGCATTCTAGTCTTGGCGTGTTTCTCACTTCATCGGATGGGTTGATCATAAGTTGTAAACATGTTTCATCCATCTTCTCACCTTCATTCATCACATGGTTGAGGTATTCTTCACCATATCTCATTGGTTGCTCTGTTTCCCCAAGGACGGTATCACAATGTTGAACTATGCAGGCACTGGTCTCAGTTTACATCAAGGACCTGATAGTTTGGAGGCATTGCAGTGTTTCAAAGATTGAAGGCTTGTTCAAGTCAAGGAAAGCTTCCTTCATCATCTTCAATGGTTTCCACCTTCTTTTCTAGTGGCCAATCATTCAAAGAATGAGCTCATAATGTGCAATGTTGCAGAGTTGCAAAGTTGGGGCTTGATATTGATTTGTATACGGAATTTCAATCCGCAAATTGAAGATATTGATGTGTTTCACATGACATGCTGTAGGTCTAATGTGGAAGCATAAAAGACAATTTTTTGTAAAACTTTCAAACTTTTCTTGTACCTCGCCATTCCTTGAAAACGTTGTCTTGTCTTTTTTGGTTTTGAGAATTTACCTTTTTTAATTAAAAAATAAAATAAAAGCCTCGATAAGTTAATTTGAAGGATTTTATACTTATTAAAGTAGGTCATTATTATATTTGCAAACCAACTAAAATTAGATTCTTCTTTTTCAAAATAAAAAAAAAATTGAGAAAGAAAATAAATTGTGAAAACCAAACAATTGGCATCATCCCTATAAATCGCTTGGGAGAAATAAGGAAAAACTTCATTTTCCCATTCCCTTTCTGTTACCCATTCACATCTATTGTTAGACTTAAATCCTGAAAAGTAAGAATATTCTGAGTATATAGGGTTGTTATGCCCACAAACAAGGACTTCTTATTAGGCGGGTGTCATTGATTGAGTGAATCCTTTTCACGTACTACCTAGATACCACATATCATTTTGTTCTCACATGGTTTAGCATCTCTTTAACATACAACCGGATATATTGAAAGGATGAGTTTCTTCCACATACCGATAGGGTATATAAAAAGGGCGAGCATATCAAGAGGTTTGGTATATTGGTTTGGCGGTATATAAAAAAGGAAACCTTTTGGAGTGATAAGGAACCAATCCATCTTTCTTCATAGAATAATGTATTCAATAAGTTCGATTGTTGGCACAACGCTAACTGGGAAGGACACCTAGTTGGATCAGTCGCAACAAGTTGAGAACACTCTCATCTTCAATGATTTGTGGTTTGACATTTGTGATGGAGACAAGCAACAAGTGAACCAACAACAAAGGCAAAATCACAAATATGGAAGCAAAAGAATTCTAAGGCATTGGCCTTGATGAGGGCCTCAATGGATGGAAAAGTTTTTCATCACATACAAGGGTGCAACACACCTTGGGAAGCACTAAACAAACAAAGGATTTGTATGATTCTCATTCAGAATTGGAGTTCATACAATTTCATATTGAAGTTGTTCAATCTTGAGCTGAAAAATGGTGATGCAATGAGTTTGGCTTCAGAAATCCATGCAATCAAGCATGATGTTGAAGTTGATGCAAAATTGATGTATATATGACTGCTTTCATAAAAGCTCTTCTTCCCACATACTCAACATATTTGGAGTCCTTACAAGCAAGCAATCTAATTGAAGTCACTCACATTTTGATCAATTGGTTGATAAGATGGCTGAAAGAGAAAAGGCTTTTGGAAGAAAGACTGAAACCTCAAGTGAAAGTATGTGTGATGCTCATCAAAAGGGCAATTCTTCCAATAAGGCTTCCACTTCCAATGATAGAGGCAAGGGAAGATATAGAGTGCAAGGAGGCAGAACTAGCAAGAATAATGGTCAACAATAGGAGAAGCAAAATGAAAAACAAAACATGTTTTGCAAACATTGTGGTCAAAAAGGGAGTCATGAGGCTCATGAATGCAAAACATCATGGGACAAAATTGAGGCCTATCAAAAACAAAAAGAAGCAAATAAAGAAAAGAAGAAAGCCCTGAACCAAGACTCAACTCAATTCACAAGTGAACATATGTTTTCCATTTCAAATGAAGTCAATAATGCCTCATCAAATACATCTTGGTTTGTTGCTTGGGTCCTAGACATTGGTGCTACACAACACGACTTTCCAAAAGGACTTCTTTGAGGAGTATCATGAAGAAAGTTGTAGTCTGGTATACTTTTCAAAAAGAACAAGTTTGCAACCAGAAGGAAAAGGGACAATTCAACTCAAGTCACCAGGTCTTCTTGATTTCATTCTCAAAAATGTCCTATACCTTCCTCAACTGAAAAGAAACTTGTTGTCCCTGGTACTAATCCAACAAGGCCACTCCATTATGTTAGATGATGGAGAAATAAAAATCACAAGAAAATGTGATAAAGTAGTTGTAATGACTGGATTTGAGGAAGGCAAGCTGGTAAAACTTAGGGGTGAGCCTTCAAATGCAAGAAAATTTTCTCAACTTGTAGAAGAAGGGATGCCACCAAGTCTTTTGTGGCGTGCTATATTTGGGCACACAAACTATGACAGCATTCACACAATGCAAAAGGAATGGTGTTGTAGGATTGCCAACTCTGCCCAAGAAAATTGAAAAATGTGAAGCCTGCATTCTTGGCTAAACACTCAAGGGAACCATTTCAAACATCAAAATGGAAAGCTGACAGAAAAGTTGCAATTAGTTCACTTTAATTTGTGTTCTCTACCAATTCTTTTTTATGGTGGTCACAAGTACTTCATGTTGTTCATTGATCACTACAACAGGATGACATGGATCTACTTTCTAAAACAAAAATCAGGAGCCTTCGAAACTTTTCAAATGTTTCAAACAATGATTGAAAATGAAGCACAATCCCACATTGTGACACTTAGGGCTAACAATGGTGGTGAATTCACTTCAAAGGTGTTTGAGGCCTATCTGAAGCAAAATGGGATCAAGCATCATCTAACAGTTGCTCACACTCAACAAAATGGAGTAGCTGAGAGGATGAATAGAACTGTGATGAACATGGTTCATGCAATGTTGTATTTCAAGGGGTCAATCTGCATTTCTAGGCAGAAGTAACTCAAACAACAGTGTATCTCCGCAATAGATCACCATCAACAACCCTTCAAATGAAGACTCCATATGAAGTCTGGTGTGGTCATCTTCCTTCAGTGCGACATCTTCGGGTCTTCGGATTCATATGCTACGAATTGATTCCAAAGGAGAAAAGGAATAAGTTGGACCACGAGAGTCGCAAATGCATCCTTTTAGGATATTTAGAATCCTCAAAGGCCTACAAGTTATATGATGAAAAGAACAAGAAATTTCTCATTGCAATAAGATGTTTTTTGTAAAACCAAAAGGACACAATCCAACATAGATTGACAATTCAGTCAACTTAAGAAATTTACCAAATTTGATGTTTACAAGGAGATAGATAAAACAATGAAGGGGACATGTAATTGGGAATCACCTGAATCTGTATTATCTCCTGTAATTGAAAATGAAACACCCCCTACAACAGAAATTCAAACTTCATCAGAGGATGAGCAAGTGTTTCTGGAGCAGTTGTCCGAAAATGAAGGAGCTTCAAAACAAGAAATTGATGCACCAGTTGTTCCACAAGAGACACAAAAAAGATGCCTAAATGGATCACACAGACACTAACAAATGTCAGACCTGATGAAGTTGGAAAAACATGCACTAGAAGCACATATAAAACAAATAAGAAAATAGATAAAATGTTTGAAGAGATTCAAGAAAAAATGGAAAAGTTGACCTTAGAGGGTGCACCCGGGTACAACCAACTTTTGACCATCCAGAAGAAGTCAATATTAATTTTGACTCTAAACCAGACCTCCTTCAAACAAGCTAAAAAGTTGGATGCATGGAGAAAAGCAATGAAAATTGAATATGATGCCTTGGTCAAAAAATGGGACTTGGAAGTTGGTTGATCCTCCTATCAATTCTAAACCAATCGTTTGCAAGTGGGTCCTTCGCAATAAGTACAAAGAAAATGGCCCACTTGACAAACATAAAGCACGGCTTGTCACAAAGGGATTTGCCTAGAAGGAAGGGATAGACTATAATGAGACCTTTGCACCTACAACAAAATGGACTACTATTCAAACTTTGTTGGCTTTAGCAGCACAAAACGGATGGAAAGTTCATCAAATGGACATAAAAATTCTTTTTTAAATGGTGATCTCAAAGAAACAATGTACATGACTCAACCAAAAGGATTTGCAGTAGACAACCAAGAGCACAAAGTGTGCAAGTTGGAGAAATCACTGTATATGGATTGAAACAAGCCCCCAGAGCATGGTATGAAAAGCTCACTAAGCAACCTCTTGAACATGAACTTTTAGTGTTTTAAATTTGAAGATGCAACTCTATTTGTCAAAATAGTTGTATTTCTGGTTGTATATGTGGATGATCTGCTCTTCACAGGAAACAATGAAAGATATGGTGTAAAAATCAAAACAGAAGTGATGAAAGGCTTTGAAATGATAGATTTTGGATACCTTCATTATTATTTGGGTATTGAAGTGATTCAAAAATCAAAGTACATTTTCATCACACGACAAAAATACATTGGTGAAATTTTGAGCAAATTTGGAATGACAGACTGTAAACCACTTGGCATGACCATGGAACAAAATTTGAAGCTAACATTAGATGATACTTCAGAGCTTGTAGATGCAACTAAGTACAAACAACTCATTGGAAGTCTAATCTATGTAACCACAACTAGACCAAACATTTCTTTTTTTGTTGTTCTTTCTAGATTCATGCAACAACCTAGGGAAAGTCACTGGGTAGCAGCAAAGAGAGTGCTTCGATATCTAAAGGGAACACACAATTTTGGGCTCAAATACTCCAGGGCAACGGATTTCAAACTAGTTGGATATTCAAATTTTGACTATGGAGGTGATTTTGATGATGGGAAATCAACTACAAGTTTCTTGATGAACTTAGGAACAATAGTCATCTCTTGGAAGTCGAAGTAGTCAGTGCCACATGTTTTTATATTATTTTCGTGAGCATTGCATTCTTTTTTAGTAGTTTTCTTAAGTATAGTCAGATTGGCTGGGGGGAGATGAAAAGCCAATGGAAGAATAGAAGGAAAAAGGAACTATTAACTCCCCCAAGGAGATTGGTCTTCTTAAGAAGACTTTAATTGGTTTTGGCACCACATCAAGTTATAAGAAGCGGTTGCTTGGCTCATTTGTGCATCATCATCTTGACTACTAATATTTTGCATGGTTTTTGGGCTGATTGCTCAGTTATCTCCTCTTGAGGACGAAAACCCTCGTGTGGCCAAAAAGTGAAGACGAAAACCTTCTTTGTTTGATTGAAGAATGAAAACTATTCAATCCATTGAGGATTCACCATCCCGGGGTTTCCAAGGAGTTTCAAAGAAGATTGATTTTTGCAGATGTTCAGGTAGGGTTTGGTTGAAGAAGGGATGCTAGGGTTGTGCAGAGATTTTCCGGCCATCTCCTAGGGTAATGACTTTGCCCTAAGGTAGCATTTTGGGGTTTATAGGGCACGGCAATATCCTACTCAGCCATCATTGCGTTTCTCATATCTTTGGCAGCTGGAAGCCCGGAATCTACATTTGGACTTCATTTTTGGGCTTGGAATCCTTCATTTCCAGCCACTTTTGTAAGGGTGTTCACTATTGTTATTTAATTTAATTAAATAAATTCCAGCTGGGGTTTGAAGGCTTATTTCTTAGCTAATAATTGTTCTAAAATATTTCTAAGTTGCCCTACATGCTTTGGATGTCGTGAATGAAGCATTCTTGAAGAGATATTGCATTTTCCTTACTGTTATAAAAAATCAGACTGCTGTACCTTGTCATAATTTTCAGTTGGCTGTCATAATTTTCAGTTTATTATATATCGGGGTTTGTGCTATTTCCCTTTTGTTTCAGTTAAGAGCCCGAAAAGGGACATTATAGCAACCAAGGAAATACCATGGCTCAGAAGAATTATTGCAGATTTACAAGTAAAAAATGTCTCTTCTACGCCACGTATGGTTGATAACATTTCAGCAATCGCAATGGCCAAGAATCTAGTATTTCATGACCGAACCAAGCACATAAACACCAAATATCATTTGATTCAGCATCATGTAAGAGATGGCGGTATTAAATTGCTACATTTCGAACTGCAGAGCAGCCAACAGATATCCTTACAAAGGTGCTTGGAAGAGAAAGCTTTGAGAATTCAGAGGCATGCTTGGTCTCACCATAACCCCTGCGGATTAAAGGGGGGATTTAATATTATTGTACATAATATTATTTAAACCTAAGAGTAGAAGCTTTGTCTTAGTACAATCTGAACAGTCATCTTAGAAGATGAACTGAACGGCCACATTGGTGACCTTTATATTGTAAACTTTTATATCATTCAAGCTAATGGAACGTAAGTTTGGTTTGCACCAATACAATTTATTTTAGCAGTCCAATTACCTGGCCTGACACAAAGCCCTTCACCTTTCTCTTTTCAAGGAACACGGGGTTGGTCAATGGAGTTTTAAAATCAAATTTCTATACTGTTTGGCTCCTTATTTTCGCTGTCTGCTGATCACATTCGAACTTTTCCTATGGTTGTTCCCTCTAATTGTCCTGCTTTGCCTCCTGATGCCCAGACATGTGCCTTGTTTCTCATCCTGTTGTAAATGTGTGTAGGCCTTTGTGTGGTGGTGCAATGTTCACCACAGACAAAAAAAGGGAATAAACCCAACTCGGAAGGAATGTCAGGAAAATAACTTGAAATTCTGGATCTATCCTGTTGAAGTCTGACTGCTACAGATGATATAGATTGAATCTTGGATTTTCACAGGTGAGCAGATTCGATTTTGTTTTGTGAAACTCATGTTTTTGTTCCTGTTAATATATTCCTGGAACTGGTATGATAATTTTGTAAGCTGACTGTGTATGATTCCAGCTCTTCTGCAATACTTATACATAATGTAATTTTTTTCTATTAATACAATTTCTTGTGCTTATTAAAAGAAAATAAATGCTGCGACTCTGTTGAGCAGTTGTAGACGTTTAACCCAGTTCCTTTTTTATCATCATTGTTTATGAATTTAGCTATTTGTGAATGATCATATTGTTTTATTTGTAGTGGGATACAGAGCGATTCTGAGTATGCAGATTTGTTTTCCCATTCCCGATGGTTGAACTTAAGTTGGGGCCCAAAGAGGATAAAATATGTAAGGCTCCTTTTCTTGATTTTGTATCTGCATGGCTTTGCCTTCAGAATTGTTTTTAATCTAGATCTAAAGTAGATTGCCTGTTTTTAATCTGTCTGAAAGGAGTTTTCCTATATTTCATGATTCCTGCCCTTGTTTATAAACCATCATTCATCCTTTGCTGCAGCTTGGTTTGTTTTTTGGTTCTGCTTGGATGTTATAAGGGTAAAGATAATGGTTCTATTGTCTTTTTGCTTTGTCAAATTCAAGGAGAGATTGAATTTTAAAAATTAAACCTTGTCATGGCTGAAATAGGAGACTAATCTGTTTTGAAAGAAGATTAAACTTCATCTTCTGCAAGTGACGGTTACCTCGATTTACACAATGGTATCTTGACTCAATTCTGCATTATTGAAATTTACTTGAATCCTCTTCTATGTGATATATCAGTTGTACAATTTTTAGCATCCAGTCTTCGATGTAAATCCTTAAAATTGTAGAATGTAGGTATGGGACGCAGATAAGAAATATGTTGGTATTCTGGAGTGCTGAATGTTTGTCTATGTGGTATTAAAAACATGCATTGTTTGTGACCATATCTTTGTCAAATGTAAATTTTGGGAATATTTGTTTAGGACACCCTGCAGACTCCTGAATTCTAGCCTTAGTATAAAAGAATTGACAGGAAAAAAGGCTTCGAGATCAGTTGTCAAGCTTCCCAACCAGAATAGTAATGATGTCTCATATGCTGATTGTTTATTGTATATCAGGCACTTATGAAAAGAGGTGTAAGCAGAGCTGATGCTGAGAGGGCTCTTCGACATATATTCAATGATACTGATGAAACGGATGAAGATAAAAGATGGGGCATGTCTGATTCAGCTAGGGAGCATCTTATGGCGCAAGCAACTAAAAAATGGTTGCAAGGAGGAAATGTTTCATTTCAGACACGAAAAACAAGAATGGTGTGGTGGCTTCAGTATAGAGGCTTCAACTGGGATGCGATTAATCTTGTTTTGAAGGAGTTGCAGACTAATTATCCAGTAGCAAAAAACAAAGAATATTTTTCTGATTTCAGTTGACTTACCAGTCTATGCACGAAATGGCTTTGAACCTCCCAAGTAATCATATACCAGCAGAATTTTTCATTCTAGATCAGAGAATTATATTGAAACCTATGGCATATGCTCTTGCAACATCAACTTGCTATTCTTGAGGCATAATATTTTGAAATGAACTTGACAATTGTGCATTAGCATTTTTTCATTTAGTTCCTTGCTAGCAGAAATGAAACTTTTACTATTGGGATTTTGGGCAACCAGCATGCAATAAACTATACAGAGAAACATAAACAAGTGGATATTTAAATAAATAAAAGCATGCAAAGAATATTGGCACAATATATAACTTCGGAAAACCCTTTCTGGTATAAAACTTATTAAGAACCTTACTATATTAACTTAAAACCATCTTACAAATACAATATCCAGCCTACTAAGCTCTGCCTTCCAACTAATTGTCCTCTACCTCTCACAATGAGAGCATGTACTTTTATACTAAAATTAAACTTGGTTTTACCACTAGACAAGCCTAAAATAAGACTTTTCATTCGATCTCTTGCTTTTTCCACAAGACACAAGCCTAAAATAAGACTTTTTGTCTAAGCCCTTGCTTTTCTCACAAGACAAAAGCCAAAAATAAGACTTTTAGTATGAGCCCTTGCTTTTTCCACAAGACAAGCCTAAAATAAGACTTTTAGGCTGAGCTCTTGCTTTTTCCACAAGAGTCAAGTTGACTGATCAAAAATAGTCCCAATCCTGATATTAGTTCCACCACCCAAAAATAGGACTGCATGGAAGTAGGTGACATATTCAACAATCTCCCACTTGTTGCCTACTTCCATAAGAGAGACCACAAACTCATTCCTCAATAGTTGTGAGCTACCAAACCCATTTCTTCCTTGCACCAAGGAATCTTCTCAGCACTCACTACCTTTGTCAACGAATCCGTTGTATTCACATTTGTCTCCACTTTCTCTAACAACACCCTCTTCTCTTCCACCATTTCCCTTACAAAATGACATTGGACATCAATGTGCTTTCTTCAAGAGTGAGACTTCGGGTTCTTTGCCAAACAGATTGCACTTTGCGAGTCAACTTATCCTGATTGCCTTTTGAACAAACCCAAACGAGGCACATAACCTTTGAAGCCAGACCGCTTCCTTGCTTGCATGTGTAACTACCATGTATTCAACCTCTATGGTGGATATAACACTTGCTTAACTTTTTCTCATCTAACTTACCGCTCCACCAAACAAGTTGAAAACGTACCCATTGGCGGACCTTTAGAGATCAAGATCTCCACCCCAGTTAAAATCCAGAAAGCCATGTAGACTCACTTCTTTTCTTACACCAAGATGTTGTCGTGGCTAGACTTCACCTTAATAGAAAATAACGTGGTCAAAAGTTCCACAAATATTTGAAGATTCACTTGACCACACGATGCTCCTTGCCCGAATTGAACACATATGCTGATAACTCCCACATCATGTGCAATGTCATGTCTTGTGCAGACCATTCCATACATTAGGCTTCCCACTATACTGACATACATAACTTGAGCCATGTCCTCCAACTCTTGTTTCTCTAGACATTGTTCAACTGAGAGTCTCTAACCAATTGGGAAAGGTGTGCTCACTAACTTGCATACCAAACCTTTCCAACACCATCTTTACATACTTTGATTGAGCCAACACTCTGTATTCACATGATCCCATTTGATCTCCATGCCCAAAATTAGCTTTATGGCACCAAGATCCTTCATGTCAAATTGTACAGAAAGTTGTGTCTTCACCTATTTGATCATCTCCTTATTGTTCCCAATCAACATGTCATCCAAATATAGCACTATGATGAAAAAATTATCACCATCTTCTTGAAGTACACACAAGGATATGCCTTACTCTTGTCAAGGCCAAATTTGCACACATACCGATTAAATTTCTTATTCCACATCCTTGGTGATTGTTACAAGCCAAACAAAGACTTCTTTAGGGGACAAATCAAGTCCTTTTCCTTTGACTCTGAAACTGTCATAATGTGTCATGTAGATTTCTTCCTCAAGATCTCCATGCAAAATTGTTGTTTTAGCATCTACTTGATCTATCTCTAAATCATACGCAACAACACTAGGTAAAAGAAATTTGATAGAAGTCAATTTTGCAACAGGAGAAAATACCTCACCAAAGTCAATCCCTTCGAGTTAAGAGAAACCTTTCGCAACTAAGCGAGCCTTGCACTTCTCCAATTTTCCCTATGCATTGAACTTCTTGAAAACCCACTTGCGACCTACCGGTTTTCTTTTAAGAGGTAACTTAACCAAAACCAAATTTCATTCATCTTGCTTACCCAAACAAAATTTCTTGCAAGGTCAAGAATGTGTAAAACCCCTGGGAGAGTCTCGATCCTCCCATATCTAAATTTCAGCTTCACTCTTCCTCTTCCCAGAAACCTATTGATTGAATTGCCCCCCAAGAAACACTTCACTGCGATCATGAGTTTCATACTCAGTAAACCACTCCTAGTGAGGAGAAATGAAATTACACTATTGAGTTAACCAACCATGAAGCATTGCATGCATGTGCACTTAGAGCTACAAGAGACACATCTCCTCCATCTGTGCATCCACCTGTAGAACACACATCGTTAGAGGGCTTCTTGTCCTTTTTCATCTTACACTCATTGAAGTGCCCTATTTTACAACATATCTAACACTTCACATTTCATTATGGAGTCTTAGATTTTATTTTTGACTTTGAGGGCATCTCCCTCGACTTCCTCTTGCCTCTCTCTTTTACACGCCCACGAATAGAACAAACAAAGCTTCCTTTGAATGATAGTCATCTAATGACTTCATCCTCATCTCTTCAAAAAATAAAGTCCCAACTTTATCCTAAAGTTTCAAAGTTGGCGTAGTGTTGTGATTGCCATCACCAACTTATCCCAAGAGTTTGGAAAAGAGCAAAGAAGTCTACTACACCTCTCTTCATCATCTATCTTCACATCTATGGACAATAATTGACTTATCACGTAATTGAAATTATTTAAGTGCTCTGTAACCAATTCACCCTTATTCATTTTTAATGAATATAACTTGTTGCTAATAAAAAAACTTGTTTACCAATGACTTTTCCTGCAACAAAGTTGTCAACTTATCCCACAAATCCTTTGTAGTTTTCTCATTGGAAACATTCAACAACAAAGAGTCAAACAAACATAACCTGATAGAACATTTTCCTTCCTATCAACTTTGTCCTACTCTTCACATGTCAACCTTGCAGGGGTTGTTTTAGTCACTATGAACCGTTGATCTCTCTCTCTCTCTCTCTCTCTCTCTCTCTCTCTATTAAGACATCCTCCATTTTGAGTTTCCACAACTCAACGTGTTTTCTTCCATTGAATATGTCAATTTCAATTCTTGTGCTCCTTGCCATATTCAAGAGTCTACAAAAAACTAGATACGTAATCTCACAACCATTTAAAGAAAAACAACCAAAATCCCACCCAAGTACAACCTTGCCTCTAATATAATATATTAATATTTTGGGCAACCAACATGCAATAAACTAAATAGACACATTAAAAAGTGGAGATATGAAATAAATTAAATCATGCAAAGAATATTGGCACAATATATAAGTTGGGGAAATCCTTTCGGGTTAAAAAACCTAGCCAAAACCTTGCTTACTGTATTAACTTGAAACCAACTTACAAATACAATATCTAGCCTTCTAAGCTATGCCTTCGACTAATTGTCCTCTACATCTCATAATGAGAGGACATACTTTTATAACCAAAGCATATCCTAAAATTAACCTCTTTTTTTCCACAAGACTAAAATACTAAAATAAGACTTTTAATTTGAGCCCTTGCTTTTTCCACAAGACTAAAATACTAAAATAAGACTTTTAATTTGAACCCTTGCTTTTTCCACAAGACAAAAGCATAAAATAAGACTTTTAGTTTGACCCCTTGCTTTTTCCACAAGACTCAAGATGACTGACTAAATTTAGTCCCAATCCTAATATTTGGTTCATCGCCCAAAAATAGGACCACATAGTGTTGTGCAAAAATATATATCCATCAGTTTAATGGAATTAAATCTAAGATAAGGACATTGTTGATTAAATAGATATAATAGTAAACAAACCATATAAAAGGAAATGTAATCAAGAGATTTAGAAGGGGAGATTCTAGGTTGTGCAAGCTCTGTGTCTGATTTTGAAAAGTGACAATCTCAGGGACATGAGCTTTAGTGTCGTTCTTTGTTCGTTGTGTGTCGCATCAGATTTGTTGTGTCACACATGTAACCTACAAAATAAACCCTAAATATTTGCATAGTACTCAAGAACACATTAGATGAATAAAATAATGCATATGCTTGAGTCGGATTGACCTTGATGGTCACCCCAATGTGATTGTTACTGGGTGCTGCACTATATTTCATACTCTATGTAGTTCGTGTGTGCGTGTGCGTGTAGAATGCCCTAGTGTCAGTTGCACAAAGAAATAACGGGTTGTAAATAATTTGTCCCAAATGTAAATGTGTGGTATGGAATTTAGAATAAACTCTCATATGTAGTGAAGTATGTAGTCCAAAATGCAATCCTTGATGTAATAAACATAAACTAGTAGACCCTTGTAGATGTATGTGCATCTTGAATGCTTACCCCCTAAAGAGGTTAAAAAGGACATATATAGAGAGTCGAATGAAGATTGTACCCAATAGCGTGTCGAATGAGTGTTGTAGTGTGTCAAATGGAATAGTGCAAGATGTGTAGCGTGAAATTCTAATGAGGGAAGCATAAGGATCATAGGGGCAACCTTTGCGTGTGTGGAGTGATAATGATGTGTGTGTAGTTCCTTGGAATGTCGTCTTTTCCAGAGTGTGCTTGCGATTTGCTTCATGGTTGCTTATGTGTTTTTCCTTCATTGGGATATGATAGGACCTGCAAAAGAAATCAAGTGTAGTTGATGCTCTAGATAAATGCAATTGAACTTTAACTTAGAAAATATGTAAAAATGGAAATACATATTGGAAAAGCTAAACCAAGGGGTTAGAGTACACCTGGAGTGTTGAAAGAGAAAGGCACATAATTTTTTCATGCTTATAGACTCGATGCTTAAAAGATGGTTATAATAAGAAGAAGGTTTTGGGAGTTCTATCACCAAACTAGGGATTTGAGCATCTCAGTGCTAAACTCCATATTTAGGCATCTTATCGCCGCTAAGGGAAAGTGTATTGGGAGAGTGGTATGTTTTTTCCTCCAACCGTAAATGCTTCCATACGGATAACCGATAAGTGCCACTACAGATAATTGTTGAGGTTAGCACACTGGTTGTACATATAATATATCAGATCTAAGCATGCATGCAAGTAAAAGTGGATATTCTACCAAAAGAAATATACAAAACAAGAGACATAAATTAAAACCAGATTTAATGTGGTTCACCAAGTGTGGGCTACGTCTACTAAGAAACAAGCCAATTTATTATTCAAAGCTTTGACAAGATATACAATGAAGATTTACAATCTTCCACACCTCTCAAATGTACAATACTTTCTTTCTCTCAAGATTTTGCTTCATCACGAAGAATTCTCTGTCTCGTCAACTTTTGCAAGTTCTTTCTAATTCTTGTTAATCATATTCTACTTCTAAACCCTAGCTTTTATGCTTATATAATCATTTATAGACTTAGGGCACTTAGTCATACAATTGCAATCAATAGATATATTTTAATGCTAAAAATAGATCTAATTCATGAGAGTTAATGAAAACATCCTCGCACAGGTAACCAATGTCGGTTATCCATAACCGATGCCGGTTTCTCCCTTGCGTAACTGATGCCGGTCCTTCCTAACCGATGCCGGTCCTGAGTGACCGATGCCAGTTCCCCCTTAACCGATGACTGTTACTGTATTTTCCAGCAAGTTTCCATTACATGCTAAACTGAAGTAATTGAGCTCCACAACTCAACAATCTCCCACTTGGAGATTAATTACTGTACCATACCTATACAGTGTCATTCTTGGATCCTTCCTTAGCTTTGTTTCTTTCTCTTCAAGTCTCAAACTTGAAGACCAACAAAAGTAGAGTGTAGCTCCAACTTCTCCTTTGCTAATGGCTTCGTTAACATATCCGTAGGGTTCATGCTCGTATGAATTTTTTCCAGATTCAACTGTCCATCCTCCAATACCTGCCATATGAAGTGATACCTCAATTGAATGTGTTTCGTTCTCAAATGAAACGATGAGTTCTTTGCCAAATGAATTGTACTCTAATTGTCACTGAACAATTTACAATTACTTTGCTCCTTTCCCAACTCTTCCATGAACCTACTCATCCATATCATCTCCTTGTTAGCCTTTATAGCTGCAACATACTTTGCCTCTGTAGTAGACAAAGCCACAACCTTCTGCAATCTTGAAATCCAGTTAACTGTCATTCCACCTACTGTGAAAATATATCCAGTAGTGCTCCTTCTACCATCTAGATCTCCAGCCATATCTGAATCAACATAGCCACATAATGAAATATCCGAACCTCTATAACATAATTACATGCTAGATGTCCCTTTCAAATACCTGAGTATCCTTTGGATTACTTTCCAATGCTCTTTACCTGGATTGGCCATATATCTACTCACAACTCTCACTGCATGTGCAATGTCTGGTCTGGTACAAACCATAGCATACATGAGACTCCCAACTGCTAAAGCATATGGTACTCGTGTCATGTATTTGTTTTCATGTGATGATGGACACTAATATTTGCTCAATTTGAAGTGTCCAGCCAGAGGTGTGCTAACAGGTTTTGCATTCTGCATGTTGAACCTTTCTAACACCTAGTAGATATAATCCTCCTGAGACAAATATGATTTCTTATTTTTCTTGTCTCTGTGTATTTACATGCCAAAGATTCTTTTTACAGCTCCTAAATCCTTCATAGCAAATGTGTGAGCTAGCTTTCTCTTAAGCTCACCAATGTCTTACATACTAGATCCTACAATAAGCATATCATCCACATACAATAACAAAATAATATAACTCCCATTTTTAAGCCTTTTGAAATACACACAATGGTGAGATTCAAATCTCAAGTAACCATGCTCTTGCATAAAACTATCAAACCTCATGTACCATTACCTTGGAGTTTGCTTGAGCCCATATAGACTTTTAACCTGCACACTAATTTCTCTTTACCCTTGACTTCATACCCAAGCGACTGCTGCATATAAATATATTCATCCAAATCACTATGAAGGAAAGCCTTCTTCACATTTAGTTTCTTTAAATGCAAGTCTTCTGCTGCAACTAAGCTCAATACAATACGAATAAAAGTCATCTTAACAACAAGAGAAAATATTTCACCAAAGTCAATACCTGCTTTCTGTGCAAATCCCTTTACTACAAGCCTTGCATTGTACCTTTTTTGTCCACCCTCTTCTTCCTTGATCCTGTAAACCCACTTGTTATCCAATGTTCTCTTACCTGCTGACAACTTAACTAAATCCCATGTCTGGTTATGTTCCAAGGAGTCCATCTCCTCATCCATGTCATGCTCCCACTAGACATGAGTCTTATCCTGCATTGCTTCTTCAAAGCTCTCTGGTTCACCATTATCAGTCAATAATAAATAAAATAGAGAAGGTGTAAATATTTCTGGAAGTTTACTTACCCTTTGTGACCTTCTTACAGGAGTTTGGGGTACCAGAGGCTTAATCTGGACCTCATGGACATTCCTATCCAAATCTAACAGTGACCGACGTCGGTCACCTCTAACTGATGGCAGTTTGGATCTTCTGTATCTGCTACTGGTTCGTCTGACCGGTGCTGATCAGGGGTCAACTGACACTGGTTACTGTGTAACCCTGTCAGTAATTATTTTAAATCCAAGAGTTCATTTTCATTCACAAACTTCTTAACTGGTTCATCATTGGGTACCAAAATTTGATCCATGTACATTCTCTTTTCATTCCATTCAACATCACGACTCCTAATAATTTTAGAATTATCTAAATCCCAAAAATGGAAACCAAAATCACCAGATCCATAACCAATGAAAGTGCATCTCTTGGATTTTGCATCCAACTTTTTTTTATTTTCCTTATCAACATGCACAAAATCTTCTGAACTAAAAACTTTAAGAAAATAAAGATCTCCCTCTTTTCCGGTCTAAGCTTCATCTGGTATTCCTCCATCTAGTGAACTTAAAGACCCATGGTTAATCAAATAAATCGTTGTATCAATTGTTTCTACCCAAAATTGTAAGGGCAATTCAAAATGTATCCTCATACTTCTAGCACGTTCCATGATTGTCCTGTTCATTTTTTCTACAACACCATTCTCCTTTGGTGTTCTTGAAACTGTTCTTTCTCTACGTATCCCATTCACTGAACGATAATAATTGAAATCCTTGCTACAATATTCACCACCATTGTCAGATCTAAGGCACTTTAACTTAGAATTTGATTCATTCTCAACAAGGACTTTCCATCTTTTAAAAGTCTCAAAAACATCAGATTTATGTTTAATACAATAAACTCATTTTTTTCTTATAGCATCATCAATGAAAGTAACATAATACTGGGATCCTCCATGAGAAACTACTTGAGCTGGTCCCCACACATCTGAGTGTACAAGCTCCAATTTTTGCTCCTTCTTAGTTGCCCCAACTTTGAGAAATCTCACTCTCTTTTACTTTCCAAAGATACAATGCTCACAGAAATCAAGATCTAAATCTTTCAAATCTGATAACTTACCCTTAGTCTTTAAGATCTGCATTCCTTTTTTACTCATATGACCTAACCGATTATGCCACATGTATGCATTAGAATTGGAAGTAGATAATGCATAAAAAGAATTAGTAATACATGTAGATAAATATAACGTTCCTACCTTCTTACCTCTTGCCACAACAAAAGCACCCTTGGTGACTTTCCAAGAGTCTCCTGTAAAGTAACCATGCAACCAGACTTACCTAGTTGCTCTGCAAAAATAATATTCCTTTTGAGGCTTGGCACATGCCTCACATCTTTTAATACCAATGTATTTCCATTCTACAATTTTAGATGAAATTCCCATTTACCAGTAATACTGCAAGGTTCATCATCACCCAAATAAATATGCCCAAAATTGCTCTGGACATAATTTCTAAAATAACCCTTATTAGGGGTTGCATGGAAAGAAACTCTTGAATCTAGAACCCATGATTCAATTCTACTATCTACAGAATTAATAAGAGCATCTTGCATTACCTCTGATGTAACAAGATTTGCTTCTTTACCTTTTTCTGGTTGTTGGTTCTCTTTATCCTTTGACCAACAAACTTTCTTTGCATGTCATTTCTTTTCACATTTCCAACAAGTAATTCCCTTACTTATGGATTTAGATCTGCTATCCCTTGAATTTGATTTCCCATTACTCTTACTCTTGGATCTTTCCTTCTGCCTGCCCCTGTTTTCTACATTCAAAGCAGTTCCAGATGACGATTCCTATGTACTCTTCCTACGAATTTATTCATTCAAGATTATACTAACCACATCATCAAACTTCAAAATATTATTAGCAAATGTTGTATTACTAACAACCATTACCAAGTTATCCCAACTATCAGGTAAAGAACATAAGAATAAAACTTTCTTTTTCTTCATCATCAAATGGTATAAAAACTGATTTTAACTGATTTACAATAGATTGAAAATAATTCAAATGACTAGATGCAGATCCACCTTCATGCATCTTAGAACTAAATAGTTTCTTTATCAAATAAAATTTATTTGAAGCACTAGGTTTTTCATATAAATTAGCAAGAGATTTCATTAATTCTACTGTAGAAGCTGCTTCTGTAATATTGGAAGCCACATATGCTGCGAGGCTCAATCTTATAGATCTTAAATCCTTTCTATCAAGAATCTTCCATTCTTCATCAGTCATCTTCGTAGGTCTAGACTTCTCATCCAACAGTAAATATAAATCTCTTTGATATAGATAATCCTCAATTTGCATCTTCCATAATTGATAATTTTGGTCGTCAAATTTCTCTACCTTGTATTTGTTTTCTTTTTCCATTGATGTAGCTCCCACTCAATCAGAAAACCCTCTGTGAGTAAATTTGTCAACACATAAAACCCTCAAACAAAGCTCTGATACCAGTTGTTGGGGTTAGCACACCTTGTACAGATAATATATCAGATCTAAGCATACATGCAAATAAAAGTAGATATTCTACTAGAAGAAATATATAAAACAAGAGACAAATCAAAACTAGATTTAACGTGGTTCACCTAGTGTGGGCTACGTCCACCAAGAAATAAGACAATCTATTATCCAAAGCTTTGACAAGATATACAATGAAGATTTACAATCTTCCACACCTCTCAGATGTACAATACTTTCTTTCTCTTAAGCTTTTGCTTCATCACCAAGAATTCTCTCTCTCTCACCAACTTTTGCAAATTCTTTCTAATTCTTGTTAATCATATTCTACTTATAAACCCTAGCTTTTATGCTCATATAGTCGTTTATAGACTTAGGGCACTTAGTCATGCAATTACAATCAATAGATATATTTTAATGCTAAAAATAGATCTAATTCCTGAGAGTTAATTAAAACATCTTCGCACAGGTAACCGATGTCGGTTATCCATAATCGATGCCGGTTCCTCCCTTGCCTGACTGATGCCAATCCTTTCTGACCGATGCCAGTCCTGGGTGACCGATGCCGGTTCCCCCTTAATCGATGATGGTTACTGTATTTTCCAAGTTTCTATTGCATGCTAAAATGAAGTAATTGGAAAGTGTATTGGAAAAGTGGTATGTTTTTTCCTCTAACCGTTAATGCTTCCATACGGATAAGTGCCACTACAGATAATCACTAACCTGATTTGTAACTTTCCTCGGGTGACACTAAGACGCTAGGCATATCATTGTCCTACATATGCCCTAGGTGTCATTCCCTTATTTGGTTATTGCTTTGGTTCATGTATTATTAGTTAGTTAATGTTAGTGACTGATTACAATATGAAACTGGCTGTGTAATTGCTGAAACTGGAGAAAACCGTGATTGTGAAACTACTGAAACTGTTTTTCCCCCATGACAAGAGCGCCGATGTGGGACACTAGCACCCATGCATTCATGTCTTTTCTAGGCACTTTTGTCCATGCTAAATTTTATGGCCACGTCTATATCTGGCCTTATTCTGTAACTGATTTATGTTGTGTTCGTGGTGTCTGTGTTTCTGTAATTGTGTTATGTGACTATTGGGAGGGTGAAAAGGTTCACCCAATGTTTTCACCCATCATTTGGGGTGCGTGAGATGAACACATGCGAATGAAGCCCAAACAAGGAAGACTAAAACTGATGTACATATCTGACATAGCAATCCTGTAGGGGGGATATGGATTATACATGGTAGTTACCATGACGCAAGAAAAACAAGGGGAAAATGCTAGCATACAAATGTTTTTGACAAACAAACAATGTATGCAAAAATAATTAATAAAATCATATAGGAAAACAACAAACGAGGACTCAATCAATAGCTAGCTGCATACATGAGACACCACTTAGGATGTCGCAAGATAATCAAATTTGTCAAGGCTTATGTAAACAAGGAAATCAATCAAACACATGACATAGCCCGCAAACAATGAGAAATAAGGTTCAAGAAAATCAGAGAGCCATGATTGGAAGGAATCCTGTAAGGAAAATGCTACACGTGAAGCACCCATTAGCATGTTAGGAAAGATAAATAGTATGTGAGAATGTAATATCTGAAAATAGGAATGAAAATATGAAATATTACAATGATAGCTATTTCACCGAATAATTGTGTGACAAAACAAATAAGGTAAAAGGTCAAGGAGGAATACCTATGATTATGTAGTTGGTAGGTGGAATGCGTGCGTTACTGATTTTATCCAAGCTGATTGTAGAGAACTTCTTTTTGTCTGGGAAGGACTACTTGTAGATACAAAACAAGACCACCAAATGATATTAAATAACAAGAGTTAGATGACTGCCTAGCAAGGCTAGATCCGAGTAGCATGATGCTTCCTCGAATGGTTATTAATCCTCTATTTTTATCAATTTAATGAAAGTAAATGTAAGAAATAAAGGTCCTATTGTTGACACTTTGATTTAGGTATCTCAAAATGTTATTAACAGACTAGATTAAGCAAGGTATTGAAATATAAACTAATCTAGCATTAGACAAGGTATGTTTCTGGTTGGGACATGTTACGGGGGTGTTAGGTAAGGTCACAATTGTATCTGGTAAGGTCTGGGTGGAATTTAGGTAATGTTAGAGGTAGTTTGGTGAAGGTTAGTAGAAAACATAGTGACCAATGTTAGTTTGGTGACTGATGCCGGTAAAGAGGGGAGACCAACGATGGTTAAGGTGATTGGCATCGGTAGGGGCAATGTGGTGGTAATTAAATAAAAATACTTTTGGACTTCTTTGTGATTGCACAGTGAATGAAGGGAGAATGACTGGGTTTGTAATAATGCCAATAAGACTCAGGAATGCATAGGGGTTAGGTATGGAGAGCCAGAAGGATGGGGGTGGTTGGATGGGTAGATTAGTAAGAAGGTGCAAATAGAGGAATGCAGGAAGGAATAACATATCATACCAAAAGATAATGAACCTACACTTTAAGCAAGTATAAAATGATGAAAATCAAGTATACTTACTTGCATTTGCAGGTCTAGTAGGTGAAGGAAGGAAATAGTCGATCCATGAAAAACTTTTGTGGTTAGTGCCGCGGTAATACTTCTCAGAGTGTTCCCATGAATATTCTAATGCCTTGGGACAAGCATCAGGCGCTTACTTGGGCCTGTGGTTTAGTCTATCCCATCATCTGGATGCTGAGAAGTCTTTGACTCATGATCAAATGCAAGAGAACTCTCCCAACTGAAAATGACCAACCCAGGTAAAGAATTGTGAAAGTGTATATAAGGTAACCGATGCTGGTTAAGGTGAACAACATTGGTTGAGGGATAACCGGTGTCGGTTAGGGTGGGAAAGTCTAGGTTTACCAAAAATAGATAGATATTTACTATTTTTGGCGTGATTCTGATTGAGTACGCTTAGGGAAGTGGAGTTCACATGAGAGAAGGTAGGAAAATCATATAAGAAGTATAATTAGGTTTTAGGAAGAAGTCTCAGTTAGTTAGGTCAAGTGGTAACTCAACACTGGGAGTGATGACTCAGTGCTGAGAGTGATGACTTGGTCATTATGAGTTAAATGTCCCTGGAATAGATCCATGGTGAGGTGTCTAGGTGATACAAATTAACTTAATTAAAGTAATTAAATTAATTAATAATGTGAGGATGAACATTAACTCAATTATAAGTAATTAAATTAATACGAATGCAGGGTAAAGGGGTCATGGTTAGGTGAATAAGTTACGTTAATTGATTGAAAGGGGACCAAGGGGAGTGTGACCCAAATTTGGTGTCTATAATAACACTGATAGAAAGTGAGGAAAGGTATATTACCCTAGGATCCTTAGTGGGACTAAAGCATCATATATCATGTAACAACCTATAAGTGTTTTGCATTCACCTCAAGATACCACGTGAACATGCATGTGTGTATGAAAAATGATAAAGCATACCATGAACCGTAGTAACATGTTAAGAAAAGGTGTAATATATAGTAGTATAAGTAAGGAAGAATTTTCCCAATCAAGATCTAAGATAATGTTTTTAGATTTTTGAATGTATATATGTGAAAGAAAATCAACAAGAAGGGAGGAATAAGGATGCCCCCTCGGTGTGGTGTGTGCAAAGTGAGGTCCATATGAAGAAACCCCCAACAGTCAAGTATGAATCAAGAACAAGAGTGTGTCATCGGGTGGTGTGGGGGAATCAAGATGCCCCCAAATGTGAATGCCAAAAGGATTTATGTGATATCATCAAGAATATCATCTAAACCTCGAACAAAGCCAAAAGAGCTGGTTGAGATGCATGATATGCAAAACATTTGGGTTTTCCATTGAAAAAACCCGAGAGAAAGAGATCATACATGCCCATAGCATATTATTCATCAATGAATGATGTACTGGGGCACTTGAGTGCATTCCATCGTGTCACATTAAGAGATTAATTAGAGAATGAATCATTGTGAATAGTATTAGACGTTGATGCAATTGGAAGTAAGAAGAGTATTTAGTTGATCAATGGTACCACCAAGGTAACGGAGCCAAGAATGTCTGAGAGTAAGGGGATATGAATGAGGGTCAAGTGCGACCCAAAATTTCATGTGGAAGACACGTGGACCCAATCCTATTAAGAGGAAGATATAGCCTTGATATTGAAAGTGGTGTGCAAGAAAAGGGATGATATCAATAGGAGTAAATCCCAAATGGGTGAGGGAATCATATGTGTAAACATTTTCAGTGCAAGTAGGATCATAAGGGACATGTTGCTGATACAAATAGGCTCAAGAACATGTACAATATTTGAATAAGGGATCATGACAGTAGTGGTGGGTTGGGTGGTTAGATATTTGACTTGATATACACTAAGACCAATAACAATGCTAGTGTAGGTTATTATTTATCCTTTTATTTGTTTATTAGGATAATTCGTGCACTTGGGTTATCCCTACACTTGTTGGGTTAGCTTGCTTAGGTGTACTAGTTGTGTGGAGTTAGCTTATTAGTTGTGTAGAGTTATCTTATTAGTTGTGCTGAGTTAGCTTCCCAGTTATTCAGAGTTAGCTTACTAGTATTGTGGAGTTAACTTAACTTCCAATATTAGTTAGTGGGAGTTCTTCACCACCAATCTATGTAGTAATTGCACTTATTTTCTCCTATATGTACATTCTCATTATTGAGCTAGTTCATGTAATGTAATGTAATGAGTAATGGATTATGTTGGATTTCCATATATGATATTTTAACATTTTGCTAGCAAATCCTTTTGTAAGGTTATTTTGGAAAATTCCTTTCAACTTATTAAATGTGGTGTGTTATTATCATTTGAGATATTCACGGCTTGGAGAAATATTTTTATCTTTCCTTTCAATATAGTGAGTATGAAAGAGAGACTCATTAAAATCAATGAGAGTGAAATCCAAAGCACACAAAGTATCATCAGGGAGCTCGACAATATCAATGACATCATCATAAAAGTCATTAGTTTCTACATGGAATTATTGTTCAAAATTTTCAAGGAGCTTGGCACTAGAGATAGAAGGGGTATGTGAGGATATGGTAGTAGAGATGAGATGTTTGAATAGAGGAAGTGACCAAATGTGGGGGAATGGGAGTAGAAGTGTTAGACTCCCCAACATCAAATTTATCAAGACAGTGTGAGGGAATAGGTTCATCTAGGGGAATGACCATGGAGGTGGCAGAGTCCACGCGGAAATACATGAATGGATTAGGATCAACGGTAATAGTATGCTCATACACATCAAAGATAAAATTGACACAACGATGAATAGTAGAAGGAACAACTTGCATAACATGGATCCAAGGTTGATCAAGTAGAATATTGTATTGTAATGGAACATCCATGACATAAAAGAGGGTGTGAAAAGTGCAAGGTCCTACTTGCAACTCTAAGGTGATATTACCAATGCATGCTTGAGTAGTAGTATCATAGCCACAAACGAAAATAATATAATTTTCAATTGCACTATGATGAATGTGGAGTTGGGCAAGTAGTGATAAAGGAAAAATATTTAGTGTTGAGCCATTATCGATAAGTACATGCTCAATGTGGAAATCATAAATGTGAGCCATTATAAGAATAGGAGAAGAATCATCAGAAGATTCGACAGTAATGTCCCCGTCCAAAAATGTGATAGAATTGGTAATATGCTTGAAAAAATCCATGAGATGGGAAAAATATATTGGAGAGTCATCAATTTATATTTGAATAGAGTGAAGGGAAACCTTTAAGGTATGACGAAAATCAGGATCCTGACACAATATGTCAAAGAGAGATATTTTAGCAGGGGTATTTTTTAATTGTTCAATGATATCATAGGTTTTAGATGGGACAAGGGGTTGAGGAAGTGTTACACTAAGAGGAGGATGAATAAAGGTAAGAAGTTGCAAATGAGCCTTATTGCAGTGGGTAGTGACAAAATTGATAGAGGGAATGGCAGAGGCATTTGTGTAGTGAGGTGGATGTTGTGTAGCAACAAGAATGTATTCAGATCTGACAATGTCTGGGGAATAGATGCGGGTATGGATGAAAGTAGAAGAATTAGCCATGATCTCACAAGAAGAAGAAAAAGAGAAATGGATCTGGGGTATGGACATAATGTTAGGTTTAACAAAAAAATTAATGAAATTAAATATAATATAAGGACACTATTGATTAAATAGATATAATAGTAAACAATAAATATTATGCAAAGAAAATGCAAGCAAGAGTGATAGGTGGGATTTGTAGAACGACTCAACTTATGTCTATAGGTCTGAACTGATTCTGGATTGGATACTGATCTAGAAGGGGAGATTGTGGGTTGTGCAAGCTATGTGTCTATTTTTGGAAAGTGACGATCTTAGGGACATGAGCACCTGGAAGGGGACATATCCGCCCAGGTGCTGGCGTCTGTTCTATGCATTGGTATTTTTGGAAGTGCTCAGGATCTGTTCCTTTCTTTGTCAGTCATTTTTTGTTGTTTCTTGCGTCAGATTTGTTGTGTTGCACGTATAACTTACAAAATAAACCCTCGATACCTGCACAATACTCAAGCACACATTAGATGAATAAAGTAATGCATATGCTTGAGTCAGAATGACCTCGACGGTCACCCCAATGTGATTATCACCGAGCACTGCACTACATTTCAGACTCTATGTAGTTTTTGTGTGTGTTTAATTGGAATAATGTCCCTTGAACTAGGATGCCCTAGTGTCAGTCAAACAAAGAGATAACAAGCTACACCTACTTTGTCCCAAATGCAAATTTGTGGTATGAAATTCAGAATAAACCCTCTTATGCAGTGAAGTATGCAGTCTAAAATGTAATCCTAGATGTAGTAAATAGTAAATATGAGCTCATTGTAGATTTATGTTCCTCTTGAATGTTTTCCCCCCTAATGAGGTTAAATAAGACATGTATATATATATATATATATATATATATATATATATATATGATTCGTTTGCTTAAGTTTTGTCATTAACAAGTAAAAGGATGGCCAAGAGTGATAAAATAAAACAAGAAAGAAATAACATTCAAAACATCAGATAAAGAGGTAAAGAGGACACATGCGCCCATAGGGAACAATAATGCACAAAAACTCTTATGTTTATTAGGCAGTCCTATACCAGATACTCAAAAAGGTTAAAAATGAATTCAGAGCTGGGCAAGATGTTGACTGGTATGCCACATTGTAAGTTGTCAATCCGAAACAACAAACAATAAATATGAAAAGGATGAAAGCCATGTCAAAGCAAAGTAAAGAGGGTTGTTAATGAATACTTCTCTTACTTAGGAATCATGCATATAAATGAAGTATTTTGAGGCTAGATGTACATAGTAAGTGCGTGATTTAGGGACTAAATCCACCACGTAAAGGTTGTACATGTGAGCCCAATCTACCACCATCCACAATGTATGAAGGCAACACCCTGTGCTGACATATCACACAAGGGAGAAACCTTGTACTCTCACCTAAGGCATGAGAGTGGACCGGTCCCTATCAGGTTCAACTACATCATGATGTTTATACGAGGTTTGTGCGTACTGAATTTCAAACAACAATCACACATTCATTGATATGAATGCATAAATTAAAGATGAACAATTAACATCATAAGAACTCAATAATGACATGTGTAATAATCACAAGAATACCTTGCATTGATTCAAATCACAGATCACAATGTTATAATAATCAACTCCATATATCAATATTCGACCAACAATACACAATAAGGCACTCAGAACCAAAATACCAACAACCCCTATACTAATACCTCAAATGGGTATGTATATTTATGGGGCTTTGTCCATCATCAGTTTAATTAATAGTTATATAATTGGTCTTTGAGTTTCACTTTAGATAGAGCTAGATATTAGTTAACAGTTGGCACATAGGCCAGATGATGCCAACCCTTAACTTTGAAGTCCCACACGTCAACATTATCCCTTTAGCAACTTCACTCCACATGTGAACTACAACTAAGTTGTTGTGCCCCAAATATTCCTCTCTTTCATGAAAAAAACCCTTAATTGAGAGTTAATAGTTCCTCCTTGTTCCTTGATTGCTACTCTTTAAAATATCTCACTTGCAAGGAGTAAGTTCTTCTTGTAGTCACATGCACCAAAAACGGTCTTATCTTGTAGCTTACACACATGTGGGTTGAGGTCCTTTCAAAAGGGTGTGAGCATGCTCTATGGTGTTCGTTTAAACAACCACTTGAGACCCAACAAATAACCTAGGGTTAGCTAGAAAAATTATGGGATAATTTTTTTTTGATTCAAAGTGTCTACAACTAGGTTGCAAGACATCAGTTTTCACTAACAGGTTCCGAAACAAGACCAATGTAATACAACATATGTTCCCTTCATTAACTAATAACAAGTTCACAAGGTTCCAAATTTAGGGTTAGATGATTCAGTTAGGTTCAGGGAGAAATTTAACCCCATACCCACTCTCTAACAGGCTTTGAGTTTCAACTAGATTTTTCTCATACTTGACGCTTCCAAAATTTCCCTAAATCATTCCCATTGGATAAGAAATTTTCTCACCTTTTTGGTGATATAAAGAAGTCCTCCTAACTCATATTTTTCAAGTTATGGGCTAACAGAATTTAGGGGAGAAATTTTCCCAAGGGATAATCCATGGGCCTAGGGAGGAAAATTTTCCCCCTTGAGTGGGTCAGCAGAGCGGGGAGGAACTTAGTGCTTTTTTTTCCCTTTTTTTTAAGGGTGCAAAAGCACAAAATGCATTCGCATGCCCGCGAGCTTGGTGAGGGAGACACATGTCACCTCCTGGTTGGTTGGTAGGAATGGTGGGCAGATGGAGTCGGTTGAGACTTTAAGTCTCTTTCATCAAAATTGCAAGGGGACCGAATTGGTCCGCGCTTACGCCGATGCTAGAAATACCACATTTCGTGCGGGTATTGGCTTGGGTAAAATAGACGGCCGGGAGCGGCAGATGATTTAGGATTTTAGGGTAAAAAAAATGCTAGGGAGGAATTTCACGTGTGCCTCCACTGAAGGTAGAAAGGGTGCCTCGTCTAAAACCATGATACAAGTGCCATATTACGAGGCATTTTACTAACCATCTTGAAGAAATGGATTCAAATAGGGGATGCAAGCTATTCCAAAAACTGGTGTAAGGCTCATATGTGGGTGATAAAGATTAATGTTATTCAAAGGCATGGTGCTCAATTTGAGGAGTTGCGGAGGCTAAATTATAGGCTTTCCTATTTGGGGAAAGGCTTGCAACTTGGTGCATGTGGGACAAATAAAATCCCATGCATAAAGCCTAACCTTAGTGTTAATTAACGTGATTGACCGCTAGGTTTGAGTTAGATACGGGGATAGTAGTTGAGGGTGATTTAATTAATCAATAAGGATTAATCAATAGGCTAGAATAAGACAAGTTTTAGACTAATTTGGTCCGCATTTCCGAAGAGTGCCATTTGGTAGGTCCTGATTGGAAGCGGGATTTGAAAGAGGGCCATTTTAGCCAATAAGAGTGGAAATTTATCGATTACATGCTTCTTAAAAAGGCTTAAGTTAGCTAATTATTTATTCGAAGAGGGTTATAACTAATGAAGTGTCAATTTAAAGTGGCACTCTACAATGTGATATAAGTTAGTTAATTAACGAAGTGTCAGTTAATTGACCAAAATAGAGGGAAATGTTAGTTAAGCTATCGAAGCCCTATTTACACAGAATTCATCAATTTTGAAATTTGATGAAATAAATCCTGATAATGGGTACCACTTTAGCATTAAAATTACAAACTGGTAATCTTTTACTTATAAAATTTCATTCAATTTTGAATTCTTACTTTCTCAACATGTCAATCAGACATGGAGACTTATAGTTGAATGCATTTAAGAGGGGTTTCAATATTCTATTTAGTTGATTGCATTGCAATTGATAATTTTCCATCTTTTACAACAAAATGGTTGTGCAAGTTAAAATTGGATTTTATAAAGTTCTGAGGGTCCTTTCTTAAGTGTTAAGGTCAATTTGAGTTCCTTAGGACTTACTACATCTAAATTTTAATGTTTCATAACTTATTGCTTGGTGTAAGTTTGAACTGCTCATTTCTTTGATAAATTTGATTGCCAGGTTTAGGAGACTTAAAACAAAGATCAACATTAAAGGTTCTTAAAATTTTTTCCATCCTCTAAGTGTGAGAATTCATTTCCTATTTAGTCTAATGCATTCAATTGATTCAGTCAACCATTTAATAGCAATTATACAAAGCCTGATTTCAAAATTCAACTCATTTTAAGAGAATAAAACACTGTCTTTTCCTTCATATCCATTCTTCATTCCAAAAGAGATTTGATTCACAACAACAATTCAATACCAACACAATCATGTAAGTATGAGAAGGTAGAGCATTCCTTTATTAATTTCCAACAACAAATTTATAATTTATCTCTTTTCCATTTGATTTCTAAATACAAAATGCAATGCATGTAAGTGTTATCCAAAATGTGCCCCTTGCTCATTTTGTGGCTAACTCCTTTCATTCTCCCCTCTCTTGTGCCTCAATCATGATTTTTTGCTTTTCCGGAACTCAAACCTTTCTAGAAATGACACCATTGAATAGATCTCTTTCTCAGCTTTCTAGAAAGGTAAAGTTTTCCTCCTAACTCCATGTATTTTTGAAGTTATGGCCCGACGGAGTTTTTTTGGGAAATTTTCCCCTGAAAGGCCCGTAGCCAATGAAATGGCGCCACATGTACAAGGAAGTGGCGGGGGTCGGAGGTAGACTTGGATTTTTTACCAAGTGTTTGGAAAAGTTTTCAAAAGGAATATTTTTCCCTGCAGGCCCGTCGGCGAATCAGATTATGCCACGTGTCCAAGGGGAAAAAATTGGAAAAATTGACTAAGTGTTAGCGCAATGGAAAATTTTAGAAGGAAGGACCACGCCTAATCATGTTATGCCACGTGGCACCCAGAATGGCGGAGCGTGGGGAATTTTTGGAAAATTTTCCAAATGACCAAAAAGTGGAAAATTTAAAATTTTTTGCCCGCTAATCCGATTTGGCCCTGTTTTGCCCTAAAATTTCAAACAACCATATCTTTCGATCCAGAGCTTGGTTTTTCACGTTATTTATATCAATGGAAAGATGTTAAAATTATCTACAAGATTATGGGGTCATTTTTGCATTTTGATGGAGTTTGGAGAGAGAAAATTGAAAAATTCCTCTGGCACGTGGTCATGGACATAAATGACGTTTCAACCACCATTTTTAATGAAGAATGGCTCACATTCTCTCCCAGCATGGCAAAAAATGTTAGGGGATTGTCCTGTAAGGATTCCACATGCTGTTTTATTATGTTTTTGGTCTGTAGTTGAAGCTCTCCCACGTTTTCCCGTGTTTCTCTCTCTTGGGGTCATGACTTTCACTATAAAAGCCAGAATGGGTTCATTTTTGAAGCAGGTGACACTTTTTCAGCTCTGCAACTTCCCTTTTTCTTCCTTTTTGGTAGAATTTGTGGAAATTTTTACCTTTCCATGTAATACAACACCCCTTTTTTCCTCTTGATCACTGTAATGCATTTTATTGGATCTGGAATGTTAATATATGCTCTGTGATTAAAATCCCTCAATCCTTTCATATATCTACCATTGTTTTCCTGATCTTTCATTACATTTTGAGAAATTTGTGCATGCTTTGTGCTGTGTTTTCTTGTGGATTGTGCATGTATTGCAGTATTAGGTGTCTGTAACTCCTTTGGTGCAACACCTCATTAGCATTAGCTTCATTTTATTGCATTCCCTATCTTTGTCCCCTTGGAACTTTGGGTAGGAACTAGGAATTCAAACCTCTGCAACTTGTAAGTGATATATATGATCAGAGGAGTTGAGGAACCAAAATCTAATCTAGAGATTCCTATCCCATTTTTACAAGTCCCACACTTGGGGAGAGGATTCAATGTTGTGCAATCACACTGGATGTCTAAGATGTCAAACTAGAAGTCTGATCAACATCTAGGGGTGCTGCTGATTTGAAACAACAATTTTGGCACGCCCGGTGGGACCTTAGAGGTCTTCATCTTCATTGCAACAAATTGATGTGCATTTGTTGCAAGTTTCTTTCTTAAAAGAGCCCTAAATTACACATCTGGTGACTCCAAGGAAGAAGAATCAGCTGGTTTTAGCAGTGCAGACCTGAAAACTCATGAGAAGAATCAACACAAGGTCAAGAGTTGGAGAAGAAGAGGTGTTGTTTGAGTATCTGCAGTTATCTCCAAGAAGAAGGCAAAGAGGGAGGAGAATTCAAAGGTCTCCATCTCCACCAAACAGAACTCTCTCAACTCCTCCACCTGGTAGGCCTTTCATTCAATCAACAAGGGTTATAAGGCCAATCAGAATGGCACAAAACAACCCCTATGTCAATTTCACTGGTAACAGCCCACTTGCTCTCAATGCACAGAATCCAATCCCAGTTACAGCATTGAAGAACATCCCATACTTTACTAGAGAAAATCAGACCACTCCTGGTGATCATGTTAAGGATATTGCTAATATTTGTGTAATCCATGAGATCAATGAGATGCAAGTTGCTATCAAACTGCTGGCATCTTCATTCAAAGGGAAAGCTTTGCAATGGTTCAGGAGTCTTGCCTTAGGTTCTATCCAAAATTTGAACCAGCTATGTATAGCCCTCCATGAGCAGTTTGGAGAAAAGGGAGACAACTTGTCCCTTTTGGAACAACTGACAACCATCAAGAGAGCTCCCAATGAGCAGCTGACTGATTTCAACTTCAGATTTCAAATGACTTGGGAGAGAATTCCAGTGGCAGTAAGGCCAACAGTAGAAGGTGATTTTCTATATTACCTTAAAGCTTTAAATTCTGATATTTCTATGTTAATTCAATCCATGGGAGGCACAACTATCCCTGTTGCTTATAGCATTGCCATTAGAGCTGAAAATTGTTTGATTCAAGCTGGCAAGCTAGCTCCTAGGCCTCCAATGCCATTGTTTCCAAGTTTAGAGAGCCCAAGTACTAGTCAAGTGCCTATTTTAGCTTCTATTCCCACTCCTAGAAATCAGAATTCAAGTGAAGCTTCTACTTCATCTTCTAATGCCTCAAATGAGCTTCAAGAGGTCATGAAGCAATTGCAAAATCTAGGTAATGAGCTAGTTACACTCAAAAGGCAGCAAGCCCAAGGTTTTAGACCTTCCTTTCTAGCCTCAAGCTCAGCCTAATAGGCAGCCATACTAGCCTCAAAGACCACCCAATCCAGCTGCAAATAAAAATCAAGAAAGACCTCCTGCCAATAGACCATTTCAGCCCTATAATCCCAACGCTACATCTACCTCTAAGGCATTAGTGCCAATACAAAACAACATAGCTCAAGAGTATGATTGGTGTTTCCCATGCAATGAACCTCATAACCAGTCTATGTGCTTCAATGGTGCCTTAAATCAAGCATTAATGGTGACTACAACTGGTGTGGAGGGTGAAGGTAGTCAAGGAAATAACCAACAACAAGAAACATTCCAGCAACAATCAGCTCCAAATGATACCACACTTGTAAACTGGCAGGCAGAAGATTTTTGTGGCATGAATTTAACAATTCCCCAAAGTGTTGCAGCCAACACAAGGTCAAAAAGGAGAAATTTTGGTGAAGAACAACCATTAGCTCCAAGAAATCCACAACCTTTCATCACTCCACAAATTATTGGCAAATAAAATGCAGTTCCAAACACACAAGGGCTACCTAAAACAGCTCCTAGGCCAACTCAAATGCCATTTTTTGTTACCCATATGTAAGGGATGAATGTGCAGGCCAAGGGACAATAAAGAGATGCTTCATCTCCATTTAACATAATTGATCATATGAAGAAGACAAATGTAAACATATCAATGTGGGAATCACTATCTATCCCAGGCCAAAGAGATTTGCTACAAGCTGCCGTGAAGGACTGGTCAACTTCAAATCAACAAGTCCAAATGCAAGAGAAGGTGCTCACAAATGCTGCCCAGCCTGAAGGGAATCATGGAGGACAGCAAGGTAAAATGTTGAAGCCCCCTCCATTCTATGTTTCATTGATCATTGGAAACCAATTAGTACACAATTGCATGATTGATTCCGGGGCAAGTAGTTCAGTAATGCCCAAGCAAATAGCTGATCAGTTGGGAATTCAGTATGAAGTCATATCCAAAGGGGTAGTGTAATTGGATGGGACAGTAACAACAGTTGGAGTGATAAAAAACTTGAGTCTTACTTTGCATGCATGCCCTAACGTTGTTGTTTTACAAGATGTCTCAGTAATAGATCTTCCACCACTCTTTGCCCTATGTCTATCAAGGGATTTCATAGCCAAGATTGGAGGTTACTTATCTACTGATTGGTCACACATGTTGTTCATAACAAGATATGGAACCAAAGCCACAATCAGGATCTGAACCTATTACAAACTTTCACATTGAGCCTTACACTCCAAGTCAGATCAATACCAATTGTTCAGCGTTTGATCAAGAGGATTATCCAAGCACTGATGAAACTGACACCAAGGTAGGAAGCATCCCTGATTTAACTCTTGATGAATGGGCAAACAAGGTGCATGCTTTTGATCCTTATCAAGAAATAGAAGAATCTGAGCTAGGAGTCTATTACATGCATGAAGAAAAACAGCCTATTCCTAGCATCACCAAACCAAACCACAAGGATGACAATGAGGTATGGCAGTTGTTTTTTGATGGATCAAGGAGTAGACAAGGTGTAGGAGGGGGAGCTATGCTTGTTTCACCTCAAGGAGTTAAGTATTATTCAGCTTTTAGATTCCAGTTTGCATGCTCTAATAACACTTCTAAATATGAAGCTTTGATACAAGGATTGCATTGGTCAATCAAGAGAGGAATAAAGAACTTGCAAGTCTTTGGTGACAGTGAGTTGATTGTCAACCAAGTTAAGGGGCAACATGCTACCAAGAATGATCTAGCTCAAGTGCTACAAAAATAGGGTGTGGGACCTCATTGAAGATTTTGAGGGCTTTGGCATAAAATCCATTCCTAGAAAAGAGAACCAAGCTGCTGACAGGCTTGTAGCAGTTGGGTCAGCCTTTGATGTTGTTGAAAGCATTCAAAAAGACAAGGTATAGCCAAACATCCATGTGATTGTAAGGCCTTCAGTGCTAGACAACAATGTAAGTTGGCAAGTGTTTGAAAATGATCAGCAAATCATCCATTTCTTGCAAGAAGAGGCTGAGTTCTCAGCTAAAAATCAGGAAAAGTTGGAACAACAGTATGGTGACCAAGTGGTACAGCTGAGAACCAACAAACTACCAAAGGGAATTATTACTTTGGAGTCCATTTTCAATCCTAATGATCAGTTTAGGAAGGAGAAAGCAAACATTCAAGTCAAGGGAGAAGATTCAGTTTCCATCTTGGTGGAAGAAGGAAAATCACTCCAAGTTGGTAAAGTGACAACTGAGAAAGAAAGGTATGAGTTCATACAACTTTGTCAAGAATTCCCTGATGTGTTTACTTGGAGCTATGAAGATTTGAAAGGTTTCAATCCCAAGTTAGCTCAACACACCATTGAATTGGATCCAAGTACTAAACCCATCAGACAAAAAAAAAGGCCAGTCAATCCACACATGGAGCCTCTCATGAGAAAGGAATTGAATAAGTTGATAGAATCAAGAATCATATTCCCTATCAAGCATTCTAGTTGGGTAGCCAACTTGGTTCCAGTTAGAAAGAAGAGTGGGGAAATCAGATTGTGTGTTGATTTTAGAGATTTGAATAGAGCATCTCTCAAGGATCATTATCCACTTCCTTCCATGGAGTAGATTTTGCAAGTTATTGCTGGCTCTGAGAGGTTTTCACTACTTGATGGCTATTCGGGGTACAATCAAATTATGGTGAAAGAAGAGGATCAGTTCAAGACAGCCTTTACAACCAAATGGGGAACTTATGCATACAGGAAAATGCCATTTGGGTTGTCCAACGCTGGAGCTACTTTCCAAAGGGAAATGGACATGGCATTCAAGGATTTGATTAACAACATGGTGCTGATATATCTTGATGATATCACCATTTTTTCAAAAAATGCAGCAGACCATCTCTTTCATTTGAGGCAAGTGTTCCAAAGGTGTAAAAGATTTGGAGTATCCTTGAATCCTAAAAAGTGTATTTTTCTAACTCCATGAGGGAAATCTCCTTGGCCATGTTGTCTCCAAAGAAGGATTAGCAATTGATCCAGAAAGAGTTGAAGCCATAAGAGCACTACCATTTCCAAGCCACAAGAAGGCCCTTCAAAGCTTTTTAGGGAGGATAAATTTCGTTCGGAGGTTTGTCCCCAATTTTGTAGCCCTAGTCAAGCCTATCACCAAGATGTTGAAGAAAAACATGGCTTTCAAATGGCTAGCAGAAGGCAAAGGAAGTTTTGAAGCAATCAAAGAGGCCATCTCTCAAGTCCCAACTCTTATTAACCCAGATTTCTCCAAGGATTTCTTCCTCTATGCATTTGGGGGTGATGATACTATTTCTGTAATTTTGGTACAACAGAACAAAGATAATGAAGAGCAGCCAATTACTTTCTTCAACCAAATCCTAGAAGAGTATGAGGTGAGATATTCCTTCATTGAGAAGCATGTTCTTACAGTAATCAGGAGCTTGAAGAAGTTCAAGCATCTAGTTTCAAACAACAAGGTTAAATTGCTGGTTTCTTCTATGGGAGTTAAAGACTTCCTCCTCAACAAAGACTTGAATGAAAAGAGAGCAGGTTGGATTAATTGTGTCATGGAGTATGACATTGAGATCAAAGTCACCAATTTGGTCAGAGGGAAAGGATTGTGTGAGCAGCTGGTTTTGAGAAAACAAAAGGAACCATGCAATGAGAAGGAGGTTGTTTTGGCGTTGCAGGACAACCATGAGCAAGGAAGCACTCAAAAGGAAAATGATGGTGTCCTCACTCCTTGCTGGACCCAAGAGATAATGCATTTCCTAAGCATAGGTCTATGCCATCCAGAGATGAACAAGACCAAAAGAAGACACTTCAGATTTTAGGCTGTCCCATATGCCCTTGTTGATGGTGTTTTGTTCAAAAAGGACGTGAATGGAGTGCTGCAAAGATGCATTGGTATAGATCAGATTCACAAGGTGTTGGAAGAGTTCCATGGTGGACCAGCTAGTTGTCATTTTACACCTAGAGTGACAACTCTAAAGATCATGAGGGTTGGATATTATTGGCCCAAGATTTTTAGTGATTGTTATGCATGGATCAAGAGGTGCAAGAATTGTGCTTTCTTCACATGTAAAGATAGGCTAGCTACCCTTCCATTGCATCCAATTTCAGTTGACCAACCATTCATGCAACGGGGTTTGGACTTCATTGGAGTCATTAATCCCAATTTAAGACAAGGGCACAAATAGATTTTAACAGCCACATATTACTTCACCAAGTGGACTGAAGTAGTAGCACTCAAGGAAGCAAGTGAATCCAACATCCTGGAATTTTATGAGGGAATAACAACCATATTTGGCATACCTACTACAATAATATCAGATAATGCATTGGCATTCATTGGGTCAAAGGTGACCGAATGGGGTATCAAGAATGGGATCTACCTAAGTACTTCATCAAATTATTACCCCCAGGGTAATGGCCAGGCTGAATCCACAAACAAGAACTTGTTAAGGATCATTAGGATAAATCTTGATGAAAATCAGATGTCTTGGCATACTAAGTTGAATTCAACCTTATGGGTTGATAGGATAACTCCTAAAAGATCTATAGGTAACTCTCCATTTAAGCTTGTTTATGGAAGAGAGTAAAGTTTTCCCATGTCACTTGAGTTGCCAACGTTAGAACTCATGAAACAGTTAGAGTTGTTTGAGTTTGAGCCCATGGAGGTTAGATATGTAAAATTTATGGAGCTCTAAGAAATCAGAAATCAGGCATCCCAAGTAATGGAGAAGGATCAACCTTTGATAAAGAAGACCTTTGATAGGAAGGCCAAGGATAGATCTTTCCAAGTTGGAGATATAGTGTTAAAATTGGATGTAGACAGAGCAAAATCAGGAAGGCATTCAAAATTTGATGCCATTTGGAGTGGCCCATACATGGTCACAAAGTGTAAGGGCAACAATGCTTTCCAATTGTCTTAATTGGATGGCGAAGAACTACAAATTCCAGTCAATGGGATCTATCTAAAGCATTGCTACTGAAGGAAGTTCTCCACCTTGTACATATTAGCTTAGGTTTTCATTCCTCCAAGTGCTTGTGCATATTGTTTTGCTGTAGATTAGCTTTGCTTTCCCTAAGTGCTTTGGCACAAGCTTGCTGTTCCTGGAAATGTGTCTTGCAGGCCTTGCTCCAATCAGATGATGTTCCACCCTCCATCCTCCTCCTTGCAGTGTTCTAGTCAGTTGGGGTACCAATAAAAAAATTTGATGACTCCATGCCCAATGGATTGCTTTAGGAAACTGGTAACTTCATCCAGTAGGTAGATGACCCCTCTGAGTCACCAAAATTGTTATCCAAAATGTGCCCCTTGCTCATTTTGTGGCTAACTCCTTTAGTTCTTCCCTCTCTTATTCCTCAGTCATGATTTTTTACTTTTTAGGCACTCAAATCTTTTTGAAAATGACACCATTGGATAGAGATCTTTCTTAGCTTTCCAGAAAGGTAAATTTTTCCTCCTAACTCCATGTATTTGTGAAGTTATGGCCCGACGGAGTTTTTTGGGAAAATTTTCCTCTGAAAGGCCCGCAGCCAATGAAATGGTGCCATGTGTACAAGGAAGTGGCAGGGGTCGGAGGTAGACTTGGATTTTTTACCAAGTGTTTGGAAAAGTTTTCAAAAGGAATATTTCTCCCTGCAGGCCTGCCGACGAATTAGATTATGCCATGTGTCCAAGGGGAAAAAATTGGAAAAATCGACTAAGTGTTAGCGCGATGGAAAATTTTAGAAGGAAGGCCCAGGCCCAATCATGTTATGCCACGTGGCACCCAGAATGGTGGAGCATGGGGAATTTTTGGAAAATTTTCCAAATGACCAAAAAGTGGAAAATTTAAATTTGTTGCTCGCCAATCTGATTTGGCCCTATTTTTCCCTAAAATTTCAAATGGCCATATCTTTCGATCCAGAGCTCAGTTCTTCACGTTCTTTATATCAATGGAAAGTTGGTGAAATTATCTACAATATTATGGGGTCATTTTTGTATTTTGATGGATTTTGATGAGATAAAATTGAAAAACACCTCTGGCATGTGGTCATGGACAGAAATGACGTTTTAACCACCATTTTTAATGAAGAATGGCTCGCATTCTCTCCCAGCATGGTGAAAAATGTCAGGGGATGGACCTGTAAGGATGCCCATGCTATTTTACTATGTTTTTGGTTGGTGGTTGAATCTCTCCCATGTTTTCCCGCATTTCTCTATGCTGGGGTCGTGAGTTGCACTGTAAAATCCAGAATGGGTTCATTTTTGAAGCAGGAGACACTTTTTCAGCTCCACAACTTCCCTTTTTCTTCCTTTTTTTCAGAATTTGTGAAAATTTTTACCTTTCCATGCAATACAACAACCCTTTTTCCTCTTGATCACTGTAATGCATTTTATTGGATCTGGAATGTTAATATATGCTCTGTGATTAAAATCCCTCAATCCTTTCATATATCTACCATTGTTTTCCTAATCTTTCATTACATTTTGAGCAATTTGTGCATGCTTTGTGCTATGTTTTCTTGTGGATTGTGCATGTATTGCAGTATTAGGTGTCTACAACTCCTTTGGTGCAACACCTCATTAGCATTAGCTTCATTTTCTTGCATTCCCTATCTTTGTCCCCTTGGAACTTAGGGTAGGAACTAGGAATTCAAACCTCTGAAACTTGTAAGTGATATATCTGATCAGAGGAGTTGAGGAACCAGCCTCTAATCTAGAGATTCCTCTCCCATTTTTACATGTTCCACAATTGTGGAGAGGATTCAATGTTGTGCAATCACATTGGATGTCTAAGATGTCAAACTAGAAGTCTGATCAACATCCAGGGGTGCTGCTGATTTGCAACAACAATAACATCCTTTCACATTTCCTTTCAAAATAGAGAGTAGAATATAAATTCTTTACATTTCACATTTCAATTTAAATCTTCCATTATCAATGTAAATATCTTCACATTAGAAATTTCTATACAATTCATCCACTCCAAAGTGGGAAGGATTACAATGAACTTGCTCAAAGAAGGGAATGTCAAACTATATATTCCTCTTTCTCAAAAACAACAACATGCTATTTTCTTCATCTTTTCATCTTGAACACAACAAGGAAGGGGGAAAGGCAACCCTCTTCACCCAACCAAGCTGTCCAAAGAGAAAGGAGAAACCATCCTTCCTCATTGGCCCTTGAACTCTAACCATATTGAAATATGAGATGCAATACAACACATGACAACAATAGCTTCCACAACAAACATGCAACATTTTCACATTCAAAAACACATTTCAAGAAGAATGTAGTTCACAACTACATTAAACAAGTGTAAACAAAACTGAGGCTTCATCAAACAAGCCAACAAGAGCAAGGATCTATGGGGAACTACTTATGCCTCCCAATGGGAAATGGGAATCCACCTGAACAACCCACCAATAATAATCCATCTCACATACCCATATGCCCCCCAAACTCCTCCTTATGCCCCCCCAAGAGTAAGAAATGTAAGATATTTCTTTTCCATGGTGGATCCCAATCCCAAACTTCCTCCACAATAAAATTGATGCCATTGATATTACCTTATGCCCCCCCATTTCAAATCCCCATAGCCTTCTCCTACACCATGTTCTAAGTAGTCTACCCAACCAGCCAACACACACATAACAACATTTACCATTTCATACATATATGCAAGAGAAAGAAACATTTTCAAAAGGCTCAAGTGCCTAGCTCTCCATAATAGAGTTTGTTCCAAGATCAACAAGCTTCCCAATGCTAAAATCTAGTCCAAAATAAGAAACACACCAACATACAAATGAATCCAAACTCCTTTCATAAGCAAGGCTCCAAAACAACAAGAAAAATTTACCCTCAAGAGGAATAAGCAAAGTTTCAACAACCCTCCAACAAGCAAGGATTTCAAATTTTAAAGGAGAGGGAAGAGAAGAGGGTGATGTGGATCTGTATGGGATGCCACATCATTCTTCCTCAACCCCAAGATCAAAGTCAACATCATTCACCTAAACATAATAACTAAAATGCCAAATTAACTTACACACTCTTAAATAACCCATACCCCAAAATGACTGAATTTAAAACATGTAAGAGAAGTGTAATTAAAAATTACAATTAGTCATTTCAAAATGCATTAAAAAGGTCTAAATTTAACCTCCAAAGCATAGGTATGGTTGGTGAATAATTTTAAGAGGTGTAGGACAAGTTTAACTTGTCCCACAAGCCTCCAAATAAAGCCTCCAAGGACAAATTCGAATTCCCAAGAGGATGAAGTGTTTCACACTCTAAAATCTACCTTACATTCTCTTACATATCCCTTACACATTTCTTACACACTCTTACAACATTACATTTAAGATCAACAATTTCATTAATTACAATCTTATGACATATTGATTTATTTATTTTAACACATGATTATCCACAACATTAACACAACTTATACTAACTAATGAAAAGGGTAACACATCACAAAATAAACACATGCAAACATTAATAAAGAAACCACATAACCAAACATAAAGCCCCATGGTCACATTCAAAGGTGATTCCCCCCATGGGAATCCCTAACATAATACAACACACACACACACACATAAAACATGTTGCCATGGTGACCTTGTTGAATTCACCTAGAATTCCAATATGGTTAGTCTCCAGTCCCTCGAAATTGTTGTGATAATTTTACCTTGCAAAACAAAAATACCTCCTTCGGCCTCATGGCCATATCAGAACATCCAAAATGATATAAAAAACATCTCAAGGTCATCTAAACATGTGAATTATAACAACATCAAGAAATAAACATTATCATTTTCAGTTAATTAATCAACTATATCATGAACAATAATCTTCCATACTAGGTCTACTCACAATATCCAATGTCACATGTCCAAATCAACATCTATAATATGTCCATATCAAAAAGTATATCATCATCCACATATCAAAAATGTCTCTAGTAATCATCATGCATAATAACTGAATCCAGATCAATAATAATCCTTGATCTAACATCTAACCATCATACTAAACAAAACATAATAGTGTCCATAATAAGATCAACAGTATGAAGATCAATATTAAAAGTGTCAAAGGGAAGTGGGCACTACATCCCCCTCCCCTTAGACTCGAATTCCTCCTGGAAGTCACTGGAACAAATGTGGAAACTTCCCTCGTAATACTATGGCATCCTCCCATGTGGCTACAGTCTCATCGTATTTGTCCCACTACACCCGTATTTGATCAATCTCTCTACCTCGAAGGCCTAGGGTCTTGCGATCTATGATACGGATGGGATCCACCATCACCTGCCCCTGATCCTACACGTGCAATGATGTCCAATCCAACACGTGATAAGGATCTACAATATATATCCTAAGAACCAAAATATGAAACACATCATGTACGCGAGACAAGCTGGGTGGCAATGCTAGACGATAGGCGAAAGGGCCTATACACTCCAAGATCTCAAAAATACCAACAAATCTAGGAGCTAACTTAGAACCTTTTCCATAATAGATAGGGCTCTTGTGTGGTCTAACACAAAGGAACATCTTCATTCCCACATAAAAGCTACGGTCAATCCTATGCTGATTTGCATACTTCTTCTTCCTATCCTGCGCCTCCTATAATCTCTCCCTGATCAACACTACCTGCTGCTCCATGTCTTGCATAAGATCTGGTCTAAGAGATACTATGTTCTCTAACCTGTCCCATCTAAGAGGTGTCTTGCACTCTCTACCATACAAAGCTTTAAAAGGAGGCATGCCTATAGAAATCTTAAAATTATTATTGTAGGCAAAATCCATTAAGTACAAATACTCCTTCCACTTAGACTGCTGATCCATCACATACATCCTGAGCATATCCTCTAAAATCTGATTCACTCGCTCTGTCTGTCCATCTGTCTCAGGGTGATATGTTGTGATAAAGTTGATCCTCATCCCGAGGACATACTGCATGGTAGTCCAAAAGTGTGAAGTGTACAAAGGATTGCGGTCACAAATGATCTTCCATGGAATCCCATGTAACCTGATAATCTCATCCAAATATACTCGTGCCACTGCTCTAGCTATATAAGTGGTCTTCACTGAGAGAAAAGTGAGCCACTTTTTTCAATTTATCAACCGTGACCATAATGGCGTCATGGTGACATCTCGACATCGGTAACCCAACAATGAAATCCATGGAAATGGTGTCCCACTTCCATTCTAGTATGGCATGAGGATAAAGAAGGCTTGTTGGATGCTGATTCTTGGTCTTAACCCTCTAGAACTCTAAACACCATGACACAAATTGAGCCACGTCTCTACGAATTCCTCTCCAATGATACAACTATCGCAAAGTGGCATGCATCTTCTTCACCCCGGGATGGGCTGAATAGGGTGAATGATGTGCCTCTACCAATATGTCCTGCCTCAAGCCTCCATCTCTAGGAACATATATCTGGCCTCTATGCCTGAGAAGACCATCTACCTATAAATTAAAACCATCAAAATTCCCCTCAAGTGGTCTCTGTGACTCGATCTCTACTTGTAATGTAATGTAGAAGCTATCAAGAGGAAGGTGCTGAATAATCCTACTCCACAAATCATGTGCTCACTGAGGTGGCCATAGCCACATGTCTCTGTCTGCTGAGAGCATCTACTACCACATTCTCCTTCCCCTTCACATGCTCTATCTCCATGTCATACTCACAAAGCAACTCCATCCAATGCTATTGATGAGCATTGAGATTGGGCTACGTGAAGAGGTGGTGAAGACTCAAATGATCAGTCCTAAGTGTGAATCTCCATCCAAGAAGAAAATGTCTCCATCTAACCAAAGCATGCACAACTTACTGCAAGCTCAAGATCATGGGTCAGGATAATTAAGCTTGTGATCCTTGAGTTTGCGAGACTCAAAAGCTACAACTCTATGCCATCCTACATCAACACACCTCCAAGCCCTGCTAAAGAAGCATCTGTGCAAACAAAGAACTCACCCTGTGGATCTGGCACTACAAGAATAGGTGTTGTAGTGAGGTACTCCTTCAGTGTCCTGAAGGCCTGCTCACATCTTTCTGACCAAACAAAATTCTTCCCTTTCCTCTAAAGGGAAGTGATAGGGTGCACAATCTGAGAGAAGTCCTAAACAAATCTCTAGTAGTAACCTACTAATCCCATGAAGCTACACACCTCATTCACTGTAGTGGGTGTTGGCCAATCCATAATGGCTCTAATATTAGAAGGATCGACTATGATTCCTTCCCCATAAATGATATGACCCAAATACTACACCTCTATCTGGAAGAAAGCACACTTCTCCAAGTTCCCATAAAGCTTGATCTCATGAAGACACTGAAAGAACCTCAAAGGTGCTCCTCCTGCTCCTCACGTGTACGTGAGTATATCAAAATGTCATCTAGGAAGATGAGAATGAAGTATTCTAAGAAGGTCATGAATACCCCATTCATCAAACTCATGAATACTACGGGGGAATTCTTCAAACCAAAATCCACCACTGTGAACTCATAGTGCCCATATCTCATATGAAAAGTGGTCTTATGAATGTCCACCTCTGAAATCCTCAACTAATGGTAGCCTGACTTAAGATCAATATTAGAGAAAACTGTGGCTCCCTTCATCTAATCAAACAAGTCATCAATGCGAGGAAGAGGATAATAATTCTTGATCGTTACCTTGTTCAACTGGCGGTAATCAATACACAACCACAAGGATCCATCCTTCTTCTTCACAAAGATCACCGGTGCACCCCAAGGGGATACACTAGGATGGATAAGGCCCTTCTCCAAAAGGCCCTCAAGCTACAACTTGAACTCACAGAGCTCTGGGGTGGTCATCCAATAAGGTTCTCGTGAGATAGGCTCTTCTCTAGGAACTAGATCTATATGAAAATCAATCTCACGTGGGGGTGGTAACCCTAGTAGCTCCCCTGGAAAGACATCAAAAAACTCTCTCAAAATGGGATGATCATCTAGCAATGGTCCACTAGACCCATCCTCTGATCTATCACTGACTGTAACAACATACATCTAATAACCCCGTCGCACACACCGCTTAAGCTGCATAGTAGAAATGGTGTGAATAGAAATGGGTCTCCTAACCCCCGAGATCACCGACTCAACTCCCAAATCATCTGCACAAGCTATAGTCTTGTGATAACAATCCATCCTGGCCCTGTGTGCAGATAACCAATCCATACCCAAAATGACTCCATACGAGCCCAAAGGAAGAATACAGAGATCTGAGGTAGTGGTGAAAGGTCCCAAATCTACAACACACTCCTTAACCAAGGAGTCTACAAAGATCTTGGCTCCTGAAGCCATCTCAACATCCCAACAATGACCCTTCCTAACAGCCACCAGCCTGCATCGCTCTACTAAAGATGGTGCAATAAAAGAATCGGAAGAACCAGAGTCAAACAATACAGAGGTAGGAATACCACCAATGCTACCTGTGGTCTCAATGACTATGCTCTGATGCTCTACCTGGCAGTTCTCAACCGCTGCATAAATCCTGTGGTTGTGTCCCATGTCACCTACAGTCGGCTCTGACATCTGTGCCTTACCCTTGTTAGGGTTCTGAGGGAAATCTCTCCAAAAATGTCCTCGCAACTCCACATCCAAAGCAACCACCTGATCCTCTCCAAGGAGTAGCACCTCTAGTAGGTGCCCTAGAAGTCTATGGCATGGATCCTGATGATCTAACCATGTGGTCTACTATGGCCTCTGCTGGCGAGCTCCCACTGACTGAGCTCTAGGTCCACCCTGTGTCCTGATGGGACCCCTAGGAGGAGGCCCCATACTCCGACCTCTCTATGCATCAGCTCTCTATGGAGGTCTATGAGGTGGGCTAGGACTGTTGTTGCTACTGCTACTATGTGCCTAAAGGATGACTATGTTAAATGTACCCTAACCACCACAAGGAAGAGGTACTAAACCCATCGATCTACCATCCTGCATCTACTGAATGCAGCTCTTGACTCGGTCTCTAGCCTGCTGGGTCTTACCTTGAGTCTCCTCTATAATATAGGCCTTCTCAACGGCCTCTACTAATGTCTACGGATAGTGGATCCACACTACACCTCCAATATCCAAATTCAGGCCCCGGATGAACCTGTGAATCCACACCTGCTCATCCTGCATATACTCTACATACTAGAGTAGATCTAGAAATCTACTCTCATACTCTGCTACTAAAAGAGAAGCCTGTCGGAGGTCATGGAACTCATCAATCCTCTACTGGATGAACCTCCATGATAAATATCTACTCCTAAATCTCTCCTCAAATAGCTCCCAGGTCACTGTCTCTGAATCTACATGGAGCTTCTGCTCCTCTATCCTCCACCATACTCTAGCTCCATCCCTCAGTAGATGGATTGCAACACGAGCTTTCGTGTTGCTAGAACAAGGAAAAAGCTTGAAGCAACCGCTCAAGCTCACTAGCCAAGCCTCTGCCTAAAATCCACCTGTATCACCTGAGTAATGTGAGGGCTGAAGCTTCAGGATCTCCCTAATGTGATCCAATGCTGTGGTCTGTCGGCCTCTAGGTCTCTCAGCACACTCATCCCTAAGCCTAGGGATCCGAGACCTCTCTCTATGCTCTAGAACTCTATCACCCTGTCTCCTAGGTGGTGACTCTGCTCTGGCTAACTCTGCATGGGAGTTCTCTCCTCTATGCTCCTTGCTAAGTCGAGGAGATACCTGACCCTCAATAGAAGGGGAGCTCTGTCATGACTAGCTGCATGTCCTCCACCTAATCCTCCATTTAGAGTGGCATTGACATCCTGAAGGGTCTGTAGAATCTGAGGTAGAATGGCTGCCACACCCTGATCTGGTGGTGGTGGTGGTGATTCTGAGTCTCTATGAAGGTTCCTCTCACTCTGTCTGAGCCTCCTACACAGACCAAAGTGAGAGTTAGTTCATTTTGCTAAGTTTATACAACTTCCATGTTTACTAAAACATACATATTCTTGCTAAGTTGTTTTCTAGATTTACAAGTGTACTAGGTTTAAGTTTTCATGTCTCAAGTTTTCTAGTGTGCCCAATGGTCCAAGCCTTTGAACCAATGCTCTGATATCAAAACTATAGTGTCCGTTTAAACAACCACTTGAGACCCAAGAAACAACCTAGGGTTAGCTAGAAAAATAATGGGATAATTTTTTTTTGATTCGAAGTGTCTACAACTAGGTTGCAAGACATCAGTTTTCACTAACAGGTTCTGGAACAAGACCAATGTACTACAACATATATTTTCCTTCATTAACTAATAACAAGTTCACAAGGTTCAAATTTTAGGGTTATATGTTTTAGTTAGGTTCAGGGAGTAATTTACCCCATACCCACTCTCTAACAAGCCTCAGAGTTTCAACAAGATTTTTCTCATACTTAACACTTCCAAAATTTCCCTAAATCATTCCCATTGGATAGGAAATTTTCTCACCTTTCCGGTGATATAAAGAAGTCCTCCTAACTCCTTGTATTTTCAAGATATGAGCCAACAGAGTTTAGGGGAGAAATTTTCCCAAGGGATAGTCCGGGCCTAGGGAGGAAAATTTTCCCCCTTGCACGGGTCAACGGAGCGGGGAGGAACTTGGCACATTTTTCCTTTTTGGGTGCAAAAGTGCAAATCATTTGTGCCCACGAGCCCAGTGAGGGAGACACGTGTCACTCCTAGGTTGGTTGGGAGGAAATGGGCCGATGGAGTGGTTGAGACTTTAAGTCTCTTTCACCAAAATTGCAAGGGGACCGAATTGGTCCATGCCCATGCCGACATCGTGATGCCACGTGTCACTCAGGGATTGGCGCGGGAAAAACAGATGGTGGAGTGAAAAGATTTAGGATTTTAAAAGGGAGAAAAGTCAAGGGAAAAATTGTGCACAGGGCCCGTGTGAAGGTAGAAAGGGTGCCACATGTTCCAACCATGGTTGGTGTGGGTGTGGGGCCACGGAGGCAAAACCCAAGGCATTTTTAGCCAAAAAGGGGAGAAAGGGTCGCTAAAAAAACCGTGGGCCCGCGCATCCGCGAAAGAGGAAATGTTCAAGGATTGGTCTGGGTTAGTGGGGATGCGAAGGCAAAATGGAAATTTTTTCCAAAGGGGAAAACAAAAAAATGTTAAGTTCAAAAGGGGTCCATCCTGCTCTTCCTCCTAGCCACGTGTCAGCACGTGATTGGCCGCGGGTTTGCGGGGATGTGGGGAAAAGTGGGAAAATTTTCCCAAGGTAATTTTTTTAAAAAAACAAGTTTTAAAATTTGGTCAGCCCCTCCGAGGTGCCACGTGGCAGGTCCCGATTGGTTGTGGGATGGTGGGGCCATGGAATTTTTGTGGAAATTTTTCCAAAGTCAAAAATTAAAGTTAACAGTTAGATTTATTTTATTTTTGAATGCCAATTTGAAGTAAAACTTCAAATGGCCATAACTTTTGATAGGAAGCTCAGATTTGGGAAAACAAGGACTTTCTGGAAATCTCTCAAAGCCCTCTTTACACAAGAGTCATAAATTTTGAAATTTGATGAAGTTTAAGTGGTCAATTTTATGAAAAAAATCTGTAGGGTTTTGCAAAGTAAACTGGTAATCTTTAACTTATAAAATTTCGTTCAATTTTGAATTCTTACTTTCTCAACATGTCAATCAGACATGGAGACTTATTCTTGGATGGATTTAAGAGAGGTTTCAAGATTCAATTTAGTTAATTGAGTTGCAATTGATAATTTTCCATCTTTTGACAGCAAAAATTGCTGTGCAAGTTCAAATTGGATTTTTATAAAGTTCTGAGGGTCATTTCTTAAGTGTTAAGGTCAATTTGAGTTCCTTAGGACTTACTACATCTAAATTTTAATGTTTCATAAATTATTGCTTGGTGCAAGTTTGAACTTCTCATTTCTTTGATAAATTTGATTGCCAGGTTTGGAAATTAAAACAGAGATCAACATTAAAGGTTCTTAAACATTTTTCCATCCTCCAAGTGTGAGAATTCATTTCCTTTCTAGTCTAATGCATTCAATTGATTCAGTCAACCATTCAATAGCAATTATACAAAGCCTGATTTCCAAATTCAACTCATTTCAAGAGAATAAAACACTGTCTTTTCCTTCATACACATTCTTCATTCCAACAGAGATTTGATTCACAACAACAATTCAATTCCAACACAATCATGCAAGTATGAGAAGGTAGAGCATTCCTTTATTTATTTCCAATAACAACTTTACAATTTATCTCTTTTCCATTTGATTTCTAAATACAAAATGCAATGCATGTAACATCCTTTCACATTTCCTTTCAAAACAGAGAGTAGAATATAACTTCTTTACATTTCACATTCCAATTTCAATCTTCCATTATCAATACAAATATCTTCACATTACAAATTGCTATACAATTCATCCACTCCAAAGTGGGAAGGATTACAATGAACTTGCTCAAAGAAGGGACCGTCAAACTGTATATTCCTCTTGGTCAAAAACATCAACATGCTAGTTTCTTCATCTTTTCATCTTGATCACAACAAGGAAGGGGGAAAGGCAACACTCTCCACCCAACCAAGACATCCAATGAGAAGGGAGAATCCATCCTTCCTCATTGGCCCCCGAGCCCCAACCATATTGAAATAAGAGATGCAATACAACACATGGCAACAAAGGCTTCCACAACAAACATGCAACATTTTCACATTCAAAACACATTTCAAGAAGAATGTAGTTCACAACTACATTAAACAAGTGCAAACAAAACTGAGGCTTCATCAAGCAAGCCAACAAGAGCAAGGATCTATGGGGAACTACTTATGCCTCCCAATGGGAAATGGGAATCCACCAATAAACAACCCACCAATAATAATCCATCTCACATACCCTTATGCCCCCCAAAATTCCCCCTTATGCCCCCCCCCCCCAAATTTTCTCCCTTATGCCCCCCCCCAAGAGTAAGAAATGCAAGCTATTTATTTTCCATGGTGGATCCCAATCCCAAACTCCCTCCACAATAAAACTGATGCCATTGGCATTCCCTTATGCCCCCCATTTGAAATCCCCATAGCCTTCTCCTACACCATGTCCTAAGCAGTCTACCCAACCAGCTAACACACACATAAAACATTCACCATTTCATACATGCATGCAAGAGAAAGAAACATTTTCAAAAGGCTCAAGTTCCTACCTCTCCATAATGGAGTTTGTCCCAAGATCAACAAGCTTCCCAATGCCAAAATGCAGTCCAAAATCAGCAACACACCAGCATGCAAATGACTCCAAACTCCTTTCACAAGCAAGGCTCCAAAACAACAAGAAAAATTCACCCCAAGAGGAATAAGCAAAGTTTCAACAACCATCAAACAAGCAAGGAGTTCAAATTTTAAAGGAGAGGGAAGAGAAGAGGATGATGTGGATCCATGTGGGATGCCACATCATTCTTCCTCAACCCCAAGATCAAAATCAACATCATTCACCTAAACATAATAAATAAAATGACAAATTAACTTACACACTCCAAAATAACCCATACCCCAAAAGGACTGAATTTAAAACATGTAAGAGAAGTGCAATTAAAACTTACAATTAGTCATTTCAAAATGCATTAAAAAGGTCTAAATTTAACCTCCAAACCATAGGTATGGTTGGTGAATAATTTTAAGAGGTGTGGGACAAGTTTAACTTGTCCCACAAGCCTCCAAATATAGCCTCCAAGGACAAATTCGAATTCCCAAGAGGATGAAGTGTTTAACACTCCAAAATCTATCTTACATTCTCTTACATATCCCTTAATCATTCTTACACACACTTACAACAATAAATTTAATGACAACAACTTCATTAATTACATTCCTATGACATATTGATTTATTTATTTTAACACATGATTATTCACAACATTAACACAACATATAATAACTAATGAAAAGGGTAACACATCACAAAATAAACACATGCAAACATTAATAAAGAAACCACATTAACAAAACATAAAGCCCCATGGTCACATTCAAAGGTGATTCCCCCCATGGGAATCCCTAACATAATACAACACACACACACACACACAAAAAACATGTTGCCATGGTGACCTTGTTGAATTCACCTAGAATTCCAATATGGTTAGTCTCCAGTCCCCCGACATTGTTGTGATATTTTAACTTGCAAAACACAAATACCTCCTTCGGCCTCGTGGCCATATCAGAACATCCAAAATGATATAAACAACATCTCAAGATCATCTAAACATATGAATCACAACAACATCAAGAAATCAACATTATCATTTTCAATTAATTAATCAACTATATCATCATCAATAATCTTCCATACTAGGTCTACTCACAATATCCAATGTCACATGTCCAAATCAACATCTATAATATGTCCATGTCAAACAGTATATCATCATCCACATATAAAAAAATGTCTCTAGTAATCATCATGCATAATAACTGAATCCAGATCAATAATAATCCCTGATCTAACATCTAACCATCATACTAAAACAAAACATAATAGTGTCCATAATAAGATCAACAGTATCAAGATCAGTATCTAAAAGTGTCAAAGGGAAGTGGGCACTACATCCCCCTCCCCTTAGACTCAACTTCCTCCTAGAAGTCACTGGAACAAATGTGGAAACTACACTCGTAATACTGTGGCATCCTCCCAAGTGGCTGCAGTCTCATCGTATCTGTCCCACTACACCCATACCTGATCAATCTCTCTACCTCGAAGGCCCAGGGTCCTATGATCTATGATACAGATGGGCTCCACCATCACCTACAATGATGTCCAATCCAACACATGAGAAGGATCTACAATATATCTCCTAAGAACCGAAACATGAAACACATCATGTACGCGAGACAAGCTGGGTGGAAATGCTAGATGGTAGGCCAAAGGGCCTATACACTCCAAGATCTCAAAAGGACCAATGAATCTAGGAGCTAACTTAGAACCTTTTCCATAATGGATAGGGCTCTTGTGTGGCTTGACACGAAGGAACACCTTCATGCCCACATCAAAGCTACGGTCAATCCTATGCTGATCCGCATACTTCTTCTACCTGTCTTGTGCCTTGTGCAATCTCTACCTGATCAACACTACCTACTGCTCCATGTCCTGTAGAAGAGCTGGTCCGAGAGATACTCTATCCTCTAACCTTGTCCTAGCTAAGAGGTGTCCTGCACTCTCTACCATACAAAGCTTGAAAAGGAGCCATGCCTATAGAACTCTGAAAACTATTATTGTAGGAAAACTCCACTAAGTACAGGTACTCCTCCCACTTAGACTACTGATCCATCACATACATCCTGAGCATATCCTCTAAAATATGATTCACTCACTCAGTCTGTCCATCTGTCTCAGGGTGATATGTTGTGCTGAAGTTGATCCTCGTCCCGAGGACATACTGCATGGTAGTCCAAAAGTGTGAAGTGTACAAAGGATCGCGGTCACAAATGATCTTCTGCAGAATCCCGTGTAACCTGAAAATCTCATCCAAATATACTCGTGCCACTACTCTAGCTGTATAAGTGGTCTTCACCAGAGAAAAGTGAGCCACTTTTGTCAATTTATCAACCGTGACCATAATGGCATCGTGGTGATATCTCGACATCGGTAGCCCAACAATGAAATCCATGGAAATGGTGTCCCACTTCCATTCTGGTATGGCATGAGGATAAAGAAGGCCTGCTAGATGCTGATGCTTAGCCTTCACTTTCAGGAACTCTAAACACCATGACACAAACTGAGCCACGTCTCTACAAAGTCCTCTCCAATGATACAACTATCTCAAAGTGGCGTGCATCTTCTTCACCCTAGGATGGGCTGAATAGGGTGCACGATGTGCCTCTACCAAGATGTCCTGCCTCAAGCCTCCATCTCTGGGAACATATATCCAGCCTCTGTGCCTAAGAAGACCATCTACCTCTAAGGAAAAACCATCAAACTTCCCCTCAAGGGGTCTCTGTGACTCGATCTCTACTCGTACTACAATGTAGAAGTTGTCAAGAGGAAGCTGCTGAAGAATCCTACTCCGTAAATCTGTGCTCACTGAGGTGGCCATAGCCACATGTCTCCATCTACTGAGAGCATCTGCTACCACATTCTCCTTCCCCTTCACATGCTCTATCTCCATGTCATACTCACAAAGAAACTCCATCCAATGCCGCTGACGAGCGTTGAGATTGGGCTACGTGAAGAGGTGGCGAAGACTCAAATGATCAGTCCTTGAGTGTGAATCTCCATCCAAGAAGAAAATGTCTCCATCTAACCAAAGCATGCACAACTGCCACAAGCTCAAGATCATGGGTTGGATAATTAAGCTCGTGATCCTTGAGTTTGCGAGACTCAAAAGCTACTACTCTACCATCCTGCATCAACACACCTCCAAGCCCTGCTAACGAAGCATCTGTGCAAACAAAGAACTCACCCTATGGATCTGGCACTACAAGAATAGGGTGCTATGTAGTGAGGCACTCCTTCAGTGTCCTAAAGGCCTGCTCACATCTGTCTGACCAAACAAACTTCTTCCCTTTCCTCTGAAGGGAAGTGATAGGGTGCATAATCTGAGAGAAGTCCTAAACAAATCTCTGGTAGTATCCTACTAATCCCATGAAGCTGTGCACCTTGGTCACTGTAGTGGGTGCTGGCCAATCCATAATGGCTCTAATCTTGGAAGGATCGACTGCGATACCTTCCCCAGAAATGATATGGCCCAAATACTACACCTCTGTCTGAAAGAAAGCACACTTCTCCAAGTTCCCGTAAAGCTGCTGCTCACGAAGACACTGAAGAACCTGGTGAAGGTGCCCCTCATGCTCCTCACGTGTACATGAGTATATCAAAATGTCATCTAGGAAGATGAGCATGAAGTGATCTAAGAAGGTCCTGAATACCCCATTCATCAAACTCATAAACACTGCAGGGGCATTCAGTCAAACCAAAAGGCACCACTGTGAACTCATAGTGCCCATATCTCATGTACGAAAAGTGGTCTTATGAATGTATGCCTCTGAAATCCTCAACTGATGATAGCCTGACTTAAGATCAATCTTAGAGAAAACTATGGCTCCCTTCATCTGATCAAACAAGTCATCAATACGAGGAAGAGGATAACGATTCTTGATCATTACCTTGTTCAACTGGTGGTAATCAATACACAACCACAAGGATCCATCCTTCTTCTTCACAAAGATCACTGGTGCACCCCAAGGGGATACACTAGGATGGATAAGGCCCTTCTCCAAAAGGCCCTCAAGCTACAACTTGAGCTCATAGAGCTCTGGGGTGGTCATCCTATAAGGTGCTCATGAGATAGGCTCTGCTCCAGGAACTAGATCTATATGAAAATCAATCTCACATGGGGGTGGTAACCCCAGTAGCTCCCTAGGAAAAATATCATAAAATTCTCTCAAGATGGGATGATCATTTAGCGATGGTCCACTAGACCCATCCTCTGATCTGTCACTGACTGTAACAGCATACATCTAACAACCCCATCACACACCGCTTAAGCTGCATAGCAGAAATGGTGTGAATAGAAACTGGTCTCCTAACCCCCGAGATCATTGACTCAACTCCCAAATCATCTACACAAGCTATAGTCTTGTGATAACAATCCATCCTAGCCCTATGTGTAGATAACCAATCCATACCCAAAATGACTCCATACGAGCCCAAAGGAAGAATACAGAGATCTGAGGTAGTGGTGAAAGGTCCCAAATCCACTACACACTCCTTAACTAAGGATTCTACTAGAGATCTTGGCTCCAGAAGCCATCTCAAATCCCAACTAAGACCTTTCCTAACTGCCACCAGCCTGCATCGCTCTACTAAATATGGTGCAATAAAAGAATCAGAAGAACCAGAGTCAAACAATATAGAGGTAGGAATACCACCAATGCTACCTATGGTCTCAATGACTATGCTCTGATGCTCTACTTGGCAGTTCTCAACCACTACATAAATCTTGTGGCTATGTCCCATGTCACCTACAGTCGGCTCTAACATATTTGCCTTACCCTTGTTAGGGTTCTGAGGGAAATCTCTCCAAAAATGTCCCACAAATCCACATCCAAAGTAGCCACCTGATCCTCTCCAAGAAGTATCACCTCTAGTAGGTGCCCTAGAAGTCCTATGGCATGGATCCTAATGATCCAGCTATGGTCTACTATGGCCTCTACTGGTGAGCTCCTGCTGACTGAGCTCTAGGTCCACCCTGTGTCCTGATGGGACCCCTAGGAGGAGGCCCCATACTCTGACCTCTCTATGCATCAACTCTCTATGGAGGTCTATGAGGTGGGCGGGACTACTGCTACTATTGTGGCCTAAAGGATGACTGTGTTGTACCCTAGCCACCATAAGGAAGAGGTACTGAACCTCTCGATCTACCATCCTGCATCTGCTGAATGTAGGTCTAGACTCGGTCTCTAGCCTGCTGGGTCTTACCCCGAGTCTCCTCTACAATATAGGCCTTCTCGATGGCCTCTGCTAATGTCTGTGGATAGTGGATCCACACTGCACCTCCAATATCTAAATTCAGGCCCCGGATGAACCTGTGAATCCACACCTACTCATCCTACATATACTCTACATACTGGAGTAGATCCAAAAATCTACTCTCATACTCTGCTACTGAAAGAGAATCCTGTCAGAGGTCATGAAACTCATCAATCCTCTACTGTATGAACCTCCATGATAAATACCTGCTCCTGAATCTCTCCTCAAATAGCTCCCAGGTCACTGTCTCTGAATCTACATGGAGCTTCTGCTCCTCTGTCCTCCACCATACTCCTGCTCCATCCCTCAGTAGATGGATCACAACATGAGCTTTCATGTTGCTAGAACAAGGACAAAGCTTGAAGCAACTGCTCAAGCTCACTAGCCAGGCCTCTGCCTAGAATCCACCTATATCACCTGAGTAATGTGAGGGCCGAAGCTTCAGGATCTCCCTGATGTGATCCACTGCTGTGGTCTGTTGGCCTCTAGGTCTCTCAGCACGCTCATCCCTAAGCCTAGGGCTCTGAGACCTCTCTCTATGCTCTGGAACTCTGTCACCCTATCTCCTAGGTGGTGACTCTACTCTGACTGACTCCACATGGGATTTCTCTCCTCTATGCTCCTCACTAAGTTGAGGAGATACCTGACCCTCAATAGAAGGGGCTCTATCATGACTAGCTTCCTGTCCTCCACCTAATCCTCCACGTAGAGTGGCATTAACATCCTGAAGGGTCTGTAGAATCTGAGGTAGAATGGCTACCACACCCTGATTTCGGTGGTGGTGGTGGTGGTGGTGGTGATCCTGAGTCTCTGTGAAGGTTCCTCTCACTCCGTCTGAGCCTCCTGCATAGACCAAAGTGAGAGTTAGTTCATTTTGCTAAGTTTATACAACTTCCATGTTTACTAAAACATACATATTCTTGCTAAGTTGTTTTCTAGATTTAAAGTGTGCTAGGTTTAAGTTTTCATGTCTCAAGTTTTCTAGTGTGCCCAATGGTCCAAGCCTTTGAACCACTACTCTGATACCAAACTATAGTGCCTGTTTAAACAACCACTTGAGACCTAAGAAACAACCTAGGGTTAGCTAGAAAAATTATGGGATAATTTTTTTTTGATTTGAAGTGTCTACAACCAGGTTGCAAGACATCAGTTTTCACTAATAGGTTCTAGAACAAGACCAATGTACTACAACATATGTTCCCTTCATTAACTAATAACAAGTTCACAAGGTTCAAATTTTAGGGTTATATGTTTTAGTTAGGTTCAAGGAGTAATTTACCCCCATACCCACTCTCTAACAGGCTCTGAGTTTCAACTAGATTTTTCTCATACTTAACACTTCCAAAATTTCCCTAAACTATTCCCATTGGATAGGAAATTTTCTCACCTTTCCGGTGATATAAATAAGTCCTCCTAACTCCTTATATTTTTCAAGTTATGGGCCAGGGGAGTTTAGGGGAGAAATTTTCCCAAGGGATAGTCATGTGGCCTAGGGAGGAAAATTTTCCCAATGGGTCTGTGCGGGTGGGGAGAAACTTGGCAATTTTTCCTTCCTTTGGTGCAAAAGTGCAAAAATGCATTCGTATGCCTATGATCCTGGCGAGGGAGACACATGTCACCTCCTGGTTGGTTGGGAGGAATGGCGGGTTGACGGAGTGGGTTGAGACTTTAAGTCTCTTTCGCCAAAATTGTAAGGGAACCGAATTGGTCCACACGCCCATGCTGACTCCGTGATGCCACGTGTCACTCAGGTATTGGCATGAGAAAAAGGACGGGCAGGAGTGGCGAAGATTTAGGATTTTAGGGTTAAAAAATCTAGGGAGAAATTTCACATGTGCACTTCACAAAGGTAGAAAGGGTGCCACATGTCAAACCATGGTTGGGTGTGGCGATGACAGGGTGGTGGAAAAACCCAAGGCATTTATGCCAAAAAGGGGAGAAAAGTCAAAAAACTTACGTGGCCCACGTGGGCTGCACGTCTGAAAGAGAAATTTCCAAGGCAGGGTGCTAATGCGGGGCCATGGAGGAAAAATGAAATTTTTTCCAAAGGGAACAAAAACGTTAAGTCCAAAAAACTCCCGTGCTTCTGCCTAGCCACGTGTCAGCACGTGATTGGCCGCGGGTTTGCGGGGATGCGGGGAAAAGTGGGAAAATTTTCCTAAGGTAAAATTTTCAAAAAGACAAATTTTAAAACTTGGTCCGCCCCTCTGAGGTGCCACGTGGCAGGTCTCGATTGGTTGAGGGATGGTGGGGCCGCAGACTTTTTGTGGAAATTTTTCCAAAGTCAAAAATTAAAGTTAACAGTTAGATTTATTTTATTTTTGAATGTCAATTTGAAGTAAAACTTCAAATGGCCATAACTTTTGATAGGAAGCTCAGATTTGGGAAAACAAGGACTTTCTGGAAATCTCTCAAAGCCCTCTTTACACAAGAGTCATCAATTTTGAAATTTGATGAAGTTTAAGTGGTCAATTTGATGAAAACAATCTGCAGGGTTTTGCAAAGCAAACTGGTAATCTTTAACTTATAAAATTTTGTTCAATTTTGAATTCTTACTTTCTCAACATGTCAATCAGACATGGAGACTTATTCTTGGATGGATTTAAGAGAGGTTTCAAGATTCAATTTAGTTGATTGAGTTACAATTGATAATTTTCCATCTTTTGACAACAAAACGGCTGTGCAAGTTCAAATTGGATTTTTATAAAGTTCTCAAGGATCCTTTCTTAAGTGTTTAGGTCAATTTGAGTTCCTTAGGACTTGCTACATCTAAATTTTAATGTTTCATATTCTTATTGCTTAGTGCAAGTTTAAACTTCTCATTTCTTTGATAAATTTGATTGCCAGGTTTAGGAAAATTAAAATAGAGATCAACATTAAAGGTTCTTAAACATTTTTCCATCCTCCAAGTGTGAGAATTCATTTCCTTTCTAGTCTAATGCATTCAATTGATTCAGTCAACCATTCAATAGAAATTATACAAATCCTGATTTCCAAATTCAACTCATTTCAAGAGAATAAAACACTATCTTTTTCCTTCATACGCATTCTTCATTTCAATAGAGATTTGATTCACAACAACAATTCAATTCCAGCACAATCATGCAAGTATGAAAGGTACAACATTCCTTTATTGATTTCCAACAAAAACTTTATAATTTATCTCTTTTCCATTTGATTTCTAAATACAAAATGCAATGCATGTAACATCCTTTCACATTTCCTTTCAAAACAGAGAGTAGAATATAACTTCTTTACATTTCACATTCCAATTTCAATCTTCCATTATCAATACAAATATCTTCACATTAAAAATTTCTATACAATTCATCCACTCCAAAGTGGGAAGGATTACAATGAACTTGCTCAAAGAAGGGACTGTCAAACTATATATTCCTCTTGCTCAAAAATAGCAGCATGCTAGTTTCTTCATCTTTTCATCTTGATCACAACAAGGAAGGGGGAAAGGCAACGCTCTCCACCCAACCAAGATATCCAATGAGAAGGGAGAAGCCATCCTTCCTCATTGGCCCCCGAGCCCCAACCATATTGAAATAAGAGATGCAATACAACACATGGAAACAAAGGCTTCCACAACAAACATGCAACATTTTCACATTCAAAACACATTTCAAGAAGAATGTAGTTCACAACTACATTAAACAAGTGCAAACAAAACTGAGGCTTCATCAAGCAAGCCAACAAGAGCAAGGATCTATGGGGGAAGCTACTTATGCCTCCCAAATGGGAAATGGGAATCCACCAAAAACAAACCTCCAATAATAATCCATCTCACATACCCTTATGCCCCCCAAATTCCTCCTTATGCCCCCCAAAGTTTCTCCCTTATGCCCCCCATAAAGTAAGAAATGCAAGCTATTTCTTTTCCATGGTGGATCCCAATCCCAAACTCCCTCCACAATAAAATTGATGCCATTGACATTCCGTTATGCCCCCCATTTGAAATTCCCATAGCCTTCTCCTACACCATGTCCTAAGCAGTCTACCCAACCAGCCAACACACACATAACAACATTCACCATTTCATACATGCATGCAAGAGAAAGAAACATTTTCAAAAGGCTCAAGTTCCTACCTCTCCATAATGGAGTTTTTCCCAAGATCAAAAAGCTTCCCAATGCCAAAATGTAGTCCAAAATCAGCAACACACTGGCATGTAAATGACTCTAAACTCCTTTCACAAGTAAGGCTCCAAACCAACAAGAAAAATTCACCCCCAAGAGGAATAAGCAAAGTTTCAACAACCCTCAAACAAGCAAGGAGTTCAAATTTTAAAGGAGAGGGAAGAGAAGAGGATGATGTGGATCCATGTGGGATGCCACATCATTCTTCCTCAACCCCAAGATCAAAGTCAACATCATTCACCTAAACATAATAAATAAAATGACAAATTAACTTACACACTCCAAAATAACCCATACCCCAAAAGGACTGAATTTAAAACATGTAAGAGAAGTGCAATTAAAACTTACAATTAGTCATTTCAAAATGCATTAAAAAGGTCTAAATTTAACCTCCAAACCATAGGTATGGTTGGTGAATAATTTTAAGAGGTGTGGACAAGTTTAACTTGTCCCACAAGCCTCCAAATATAGCCTCCAAGGACAAATTCGAATTCCCAAGAGGATGAAGTGTTTCACACTCCAAAATCTATCTTACATTCTCTTACATATCCCTTAAACATTTCTTACACACTCTTACAACATTACATTTAAGAGCAACAACTTCATTAATTACATTCTTATGACATATTGATTTATTTATTTTAACACATGATTATTCACAACATTAACACAACATATAATAACTAATGAAAAGGGTAACACATCACAAAATAAACACATGCAAACATTAATAAAGAAACCACATTAACAAAACATAAAACCCCATGGTCACATTCAAAGGTGATTCCCCCCATGGGAATCCCTAACATAATACAACACACACACACACACACACACACACACACACAAAACATGTTGCCATGGTGACCTTGTTGAATTCACCTAGAATTCTAATATGGTTAGTCTCTAGTCCCCTGACATTGTTGTGATATTTTAACCTGTAAAATGTAAATACCTCCTTCAACCTCATGGCCATATCAGAACATCCAAAATGATATAAACAACATCTCAAGATCATCTAAACATATGAATCACAACAACATCAAGAATTCAACATTATCATTTTCAATTAATTAATCAACTATATCATCATCAATAATCTTCCATACTAGGTCTACTCACAATATCCAATATCACATGTCCAAATCAACATCTATAATATGTCCATGTCAAACAGTATATCATCATCCACATATAAAAAAATGTCTCTAGTAATCATCATGCATAATAACTGAATCCAGATCAATAATAATCCCTGATCTAACATCTAACCATCATACTAAAACAAAACATAATAGTGTCCATAATAAGATCAACAGTATCAAGATCAGTATCTAAAAGTGTCAAAGGCCAATACAAAAGTTCCTTATGCTACGAATGATGGAGTACTTAGCCAAAAAATTTTATACTTTGATAAAATTTGTGCTCAACACATGGAAGTAGGAGACATATAAAATATTTTTTATGTAATTTGTATCAACCCCTGCCATGGCATGTGTAAATTCAAGATCCAATTAATGGCTGAAATTTTTTATTGATGCACCTTTCTGGGGCTTTAATTGAAAAAAGGAGGAAATCACACAAACCCCAATATTATCAAATTCTTTATTTTAGACAAGCAAATTGAAATTTATGACAGCTGAAAATCAACAGTCTGATTTTTATAACAACAGTCCAAAAATGAAGGAAAATCACTTGAAACTCATCAAATCATCCAACCAAACTATAAATAGATATTTTGGATGAATCTAAACCACTTTCCAATATGAAACTTGAATGAAAACACAACTGGAAAATTAATTAATTGCAACAGAAGTACAACTCAAAGAAATTATGAAACGAAGGGTTTACAAACCCAAAATCCCACAAATTATAATTGTTTCCAGCCTTATAAAATATGCCAAATCTGTTTATGAAAGAAAATCTTAATTTTTGTGCCTTAGAAGATACCTAAATGCTACCAAACCCTAGTTGCTCCAATTAGGAAGGGCTCATAAATGCATGCTAACACTTGTAGATATTTCCTTTGATCATCTAGTGCCCAAATCTATGAAAAAGGATTCTTCAAGATGTCTTCACTTTACCCAAAAATGGAGGGTTTTCATCCTCGAACTGGCCACAAGAAGGGTTTTTGTCCTCCTTGGAAAATCCACACAATTGGATTTTCGCCCAAAAGTGGAATGACAATGAGCAAACAACCCAAAGATCAAGTTTAGATAAAATGTGCCAAAGTAGATGATGAAAATGAAGTCATAAGTCTCCTTTTATATCCTTCCTTTGGCACCATAATTCAATTAGAAGGACGGACCTCAGAAAGATTCTTTTATCTTCTAATTTTCCTTTAGGAACTCTCTAAACCCATCCAACCTCCTTAGTAGCTAATTTCTTCATTTTGAGCTTATTAAAAGCTCTCTAACCCAGCCAAACGGATTAGGAAGGGAAATACAAAAATAAAATCATAAATATGAATAAAGAAAATTGAAATATAACCCAAAGTATTTCCTTGTTCATCCTTTCTTGCCTCTAGAAAGAAGAAAGGACAAGAAAGTCTTCTATTTTGGATTAATTCGAAAAAGGGGACATTACAGTCCTCCCTTCATCGAAATTGCCTTGTCCTCAAGCAATTGTATGTACCCAGGATCCCAAATGAATCTCAACTTCTTCTTCTTTGATGTACCTGCACATGAAGCAAACATATCAAAGAAAACAAGAGTGTTTAACAACACTTTTATACTCTCCTCATCATGCCTTAAGGACATGATAGCTAGCTCCCCTCCTTTGCTTGTCACCATCTCATAATTTCCATCCAAATGATGGATTCCCAATACTTCAGTGATGTTGTCCCAAAACAGCTGTAACTGTGAATTTTTCTTTAAAAACCAAAGTGTAGGTGGTTGGAAACAAAGTATGACAGTCATAAAGCACCTGATTTTCCCCCCAATTTGGAGCTATGTTGGCTGAAGTATTTGTCTTCTTTAGATGGAACCATCTACCACTATTTTCCAATGGTTACTCTTGCTGTTGTTCAAGTCTAAAAACAACTCATAATGTGATTTTATCAAATTAGTAACTTAAAAATGGAACAATAGCTACAAAACTGAAACATCCTTGCAAAATTAGGAATTGTGAGCATGGCAATGACTAAAAACACCTCTCTAAAGGTTGAAAATTTCCTCCCAACATTCATCAATCGAAAATTGCTCCACCTCTTGACTGAAAATACTTGCCTACCCACTAGTATGCATGCAAATGAAATCATGTGGTGGATGATATGAATAATGATAATGGTACTAAGTCTGAAATTATGAGCTATAGTTCTCAAAAGTACACTCCTTTTGTCACCACTAGCCACCCTCATACTTTTTTGGTGTTCCCTTGCATGAATACTCAACCATGAAGTAACTCTACCATGCTTATGTTGCGCTACTCTGATATTATAATTGGCTAGAAATGTAAAAAATTTGGAATATTTTGTGAGCTTATCAAACACAACATATACATAACCCATACATCGAACCATGGGAAGATCGGTGATGAAGACTATGGAAATAATTTCCCATTTTGGAATGGGAATACAAAGGGGATTTTTGTGTGTCTTGACATAGCCTAGATGACCAACCAATGGGGCATCATGAACAACCCTCAATATGTTTTTATTTACTCTTGATTTGGAAACCAAATAGAATCCCTTCTTGTAAAGAATGAGCCCAATGATAACATTGGACCTTTCATCAACCATTTCCCCTTCAAAAAATAAAATTAGAAAACTTTTTCTTGACGTACTCAGCTATAATTAAGGATTTCCAATTTATTGTAATCTTAGATAAAGAGAAAAATTATGATTCCCATGACAAAGTATCTTCTACCAAGTACTTGAATTGAGGTGTTTCCATAAGCATACTTTAGAATGTAATTGTCTTACCCTTGTCCATGAAGCTTATTTCCACGCTTTAGTAATTGAAAGTGAGTTCTCCCAATGAATGGACCCATTGGACCCCAAACAAAAGGCCTATAAAGATCATCACATACGTCATGCTCACCCAATGTGAAAAAGAGTTTGGGACACCTTATTTTGCATGACATAGAGTAACCATCCACTACCTTAAATGTGAAGCCTTTGGAGTCTTCCACCTTCAAATCCACATTTTCCCCCAAGATCTCATCAATGAGACTGTAAGTAGCTCCATTATCAATCAAATATGTGACTCATTGTCCATGGAGGGTAGAATCCTTCACAACTTTGTTAAAATACATAATAATTTCAAAACAATCCTCCATCAAATTTCTTTCTAACCATATGCATGGAGTAGCAATATCAAGGACTTCCTCTTTCTTACAATTCAAGGGATCAATGTCACTAAGGGTGTTCTTCACTTTATCATCATTCCCACTATGTTGTGCATGATGACATAAGTATGGCAGCGACATAGGAGGAGACCAACAAACTGAAATATGATTTTCAATATCATACCTTCGGCTATCCTCAGCTTGTCCATCTTCTTTTTCCACCTTGACTTTGTCCATAATTTTTTAGCACATGCACTAGGCCTCTTTTTGGTTCTTACCAAATCCATGAACACCCTTAACTTGACTCTTAAGAGTTTTTGTCCTAAACAGACCAAAAAATTAACTTTTATCATGTCTCTTTGAGATTCAATGGGTTCCAACCATTCCTTTCACTTCTTTTTCAATGCGGGATTCACCACATACTAAAATATGATCAATATTAACCAAATAATGATCACTAGTTACCTCATCATGTTGAATCTTCAGAACAATGATGGAAATAAGGGCCAATTCTTCATTTTCTATGTTTCCATCTCTTTCAAAATGCAGATATGATTTTCTTTTGACAATTTGCCACATGCATTCATTAGAAACCAATGAAACTTCATTAAATATTAAATAACTATTACCTTTGGACTCATGCTCCATGGTTTCTTCCTCCCCATCTTACATGATGGATTCCTTCATTACTTGCAGCCCTAATTCATCCTCTTGTGTAGCTCGTGATCTAGGCTTGGGAATTGATCTTCCCTTGCTGACTCCAATGAATTCGACAAGTGAAATGGCCTCACATATCTCTCTTAGAAGAGCCATATACTCTTCATAGCTTGTGGCAATGCTTTGCCCCATAGAGGGCCTTGCTCCCACATCCGAAATAACTTCTTCCCTTGGAAGAAAAGTAGGCCTCATGGCTGATCCGTGGGTTGATCCCAAAGGTCGTCATGCATTATTAGCTATGGATGAGCTACCATCTCCATTATGAACCCTAGGTTCAATCATCCTCTGAAGTGATAGGGCTAGGAAATCCATGGTTTCCACCAATATTTCTTGCTCCGCAATAAGCTTATCGAACTTAGCTTCCTGAGGATCCTAGTTGGTCGTATTATCCTCCTCTCTTAGCTGGTCTGCTTTGCTTCTTCTTTGATAGTATAGAAAATCCTTGTTGCCCTCTTCCATGAAAACCCTAGGATGGAAAGATTAGAGTCTTTGATACCACTGTAATGTCCATTTCCGGGACTTTAACTGAAAAAGGATGAAATCACACAAACCCCAATATTATCAAATTTTGATATTTAGACCAACAAACATAAATTTATGATAGCTGAAAAATCAGGAGTTTGATTTTTTATAATAGTAGTCCGAAAAATAAAGAAAAATCACTTAAAACTCATACAATAATCCAACCAAAATATAGATATATATTTTAGGATGAATCTAAACCACTTTCCAATATAAAATTTAAATGAAAACACAACTGGAAAATTAATTTATTACAGAAGAAGTACAACTCAAAGAAATTCTGAAATGAAGGGTTTCGAAACCCCAAATTCCACAAATCATGATTGTTTCCATCTTTATAAAATATGCCAAATCTGATTATGAAATAAAATCTAAATAGTTTTTATGACTATCCAAGAAATGTTCAAATTTCAATGGACCATGCCGAAATCCATTGAGGACTTTTGCATGTAGTTGGAGAGTCCTTTCAAGTTCCCTATTTTGGTGATGGCTTGGAAAATTTCCCTCCCTCATATTTTTTGGGGTCTATGGAAAGTTAGGAATGACTGCATCTTTCGTGACCAAAAGGCTAACCTCAAGAAGGTTAGAAGAAGAGTGATAGCTTCCCTTCAAGAAAATATCAAATTGTTTAAAGGCAAGGCGAAAAATCCCTATCCTAAATGGGAATAAGAAGTTCTTAAAGTTTTTTCGTTAGTTATTTGGAGATAAGAAGGCCCAAAATTCAAACCAGATGAATCAGGCGAGAGAGAAATGTGTTTAAACTAAATTTTGATGGCACGTCAAAAGGGAATCCAGATCTTGTTGGAGGGGGGGATCATAAGAAGCACTAATAAAGATTGGTTATATGCCTATACTGGTTCTCTAGGGAGACAAACTAACAACATGGTGGAGGCTAGAGCTCTTTTGTGGGGTGTTAACCTGGCTAAGGATAGAGGGATCAAAAATGTCCAGCTTGAGGGAGATTCCCTCATTATTGTTAACACCCTTAACAATAATAATACTATTAATTAGACCTTAAGAAATGTACTTTATGATGTCATAGAAATTTGAATTTTTTTTGACAAGGTTTAAATTAAGCATATCCTGTGTCAAGGTAATACGTGTGTGAATAAGTAGGCAAATTTCAGAGTACAATGTCATGAATATAAAATCTAGATTAAAGGTGATGAATTGCCCTCAACAATTAATGAAGTAATTGGAAGAGATAGACTGCACTAAATTTGATGATTCTCACACGAGTTAACGTTGGTGTCACTTGGGCCAAGATAGTTTATTTAAGGGGAGTAGATTCACCTTATGTTTCAATTTTTCTAAAAGTTCTTTATGCATTATATGTATGTGCGAGGTTTGAAGGTTGTGCATTACTACCATGGGAGGTGACAAAATCAAATTTGAGCCTATGTGCCAAGGTATCCAAGACTATAACCCACAGTTGTGGAAGCACTCAGGATGGGGGGTTTTCATAATTTTAGCTCTAAATTACATGGCCATGACCCTTCAATGTCAAAGGATTTTGGCATGGCTTGGAATGAGGGAAAGTTTATGGTGAGAGGCATGGAAATTGAAGTCATCGAGAGTGCCATTTCTTAGGCTATAGAGATGTAGATGGAAGGACTCAAGTTTTTTAAAGACAGAACCCGTAGGAAGCACGAAATTGAGACATTTTTTGTGGGTAAGGAAAGGTGTCTTTTTTTCACTGATTACATTGCTAGATCTTGTATTTTGGGCATTTGGAAGGATATTTGTCTCCAAATTATGAAGTATATTACTTCGGAGGAAAAATATCATAAAATTTACAAGCACCATCAATCTCTCCTTCATATGTTCAAACATAAAATTATGGTGAGCATTCCTTTTTTCCTTTTTATATCACTGACTGCTTCTTTGAGGAGTTTCCATAATGACAAGGTGGACATGCCTATCAATGAAGGGATCATTCTTCAGATGTATGAGAATGGGAAACCCATTCTAGCGAAAACACTAAAAGACATGGAAGAGGAGTAAGACATCACCTTGGCAGAGTGGTTGACATGAATGCTAAGGAGGATGATGTGCTTGAAAAAGGGGTGGAGGGAAGAGGTGAAGCTAACACTTCTAGAAACAAGGGCATCGATGGTGAAGATAGGGATTTCAAGGGGTTGAAAAAAAAGGTTCATTAGTTGGAAATGGTGATACAGGCTATGGAAGAGACTAATACTGGCTATCAGGAGGCTATGACAGACGCTATTCGGGCTTCCAAACAAATATACGCCACCCATTTGAATACCAAATAGGTGATAGTCAAGCTGAAAAAAATAGGTCAAAGATTTGAGTAACTGGTTGGAGGTGATGGAGGAAGGAATGAAAAAGAGAAAGTTCAAATTGTGTGTTAGCATCTCTGAGTATGGATTGGATGAGGACAAGACTATGATGAGAGAACGGGAAGATCACAACAAATAAAGTCTTGTTGATAACATGGAAGCTTCCCATAAAAGACAAAATCTTTTCTAGTCATAGACTGTTAGTGGTTTTTTGGTGAATTGTTAATGCCTAGTTTTTTGGGCTATTTATTTTTTTGCTCCTGTGGTTTTTTGATGGTCTAGGTTTTTCATCGTAAGAGTTAAGCCTGTTTAACTCCTTTTGGACCATTTTGTCTCTGCTTTGGTTTGTTGTATTTGAGCTTTCTTGTTGTATCTTCCTTTGTATGGCCCCTAGGAGCTGATCCTTGTTTTTACCTTATTTAATAAAAAATCTAAATTTTGTTCCCTAGAAGGCACCTATATGCTACCAAACCCTAGTTTCTCAAACTAGGAAGGGATAATAAATACATGACAACACTTGTAGATATGTTCTTTGATCTTCTAATGCCCGAATATGAAAAAGGTCTTCAAGATGTCTTCTCTTTACCCAATAATGGAGGGATTTCATTCTCTAACCAACCATAAGAAGAGTTTCTATCCTCCTTGGAAAATCTAAACAATTGTATTTTCTCCCAAAAGTGGAATGACAATGAGCAAACAGCCCAAAGATCATGTTTAGATAAAATGCACCAAATTATATGATGAAAATGAATTCATAAGTCTCCTTTTATATCATTTAGTGCCAAAATACAATTAGAAGTAATGACTACATAAATCTTCCTTTATCTTCTAATTTTCCTTTAAGAAATCTACAAACTAAACCAACCTCCTTAGTAGCTTATTTCTTCATTTTGAGGTTATTAAAAGCTCTCCAATCCATTCAACCAGTTTAAGAAGGGAAATACAAAAATAAAATCATAAATATGAATGAAGAAAATTGAGATATAACCCAAGGCATTTCCTTGTTCATCCTTTTCTTACCTCCGGAAAGAATAAAGGCAAGAAGTATTCTAGTCTAGATTAATAAGAAAAAAGGGGAAATTACATTGATTTGTATCCTTCCTTTGTATCTTATTGAAAGTATAGTTAGCACCTTGTGCATTAATGTGTTTGCAAATTGAGTAATGTAATTTTTTTCCTTTGCTACTCTCACATGATGATGCATTCATTCATTTAATGAGTCTTATAAACATTTCTTTCATGGTAAATCTGACCTAATTATATCATATAGTTAACTCGATTAGCCCATGTATTTAGAATAGTGCAATGAGAATGTGTTTCTAAAACATCTCTTTCAATTATAAAAATTAGGAAAATTGGAACAAATAGACCTACATGTATTTTTTTAGACAACCTATATGCCATGTTGATCCTCACATTGAGTTTTGTTTTCTATACGTAATTTGAAAACCAAAATTTTTTACTCCAAAGAGTTCTTCATTATTCAACCAGATTCAAAGGAGGAATTTTTCAATGTTTTGAATGTGGGACCTTGGTTTTGGGATAGAGAAATGCTTGTTTTAATTCCATGGTTACCTGATTTTAACCCAGATGCAATGATCGTATCTAAAATGTCAAATTGTGTTTGTCTTCCTAGTCAACCTTTTCACTTTTTTCATCATGAAGTTTTGGTAGCTATTAGAGACTTGTTGGGAAAATACATGAAAACATATACCGAATGAGCAGAGTTAGGGTTGTGCACTTATTAACATAAATAGATCCAAGCAATGGACGCACAAAAAAGATGTTATTGAAACACGGTGATGTAGAGTGGTATCCGACATTGGACTACAAAAACACAAATTTTTATTTTCAGATCTACAAGAAAACAAGGCATCTAAAGGACTCCTCAAAACTCAGAAGGAAACCAAGAAGGGGAAAATATTGACCCTCCAATCCCAAAGCATGACAACCCTATAATCATTTGGATTTTGAATATGAGGGAAATCCAACAGAGAAATTTTTTATAGATGAAGACAACGTAAGAGGAATACAACATTCAAAAGTGCAAGTATCCACAAAGGTACATGGTGATAAAGTGAATCAAGGAATGGAACTTTCAATCAGTGGCACAAGGATAATTCATGAAACTAGATCTTCTGAATCGGAAAAGGAATAGGGTCATCCTTAATTTGAGGATAAATGTCATGTTATTATGGGCCTTATTAAGGGTTGGATAAAATCCAAAAAACAAAAAGGTTTGGTTGTGGATCCTATTAAATAATGTTTGAGTTATTTTCTATCACCCCTATAAATTTTGGCATGGAGGATTGTAACTTTAAACACAACCTTCACTCTTCACGAAGGCATTGCATTTGTTTTAGTGCTTTTGTGTATTGTTTTGCATTTTTTTGACCATTTATCGACTAGTTCTTTTTTATTGCTTCTAGGGACAAGTATCCCAACTCGTCACCTTTTTTAATACCTGTTAGTTACTCAAACGTGCACCCACATCTTGGATCTCAAAAGGGTTGAGGTGTTTGATACCACAATGAAACCGTCCCTAAGTTGTGGGACCTTACGCACTTGGAATGGATCTCTGGAGAAGGCCAGTTCCTCTATCTATTTCTACTGCTACTGTTACTACTAGTGATGAAAGGGGAAACTAAGCTAAGAATGCCAAGGGACCAGGGAAAGAAGGATAACATGAAGTAAACTACCTATTCTAAGCAAGAATGACATGGAATGTGTGAAAGGAGGCTAGGCATGAGCAACATAACAAAAAACACATTCACCAAATCATTCTCATGGAACACAACCAAATATGGAAATATAGGGGACCTGAATTAGCACAACAATACACAATAGAAGAGAAGAGGAAAGAAGAAGGAATGCAAACACGTTAGGATAGAGAATAACCACAAAATGATGCTTCTATTACTTCCAAAATGCACAGAAATGTTATATTGATAAGGAGGCTGATATCCACGTGCAAGAGCCAAACATGAAGGTTTGTAACTCAACATATAGAAAATGTGAAGTCCTTAGTAACATGCGTAAGGATCCAGAGTATCTAACCTTTTATAGTGATCCCTGACCCTGTCTTTTATAGATTCAGCATAGAGGGAAGAAAGAGAGAGAGAAGTAGGAAAAAAATAATTCAAATATCAACCACCATCATTAATGCCTCCAGCAAATCCACCCCAAATCTGTCATGTCTGCATCAATTACTTGTTTGGCGCCTAGAAGGAGGAGGAACAATGGATCAAATTGAATCAAATATGATGGTTGAAGAAATCTGATTCTTCTTTAATGTCCTGATAGATGTTTATTCATTTCCTCCCCACCTAACTTCTCTAAAAATAAATATTTAGATCTCTAAGACATAAATAAGGCCAAGATCTTTCCAATGGTGCTATATTTGCCAAATATCAAGCCCCGAGTCGAAAGATATGCCCATTTTAAATTTGAATCACGGGTGCACAATATTTTAAAGAGTTTGTCGTAGCAGGTCCATGTGGAAGCTCTATGCTCATTTGAGATTTGAATCCCTCCCTTGCTCTTGTAATAATGCCCATGTGACACGTGGCGGCATCCATAGGTTTCACTATCTTCTTTGTATTCTTCTTGAGTCTTTTCATTGGATGGAGACACTATTTCTGACCCAAGAAAAGTGGCAACTTCACACATGTTTGGAAACTACCTTTTGGGCTGTGCCTTTAAAATTACATCAGTGAGGCACGTGGCACCCTTTGCAGCCCCTTCATACTTATCCGATTTGGGTTCGATGAATACTACCTTTACTTGTGGGACCCTTGTAGCCTGCTCCTCAAACTATGACAATAGGACATGTGGCATCATCCGCTGCCACTGTTGTTTCCTTTGCATTTTGGCTAAGTCTCCTTTCGTTTGGCAGATCCCTATGATTGACTCTGGACATGTGGAGGCTTGGTGCTTGTTTGAAAACTACCCCTAAATCTTTCCTTTGAAATGGCGCCATGCTGACACTTGGTACCTTCCACCAACTTGCCTCTAATTTGACTATTCAAAGCCTGACTCTGTTCCCTTTGAAAAGCTGGGACACATGGTGAGCCCACGCTAATTTGGTAGTTACCTCTAGACCTTCCTTTTGAAGATGTGGCAATGAGACATGTGGAGGCTTCCGCTAGTTCTTTATACGTAACCAATTTTGAGCCCGCTCTCCTTTTTACCTTTGTTGACCATTAGCTATGTGGAGGGATGGCGCAAGTTTTAGATTTCACTTTGGGATCCCATCTTGGAATTACTCCGAGCCAACACTTGGCACCTTCCACCGAGTCTTCTATACTTAGTATCTTTTGAGGCTCATTCTGAGTCGTTTGAGAGCTCGACGGCTTTGAACCTTCACCATTTCTTTTCTTTGAGCCTCTAGCTCCTTTGACACTGCTTGGGCTCGCGCTCCGACTTTTCTATTTCTTTTTAGAGCCTGCTTGAGTCTGTTTGCTAGATTTGAAGCATGGATTCACTCAATAGAGTCGTTACTCAAATTTATTTACTACACAGGGTTGTTTGATCTTTTGCAGGCCCCGCCACTCCATTGTAGAGTCCTTCTGCAACTTGTTTACATGATTTGAACATGAATTCTCTCGCTTCTTCTATGCGGGGTCATGGCTGATCCTATTTTACTCGGGGGAAAAATATGGATAACAGTTTTGGCAACTCGCAGGGGTATCTTCCTATTAGATGCATGGACCAGTGGCCTTGAAGCATTCATTGGGCATGGATTCAGCTTGTTCATTCATGAAAATTCCCCTGTAATCACTCAAAAATCATATCTGCACTTTTTTCTGAATCTCAAAACTATTGAGAGAAGATCTACATTCTAGAAGCAACAAAAGAGCACGCACAGGAAGCACGTGAGGGGAAAGAACTATGTGCAAACAAAAAATGTTCATTGAACATACTTAGAGGAATTAAAACTACTTTAATATATATAACATGATGTAGCAAACCTAATGGGAGGGTTTGAGATAGATCCCGTTTACTAGGATTTGTAACGTGCTTCCATCCAGATGAGTTAACTTGAAAGAGTTGGATTCTTTTCAGGACTTGATGATGTATAGGCCTCTCCAAAGTGCATCAAACTTTGAATGGCACCCTAGTTTAGCTCTTTCAGCATCCCATTTTAGAACTAGGTCCCCAACTTTGAAAGCTTGAGGCCTAGCCTTTCTGTCAAACCATTTCCTTGTTGCTTGCTGATGTTGTTCTAGCTTGATCATGGCAGAGTTTCTGAGATCTTCAAGATGACCGGCTCTGCCATCCTGATTTTTCTTTGAACCGCTTCCTCAAATTCTATCTACTAGGTAAGCTCCAATGATTTTAGTTCTAGCATCAAAAGAAGGGCAGCCTCCTTGCCATAGACAAGCTTGTAAGGTGAAGTTCCTATTGCCTTTTTTGTTAGGTTGTAGAGCTAGATTGATTCACAATAAGCATGCTTTTACATGTTACTGGTTTTGAAAGTAACCGGCATCGGTTAAGGTGTAACCGGCATCGGTCAGATTAGGTCAGGATGTAATCGATGATGGTCAAGTAGTAAACGACACCGGTCATGTCAGGTCAGGTCAGGATGTAACCGGTGCTGTTCAGGCAGTAACCAACACCAGTTACATGTGTGAAAATGTTTTAATTAACTCTCGGGAATTAAATCTATTTTTAGCATTAAAGTAGATTTATTGGATGTAATTTCATGGTGAAGTTCCCTAAGTTTATAAATGACTATATAAGCATAAAAGTTAGGGTTTAGAAGGTGAATTAAGAGAAGGATTGACTTAGATCCTTTATTATCCTAGATTGAGAGGATGATGATAAAGAATAAGAAGAAAAAGAAAGAACAGGTTACATGAAGACAAAGTCTCCGTGGAAAGGAGCTGAACAAAAGGGAATTTCAGGTACATCTAAATGGTGAGAAGAGGGTAACATCTTCTACTGTATTTTCTTTGTATAGTTATTGTCTCATTATAATGGCTTGCATAGTATGCAAAGCACATAGAGTTTCTTCTTGTAGATCCACATGTTGGTGTGATCTTATATTGTAGATCCATGAGATCATGATGTATTATTGATCCATGTAGATCTAGTTTTATATTGTTAGATCCACAAGTTGTTGTGAGATCTTGTATTATAGATCCATGTAGATCTAGATATTGTAGAGGAGGTTGTCTTCATGTTTACACAGGTTATGCAATGATGGAGAGACAAAATTACTTCTTGGTGCATAGTCATAGTTGCACATATGGTAGACCCATGTGAAAGGTCTTGTTGCAGATCCACAAAGAACTTGGTAGTAGTTTAGAGATGCAGTAGTTCCTGGTTATGTGAGATCTGTTGGTGGTGTTTAGAGGCACAATTGTAGTGCACTCATGGAGATCTGTTTAGAGATTTGGAGGAGAGGAGATACTCTTGGAGAGATACGTTATACTCTTGTATTGAAGAGTTGGTTTGTACTTTTGTTGTATTATATATATGAGATCTCTATCTTTGGTGGATGTAGCCCACACTGGGTGAACTACGGTACATGCTATGTTATGTATGTATACTTTGTTTTGATTTGGATTATTCTAGTTTATACTTCCACTCTGTAGATTCTGGGGAATTGTTAAGATCCTGTGTGCATGATTAGTTTTTTATTTAAATCATAACACTATTCCATAGTCCCAAATTCCCAACAACTGGTATCAGAACTTGGTTATCTCGATTACCTTGGTTATTTCAGAGCAAGGTTTTACTTAGTATATTGTTAGTGTTTTACTGACAGGTGTATGAGAGTAGAGTTTGTTTTTTCTTGGTGTGAAGATCACAAGAAGAGATTTAATCTCAAGTGGGATCTGGAAGAGTAAGGTTGCTGGAAATCATAGTGACCGGTGTCAGTTAAGTGGCAACCGATGCCGGTAAGATAACCGTGGTTGGTTACAGCGTAACCATGGTCGGTTATAAGGTGACCATGGTTGGTTACTGGGAAACCTAGTTTTAAATAGAAAATCACTGATTTGAAGAATTGAAACGATGCATGGAATGTATCTTGTTTGCTGAGCTATCACTGGTTGTTGGAGGCACAAGCATGTTGGTTAGATTATAGATCCGGTTATTGAGGTATGGTTTTATCTTGGTAGTGCAAGTGCTTATATTATTTTGGTTACACATGCATGTTTGGGATTGCAGATCTAGATCTGAGAATGAGAGAAAAGGAGCAGTTATGTATCATTTAGTGCAGTTAGATGCATGGGCTTAATTAGAGAAGCTGAATATAATAGCACAAAATGAAGACGGGGTTTCCATCATAGAAAAATGTTCTTCAGTTGAAGATGTGGTTGAGTATCTTGGTGCTGGTAAGGTGATGTATTTCATCTTGGTGCAGTTTTATTGCATGTATTATTACTGTTAAGTTTTTTGTGCAAGGTTGGGTGCTTCTTGAAATGACTGGCCAACACAACTATTGGGTTTGGTCAGAGTAGGCACCTGGTTTGGTGACCTATGCTAATTTTTGGCGTTGTGTTAGTTCTAACAACATCGATGTTGATCAGGGAACCAACATCGGTCACAGAAGGTAACCGGTACTTGTTAGCAAACCATAGTCAATCTCTGTGACAATGAGTTTGCACATGGTTTCTTACAGTAGAAGAGGGCATGGCTGGTTCAATGTCTTAGTTTGGAGGATTTAGTTTCTTGCACATATTGTATATGACAGAGATGGTGTAGATCACTTCAATTTTTGGATCAGAAAGAGGATGGAGTTGGCTTGGTTAGTCCAGTGAGACTTTGAGTCAGGTATCTCTATATGATTCACTTTTTTATTTCTTTTGTTTGGAGAAACTGATATTATATTTGGATAGTGTGCATGGATTTACACCATTTTTTGGGTGTTGTTTGAATTTTATTTCCCAGTTGTGTGGGATCTTGAGGACAAGGATATCTAGTCTGAGGATGAGATCCTCAATGAAAAGTCATGGTTAGACACAGTTGCAAGTAACAAAAGATGTTGAGTACACAGGATGAAAAGAAGTTGATTCACCTACTTCACAAGAAGTCCAAACTTCTGTGATGTAGAATTATTATTTGATAAGAAGGGAATGAGTTTATATTTTCTTTCATCTGGTTTTATTTCTCACTGCATATTAGCTTTTGAGCTTGGTGTTAGAGGCAGTGCAGGGAATTTCATGTTCAATGGGAGCAAGCCATGGTTGTTGGAATTATAGGATTGGATACATGATGTACATGTAGAGTGAGAAGAGAATGCTACTATACAGAGTGGAAGAGGCACTAGTTGGTTTTGGAGGGCAGTCACAGATTATGCAGGTATATTGAGTTTATTGCTTTGTGATGTCACTTCTGGATTATTTTTTGGTGTCTATATATTCCTTAGGGATGGCAGTTGATGGTTGAATTAGATGGTTTTAAATGATAGAGAAATTTTCAAAGTTTGAAGGGTGAAAAAGGAGAAAATATATTAGTTACAAAGATCAGTGTCGGTTAGCGTTAACCATGGTCGGTTTGGTCACAAGTTTGAGGGAAGTGTTTATTTACCATTTTTTAGATGGTGCCCTTGTTTTGCTTTTATCTTGGTTGGGTTGTGTAGTATGTTGATGACATGTTTGCTGGTATTTACACTTGGTATTAGTTACATGGATTAGCATGGTTGTTTGTTATTGACATTGATGAGCACATGATTGATATATGGCTTTGGAGTTAGTCGGTGAGAGACTTGGCACTTCTGGAGAGCCTGATGATATGGATGGATGTATAGGTGAGTGTATACATATAGATAGATTTAGTTTTAAGAGTCTATGATGATGCAGAAGTTTGATTTACACATGGATGCCTATGAACACAGTTTATATGCCTTGAACATGAGTAGGGGATGTTTGTATTTCCTCTTGTTGCTATGTTACTCCTTAATATGTATTTTATCTACAGATGAATGTCTTGGACATGCTAGTTGTTTATGCAGGGTTGGATTTATAGATTTTAGTGTTTGGATTTCTGTAAGTTATACAGGTGTTTGTGGATTGATCAACCACTTTTGTATGTAGAACTCATTCAGGGTTGTTTTTACCTGGGATCTTGTTTTTCTTTCACATATTCCAGTTTGACTTGTCTTTGGACAGTTGCTTTGGAGGTTGCATGGAGACATGGATAGATGGATGGAGAACATGGCTGGTTTTATAGGTATGGCTATGGTTGCAGTTGAATCTTAGTACTTCAGTTTGAGTGGGAGCTCTTTCAGGTGTGTTAGTCATGATGGCTTGGTTGCATAAGGAGCTTGGTTGGATTTATTGCGTAATACCAACAATTGGTATGGTGTTACGATTCAGTGGGAGCTTGTGGATCGGTTTCATGAATCAGTTGTAGCTTTTTGTAGGTTTGGTAAGTCATGGTTTTATCTTCTTGGTTTTAGAAGATAGTTTGATCTTCCTAGTTTTATTAATTGAGAAGAATTGTTAAAGGAAGTGTGAGATTGTTAGGTTGTGGAGTTAGCTTGCTTCACAAAAAGCATGCTTTTAAATGTTACTGGTTCTAACAGTAATCAACGTCAGTTAAGGTGCAACTGGCATTGGTCAGATTAGGTCAGGATGTAACCGGCGATGGTCAGGTAGTAACTGACACCATTCAGGTCAAGTTAGGTCAGGATGTAACTGGCACCGGTCAGGCAGTAACTGGCACCGGTTACCTATGGGACGATGTTTTAATTAACTCTCGGGAATTAAATCTATTTTTAGCATTAAAGTAGATTTATTGGATGTAATTACATGACGAAGTGCCCTAGGTTTATAAATGACTATATAAGCGTAAAATCTAGGGTTTAGAAGGTGAATTAAGAGAAGGATTGACTTATATCCTTTATTCTCCTAGATTAAGAGGATGATGATAAAGAAGAAGAAAAATAAAGAACATGTTACATGAAGACAAAGTCTCCATGGAAAGGATCTGGACAGAAGGAAATAGTAGGTACATCTGAATTGTGAGAAGAGGGTAACATCTTCTACTGTATTTTCTTTGTATATTTATTGTCTCATTGTAATGGCTTGCATAGTATGTAAAACACATAGATTTTCTTCTTGTAGATCCACATGTTGGTGAGATCTTGTATTATAGATCCATGAGATCATGATGTATTGTTGATCCATGTAGATCTAGTCTTATATTGTTAGATCCACAAGTTGTTGTGAGATCGTGTATTATAGATCCATGTAAATCTAAATATTGTAGAGGAGGTTGTCTTCATGTTTGCACAAGTTATGTAGTGATGGAGAGACATACTTACTTATTGGTGCACATTCATAGTTGCACATATGGTAGACCCATGTGAAAGGTCTTGTTGCAGATCCATAGAGAACTTGGTAGTAGTTCAGAGTTGCAGTAGTTCCTAGTTATGTGAGATCTGTTGGTGGTGTTTAGAGGCACAATTGTAGTGCACTCATGGAGATCTATTTAGAGATCTGGAGGAGAGGAGACACTCTTGGAGAGATACATTATACTCTTGTATTAAAGAGTTGGTTTATACTCTTGTTGTATTATATATATGAGATCTCGATCTTTGGTGGACGTAGCCCACACTGGGTGAACCACTGTACATGCTGTGTTATGTATGTATAATTTGTTTTGATTTGGATTATTCTAGTTTATACTTCCACTACTATAGATTCTGGGGAATATTTAAGATCCTGTGTGCATGATTGGTTTGTTATTTAAATCATAGCACTATTCCGCAGTCCCAAATTCCCAACATTTTTTTTATTGTGATCCTGTCTGCCTAGAGCGCGTGCATGACCTTAATATGCCAATGTCTTTAGATGATGTTCATTATGCACTTCATGATTCTGATTAGGTTCTTGTTTGTTGATTCTTCCAGACTGTTTCTCTGAGGGTAATAGTTTGAAGAATTTTTTAGGTAAATTCCCAAACTTAGAGCTCAATTAGTGATTTTAGCACCAAGGAATGCCTTTGCATTATCATAGATAATGGTTTGAGGAATGCCAAACCTTGTGACTAAACCTTTGAGAAAGTCAAGGATGACTGCCTCAGTTGATTCCTTAAGTACGATAGCTTCTATCCATCTGGTGAAGTAATCTGTAGCTATGAGCACCCATTTATGTCTAGCACTTGAAGGTGGATTGATCATGCCTATGAAGTTGAGACCCCATTGCACAAAAAGCTGACCACTTGAATTGGATGGAGGGGAAGTGTTGCCAATATTTTCTTCCCTGTAAAGAAAGTGCATTATTTACATTTTGTGACCCACGTATGTGCATTTGCAAACATGGTAGGTCAAAAGATATCTGCCATTATGATCTTTATTGCTTTAGTTTTGGTAGAGAAGTGTCCACCAGAGAATCCATCATGAAATTATACTAACACTTTTTCAGTCTGTGTGCCATTCATACATCTTAACAACATGCCATCTAGATTTATTTTGAAGTGAAGTCCATCAATCAAAACATAAGGAATATATTACAACCTCAAATGCCTTCTCTTTGCTTTATTCAAAATAGGAGGGTATGCACCCTCGAAAAGGAATGTGATCATGTCCTTCATCCAGTCATGCACACTAGGGTCTATATTCTGTTCATGTTGTACATGCGGGAGGTCTTTATCCAGAAATAATGAAGCCCCAGGTTCACTCTAAGCATATTCAACAATATGTTTGTCTAGTGCACTGCCTCTTACCAACTTTGTGGCCTTAATAGTCACATCATATTTCATGATTTTTGTCACCCATCATGCTCTCTTCTCACTGATTTCTGCTCCCATGATGAAGTCTTTGATAGATGAGTGGGAGACTAATACCTTGATATGATTTGTGGTGAGCATGCTCTTGAATTTCTTGAGTGCACGCATGATGGTGAAGTCTTTCTTCTCCATGTGACTATATTTCAATTCATAATCCTTCAGCGTCTGGCTGAAGAAGGCCACTAGCTATTCTAGCCCTTGTTCATTTTCCTATGTTAGGATAACAATAATGCTTGCATTAGCACCATAAGCATAAAGGAGAAAATCCTTTGAGTATCTGGATTGAGGAGTGTTGGTGCATAAGAAATATCTTTCTTTATCTTGTTGAATCTTTCTCTTCCTTCTGCTATCCATCTGAAGGCTATGTCCTTCTTGAGCATAAGGGTGATGGGCCAAACCAGTCCCACAAAGTTAGGGATAAAGCACCTAACAAAGTTAATATTGTCGAGGAAGGACTGTAAGGCCCTTTTCTTCGATGACAGGGAAAGGGCTAGGATGGATGAAATGTGCTCAAGATCAATTGCAATGCAATCCTTTGAAACCACATGGCCCAAGAGCCTGCCCTGAGCCACCACAAAATTACACTTCTTGGGGTTAAGAGATACCCCAAATTATCTGCATCTCTCAAAGACCTTTTCCAGGTGCGCCATGTGATCTGTGCTATGCTTTGAGAAGACAATTATATCATCAAGGTAAACCAAGATGAACTCATTGATGTAACATTTGAAGGTAATATCCATGGCGCATTGAAATGTTGCGCCCACATCTGACAGACCAAATGGCATTTTCTGGTATGCATATGTTCCCCACTTAGTTGTAAATGTTGTTTTTAATTGATCCTCTTCCTTGACCAGGATCTGTTTGAAACCCAAATACACATCTAGCATGGAGAACATCTGTGCATCAGCTACGGTCTATAGAATTTTCTCCATTGAAGGAAAAGGATAATGATCCTTTAGAGATGCCTTGTTCAAATCTCTGAAATCAACACAAAGTATGATTTCACCATTTTTCTTGCACACTGGAACTAGATTCGTGACCCAGGTGGAATATTTGATAGGAAATATAATCTTTGCCTCAATGAGTTTGGATAACTCATTTCTCATGAGGGTCTCTATTTTTGGATTGATTGGCCACTGCTTATGTCTAACAGGATTTATACTAGGATCAAGGTCAATGGAATGTTGAGAAAAAATTGGATCAAAACCTTTGAGGTCTTCATACTCCCATGAGAAAATGTCATTATATCTTTGATAGAGAGAGATGAAGGTCTATTTTTCTACGTCTAGACAAGTCCTACTGAGGAACAACTCCCTTCCGCATGCATTAGTAATGGAGGAGAAATCCTCTTGTGTGGCACACATGTATCTTTCTTCACCCTTGAACTCTTCATCAGGGCTGAACATTTTTTCTAAGGTTACTAGCCCTTTAGGCAACTTATTTGTATTTAGTTGTATTACTTGGTCACCATAGCTGTCATGCAAGTCATCTTGCATACTTGATGAAAATTTAGCTTCATTATGGATAAACTGGACGATTTGCATATCACTTCAAAAACTTGCCAGCTGGTGTTATTATCTGGAATGGATGGTCTAATTACCAACTTAATGTGCTGAGTGTTTCCTTTAACAAAGTCCTCAGCAGGAGAAAACTATGAACCAAGTGCGGCCATTTGGTTAGCTTCTTTGTTCATTCTGCGTGGAACTACCTGTAGATTAAGGGCATCAAAGCTCTCAAGTAGGTCCCAAAATCTATGTTTATAAGCTTCAAGAAGTGTATTATTTGTCTGGCCTTTGTTGGTGACTTGGTGGATGATCAATTCTGTGTCCCTAAAGATCTGTAGCACTTTAATTTTCTTCTTTTTAGCAATAAGCAAGCCATGCACCAGCGTTTCATATTATGCCACATTTTTAGAACATGCGAACTGCAGCCTATGCATGAAGAAGAATTTCTCATCCTTAGGGGAAATGAGAACCATTCCTTCTCCTATGCCATTTCTGCTTCTGGATCCATCAAAGTATAACTTCCATAGACCAGTTTGAACTTTGTCTCCTATGAACGTGCACGGAAACGTAACGTCTTCTTCTAGAATGCAATAAGTACCAAGCCCAATTTCATAGGATTTTATTTCTTCAGCATAGGTATCAAATTTGTGATGCCTTTCTAGTCATTCATCAAGTACTAGGTCTGGAACAGAGGGTGGAAGAGACTGCTCTTCAAGAACTGAAACCTGTTCTTCTTAGATGAAACAATTGGCTTGGAGAGGGGATGTGACATATGGATCTACATGATAAGAAAATATAGGCTCAGCTTATATGGTAAACAAAGTACCATACCTTATCTTGAGTAACATATGAGACCAATTAGAAGATAAGTAACCACCCACTTTAGCAATAAATTCTCTTGATAGACATAGGGAAAACAAAGGAGGCAGGTGAATAATTGACACATCTTGAGTAATTATCAGGCTTGGACATGTATGGAGGGTTAACTAAAGATCCTTGATGACTCCTAATGTGGTTACAATTGAGCCATTAAGTTGTAGGACTCCTTTAGACAAAGGGCTATATTTCAGACCTAAGACATCAACTATCTTCTTAGGCATGACAAAAGTACTAGCACCCAAGTCAATCAAGTAGTTATGCACTAGTTGTTTGCCTATAATCAAGGACATATACAAGGGTGGTATTTTAGCAACTTTACTTACTTGTTTCTCTTCTTCTTGGAATATTTTGATAGAAGAGTGTGGCTTCTGCATAACTGGGTCAACGTGTGGAAGTTGTGCCAGAGCTTCATGCAACATATCTCACTAAGATGGAATGGTTAGGGCATCCCACATTGTGAATTTTATGTTTGTTTTCTTCATTTGGTCAAAAATGCTGAATGAGAGCCCACCCACCTTGTAAATTTGGGGAACAACATCCCTTCTTGACTATTCATGCATGAAATCCTGAATTTTAGCTGGAGTAGAGGCTTGGCCTACCAAAGGATGGGCGCAGACTGCTTCAAAAGGAGCTTTATGTGGAACCTCCTGCATAGGGATTTGAATGCTTTTGCTGTAAGAGGTCTTGTCTGATTCTTTTTTCTTTTGAAGATCTACTTGTATTGTGACCTACATGCCTAACTCTCATATTCTTTTCTTATATCTTGTGTTGTCTTCTACTTGGCACATGGTTTGTTTGTATATTCTACAGCTTGGTTGATTGCACAGAAGTCCTCCACACCAAACAACATTAAATTGGTTTCCAGAGGAGGTTCTGGTCCTTCTGAGTTATTTGCTTCATGAGGGATTATTGAGGGCTCACATGATGAAGCATTCTGGATCATGAAGGCTTGGGAATGCACAAATTTCGCACAATGGTATTGACTATGAAGAATTTTGTAAGGGAAGCACAATTCTGACTCTCATGCCAAGTTGTTCTGAATTGGAACAAGCACTCAGATCACATTGGGTGCTGGGAGAGAGGGTGCATGAGGGACAACTTGCAAGGGCATATGTGCATTAGGATTCCACCTATCATTCTACTAGTTGGGCATGCATCTTTTATTTCCATATTGATTCTACCAAGGTTGATTGCCTTGGCCATGTACCTAATTGGAAATGCCTTTATATGCTTGTGCTTGCTACTTTTCTAATGATATAACCTTGTTTGATAAATTTCTGATCAAGGCCTTAAATTATTCGTCCTCCATTTTTTGTGATGGAGAATAAGATGTTGAGGCAACTGGTTGTGCACTCTTCTTAGGAGTAAGAACAGGGGCCACAGAAGGCTAGGGAACTTGTGACATCTCTGGGAACAAGGGCATGAATGGTCTAGGAGCCGAATTTCCTACCTGAATGAGACTATTTTCTGCCCTTACTACAATGTTATAAGTAGCTGGTAGAGTCCTACCTCCCATATATTGAATCATAACTAAAATATTACTGTTGAGCACCTTCAGATAATAAAGGAAAACATGTTGGGATGTAGGTCTTACCACAAGAGGGATTATGTCCCAAGTCTTCTGAAATCTAATGTTAAAATCAGTCATTTGCTCATTAGGTGCCCTCCTTGTTGTTGTCAGTTGCTCCACAAAAGATAGGTGATATGACTTGTATTCAAAATAACTACATAGAGTTGTTCCCAGCTTATCCCAGGTGCTAATAGATCTAAGTCTTAAGCCTCTATACCACTGAAGTGCTTTCCCTTTGAAAGAGGTTGCAAGTAGCCTGACTGCTACATCAATATGTGTGATTAGATAGAGTGAACACACATTTGACACATCCTAGATATGATCCTGAGGGGTGACTTGATTCCCACTAGTAAAGTAAGGAATACTCTTGAGCACGCCATTTGGGATATCATGTTGTAAGGCTAGGAGTAAGGAAATCCCACCATCAAAGTTTACAAAGCTTCTTAATGGAGGATGTGGCTGATGTGCCATTACAGGGCACATAGGTTGCATATTTTTAGGAGAATTTGACTGGGCAAGGTGTGCTATAGATACAGATGCATGTGTGAGCTTTCTAGAATGAAATTTTCTCAGGGATAGCTGGAGGTATTCAAAAGAAACTTGAGCTACTGCACTTCTTCTTGTGTGGACTCTTCTCATGAAAGGAAATCAGGACTATTGAAACAGAGATCTTAAATATTGGGAGTAGCCATATGTGTTTGAAATGAGCCTCCAAAGGATGAAACACTAAGTTCACACACCAAAATTTATAGATTTGAAATTTGAGCTTTCAATGCTGCTCCCACCGGGTGTGCTAGAAATTGTTGGTTTCTCAAACATGCACCCATGTCATGGATCTCGAAAGAGCTGAGGTGTCTAAGACCATAATGGAACTGTCCCCAAGTTGTGGGACCTTATGTGCTTGGGACGGATCTCTAGAAAAGGCTAGTTCCTCTATCTATTTCTACTGCTATTGCTACTACTAGTGCTGAAAGGGGAAACTAAGCTAAGAATGACAAGGGACCAGAGAAAGAAGGAAAACATGAAGTAAACTACACTAAAAGACTATGACACCAGAAAAGAGGGATGAACACTATCTGTTCTGAGCAAGAATGACAAAGAATGTGTGAATAGAGGCTAGGAATGAGTAGCACAACAAAACACACATTCACCAAATCGTTCCCATGGAACACAACCAAATATGGAATTGTAGGGGACCTAAAGTAGCACAATAATACATAATGGAAGAGAAGAGGCAAGAAGAAGGAATGCAAACACGTTAGGATAGAGAATAGTCACAAAATGATGCTTCTATTACTTCCAAAATATACAAAATTGTTACAATGATAAGGAGGCCATCATCCACGTGTCTACAACTCAATATATAGAAAATGTGGAGTCCTTAGCAATATGCGTAAGGATCTAGAGTATCCAACCTTTTATAGTGAGCCCTGACCCTGTCTTTTATAGATTCAGGACAGAGGGAAGAAAGAGAGAAAGAAGCGGGAAAAAAATAATTCAAAGCTCAACCACTATCATTAATGCCTCTAACAAATCCACCCCAAATCTGTCATGTCTGCATCAATTACTTGTTCAGCACCTAGAAGGAGGAGGAATGACAGATCGAATTGAATTAGATTTGGTGGTTGAAGAAATCTAATTCTACTTTAATGGCATGATAGACATTTCTACATTTCCTCCCCACTTAACTTATCCAAAAATAAATATTTAGATCTCCAAGGCATAGATGAGGCCAAGATCTTTCCAACGGTGCTAGATTTTTTAGATTTCAAGCCCCGAGTCGAAAGATATGCCCATTTAAAATTTGAATCATGGGCACACAATATTTTAAAAAATTTTCCATACCAGATCCATGTTGGAGCTCTGCGCTAGTTTGAGATTTGACTCCTTCCCTCACTCTTAGAATAGTGCCCATGTGACATGTGGCAGCATCCATAGGTTTCCCTATCTTCTTTGTATTCTTCCAGAGTCTTTTTAGCAGGTGGAGGCACTGTGTCCAACCTGAGACATGTGGTGGCTTTGCGCATGTTTAGAAACTACCTTTTGTGACATGCCTTTGAAATTACGTTGGTGAGGCATGTGGTACCCTCTGCAGCCCCTTCATACTTACTGATTTGGGTTCGATGAATACTAAATTTATGGGTGGAACCCTTGTAGCCTACTCCTCAAACTATGAAAGTGGGACACGTGGCATCATCCATGGCCATTGTTGTTTTGTTTGCATTTTGGCTAAGTATCCTTTCATTTGGAAGATCCCTATGATTGAATTTCGATATGTGGAGGCTTTGCGCTTGTTTGAAATATGCCCCTAAATCTTACCTTTGAAATGGTGCCGTGCTGACACTTGGCACCTTCCGCTGGCCTACCTCTGATTTGACTATTCAAAGCTTGACTCTGTCCCCTTTTAAAATCTGGGACACACGGTGAACCTGCGCTCATTTGGTAGCTACCTTCAGGCATTCCTTTTGAAGACGCGTCAATGAGACATGTGGAGGCTTCCGCTGGTTCTTTATACTTAACCAATTTTTGGCCCACTCTCATTTTGAAATTTGTTTACCATTAGCTATGTGGAGGGTTGGTCCAAGTTTGAGATTTCAATTGGGGATCCCATCTCGGAATTACATCGAGCCAATAATTGGCACCTTCAGCCAAGTATTCTATACTTAGTCTCTTTTGAGACCCGTTCTAAGTCGTTTGAGATACCGACAGCTTTGAACCTTCACCGTTTCTTTTCTTTGAGCCTCTGGCTCCTTTGACACTACTCAGCCTCGCACTCTAACTCTGTGATTTCATTTTAGACCCTGCCTGAGTCTGTTTGTTGGATTTGAAGTATGTATTTGCTTTATAGAGCCGTCACTTGAATTTCTTTACTGCACAGGGTCGTTTGATCTTTCACAGGCCCCACCAATCCATTGTAGAGTCTCTCTGTAACTTGTTTGTAGGATTTGAATGTGTTTTCTCTAGCTTCTTCTATGCAAGGTTGTGGCTGATCCTATTTTACTTGGGGGGAAAATATGGATAACAAGACCATTATTACCTAGTCTTTATTTTAATCATACAATGTGTTCATAAAAAACACTATATGTAAGCGTTTGTAAGTGTATTTGAGAAAACTGAGATATAAAGTCTATATAAAATGATGACAACCTACTGATAATTATTTGTTTTGGAAACCAAAGAATATATTCGTAATTTTGGTAATATTCCAAATTCTCCTTGTTTCTCATTAGGGAGAATTCAGTAGTATTTGTTGAAAAATATGGTTTTCTCAAATTTGGATCATTTTGTAAAAGCATCCAAAGAAGTCATTTTTGGATCCTTTTCAATCATAAATCATTAATGTTTTTGATTGTATTATTATATGACATACTAATTTTATAAAAACCTAAGACTATGAATAAGAAAGATCGATTAAAGTTCTATATAATATAATGTTCTGATATAAGCATTTCTTACATTATAAGGATCCATCTTAGTCGTCATGACTACTTGAATGTATATGAACAATCTACATCCTCATTAGCACATATGGTGTATTATGGTAGAGAAGGTTATAAGAAGAAAATATCAGGCACCAAATGCTAAAATGATGTCCTTATTGAGGAAACAAGTGAAAGTTAGTTAAGTACCTTCAACCACAAGCAAAGGAAATATAAATTTTACCTACTTTATTTAAATATTGTTAAATTTAAATATTTTCTTAATGTGATCCTCCGTCTGATAAATGATGATGACAACCTCATGCTCACTAAAATCCCTTCGATGGAATAAATTGAATTCATGGTCAAATCTCTAAACCTTGATAAAGCTTTGGGACCTGATGGTTTCCCAGATTTCTTCTTTCAAACTTTTTGGAATATTGTGAGAGATGATATTTGTAGTGTGCTGTCTCCTAAAAAATTCTCTGCTTTTCATAGCCAAATTCAATTTTTTTGAACTCATGCCCTTCGTTGGTGTTTAATAGCAAAAGTCATTCCCTAGAGCTGTTTAAACCTTTGTTTTACTCATTTTTAGAAATCCTCCATTTCCCGATCTGTGCACGTAATATCCTCTTTGTAACCTCCATTTTTGATCAAAATTATTCACTTGATCTATGTCCTGGGTCGTCAAATCATTTTTTTTCCTCCATGCCTCTGGTTCGTGAAGGAAATTGAAAAATTGGACTCAAAACAATGAAGTTCTCTTCCTCTGTGTATTTTCCACAATCGGGATGACGGGTGTCTTTTCCCCATCAAATTTTGGCCCTAATGAATGCAGGTACATGGTTAGATCCTATTGGATGCGGAGGAATGGGATTTTTGGTGAACTTAACAATTTTGGTCACTTTTGGCAAAAATGGTAAATTTTCCCTGTGGCCCCAGAAAGTTCGAAGTTGTTGATTTTGGTTCATTGCGGAAAAAGTGGAAGTTTTGGTCCTAGGTTGCACAAGTTCACGAGGGACACTTGGGACTCGAAAAGCTGAAATTAACAATTGTGGAAAAAGTGGAAGTATTTGTCCTAGGATGCACAAGTTCAATTGGGACACTTGGGACCCAAAAAGTCGAATTGGCTGAAAAATTCAAAAGTGTGAGAGCGGGCCAACGGAGAACTTCAATTTTTTTAGACTTTTTGCTAAAAAAGGTTAAAAAGGATAAAGTGTCACCGCTTTCCCGAATCCCGCAACCAACTAGAGGATGCCACGTGTCGAAAGCCAAATCAAAGAAGCGGGCCGGCGGAGGAAATTAATTTTTTGAGCCTTTTTTAAAAAAAGGTTAAAATGTTTAGAAAAGAGCTATGAATCCATCTCCAACCAGAACGTACCATATGTCCTAGTCAAATGAAAGAAGTGGATTGTTAGAGAAGTTTTTGTTTTTGATCCTCTTTGTAAAAAGGCAAAAAGTTAAAAAATAACCCGCAACCTTGATTAGGCTATAAAGGTGAAAGTCAAAGTTGAAGCCTGTGGGGAAAAATTCAAAGGAAAATCCCGCCATTGAAAAGTCAAAGCAAGAGAAGGGAACGGCGGAGGAATTTGATTTTTTGAGCCCTTTTCCAAAAAAGGTTTAAATGTTGAGAAAAGGGCCACGACCCCATTTCCCATCAGAGGGCGCCACATGTTAAGAGTCAAAGTGAAAGAGTAGGTAAGAGGAGGAATTTAAGTTTTTGAGCCTTTTTCCCAAAAAGGTTAAAATGCTGAGGAAAGGGCCATGACCCCATTTCCAATGAAAATGTGCCACATGCCTAAGTTAAAAAGTTGAAGCGGGGATGTGGGCCAATTTTCCCAAATTGCCAAATCTCTAAAAAATTACAAAACACAAAGGGATTTCCCCTGTACCCACTCCAATCTCTTCTTACCACGTAGATGACCTGTTTTCAAAGTTATAAGAGAAAATCAAACTGTCTGTATACAAACCGGCAAATCAAATGTAACATTCGCATTGCAAGATCTGGTTTTTAACCCTCCATGAGTGTTTTCTTTGCAATGGAAAAATTTGAAGAGGCGTAAATGATTTGTAAGGTTGTAAATTTTTTGGCATGAGATATAATGGCTCCTCAGAGCCATTCGAGGGGCTGGCGATTGATTTCAAAAAGACCAAAGTGCTCTGTACCTAAAAAATACAGAAAATGCCATACTTCTATTTTCCCTTCTCCTCAGATTTTCCTCTATTCTTAAAGCTCTGTAAAATTTTTTCTTTAGATTTAATAATAACAGAAGGAATTTTTACCTTTTTGATTGAGGGATTGATTGGTACCTTATGACCAATGAATTTCATTTGGTCTTGTAATTTCTCATGCAGATTTGTTTTTATTCTAATTATAAATGCGTGTGAATGAAATTTCTAATTAATGTGTGTGGGCACATGATATTCTACTCACAACATTAGTTTCTCCTACCTTCATTCTCACTCCCTTTCCCCTTCTTAGACAAAGTTCTTCTCTACTAGGAAATTGCTATCTTTGCCACAGGGTTAGTGGAGTGTCCCTGTTGGATGTCTGGTCAAAAGGCCACCATTGAAATCCAATTTTTCATGCATGCACATATGGAAGCTGCATTATTCAAGTAGAGAGACTTAAATTCCCATAGCATTGGCTTGAAAACAACCAATTTATCCACAAGAAAAATTTTCTTGCCAATAGTTTTGGCACCCACCGTGGGGTAGATTTTGCAGCATTTGCACCTAAAAATGACCTCAGGGTCGTAAAAAATATTCTAGAAGAAAAGTTTCTGGAGATTGAATAATCACACAAACTACATGGATGTAAATCATGGCTATTCTGGGAAATCATCCTATTGAGAGACCTGATTTACTCTTTCACATCTAAAAAGACATTGCTTTTGATCTGAGAGAAGCTATTTGGCACAATCGACAAAGTGTCAATTAATACTTCATTTCCATAAGGATTATGGACCTGGAAGAGGAATGTGCTATCGAATTGGAAAGGCAGAGACAAATTACAACACCCCAGAGAAGAGCATAAAATTTCAAGCTGGCTGATAGAAGATACACCCAACAACTGAGGCAAGGAGGAAAAATTGATCCCATATTTGAAGAGCTTAAAAGAGAGTTAGTTGCTGAAGAGGAGATAAGGGCTCAAATTGAAGAAATAGAAAGAATCCAAATTAAAGCAAAAGAAAGAGCAGCAATAGAAGCAACCTTAGCAAGACTGGAGGATATAAACATAAATAGAATGGGTGATCATGAGCATGAGGAATGTAGGCCTAATGTAGTATGGGGAAGAAATACCGGTCCACTGGCTCTTGCTCAACCACTCCATGAGCTCCTAAGAGGCTCAAGAAATAACTTCCCAAAATTCAAAGGGGATGGTTCTCAGCTCCCCGAAGTACATGTTGCAGTATTCATCACTAATTGTGGAGTTTTGGGAGTTGAAGATGAAGATGTTTCAGTTAGGCTCTTTGTGGAATCACTCCAAGAAAGAGCTGCTGAATGGTTATACATGTTGCCCCCAAGATATGTCACATGCTGGGAAGATTTAAGAAGTGCATTTGAACATAGGTTCAAGAGCATAGAATATTGTCAAGATTTTTTGGTCTAATTGGTTCAGATGAAGAAGGATACCTCTGAATTAATGAGATATTTTGTAGCAAGGTATAATAGGTTGACAAGAAGGATCCCAGAATATGTGGTACCCCCTAAAAACAAATTGAAAAGGTTCTTCATAAGTGCTTTTCCAGCAGAAGTTGGTTTCTTCCTTAGAAGAGCCCAACCAAGAACATTGAGGGAAGTTCAAGACTTTGCAGTTGAGACTGATGATGATCTAATTATTTATGGCAAAGTGAAAGTACCAAATGGGAAGAAAAAAGGTCAGAGTTCAAATCTAGTCACCATTTATCCAATGTTCCAAAAAATGGAAAATGACCTAGTTGATCTGAAGAAGCAGTTGTCAAAAATTATAATGACGAATGCTCCAAGGAGACCAAATCCTCCTGATAGACCAAGAATTGCTCCACCTCTTCATAGGATTTCTCTTAAAGCACCACCATTCAATGACATCTGTGACACTTGGGAATCAAAATAAGGAACAAACAGTGAGGAAATTGAATAAGAAAGCATGGATGACTATGAAAACTATCTTGAAATTGAAGAGGTTGGAATGCACAATGGCCTGATTGAATACGTTGATGATGAGGAGGAAGGTGATGAAGAAGCTCCAATTTTTTCATGTGCTATTTTCACTCATGCATAATACAAGAATGGCATTTCAGCCTCATCATTTACAACTAAGAGTAGGAAGAACAAAGAATATAGATCTTCAAAGCCTCCACTAAACAATATCATCACTAGGGGATCACCATTACCACCTTCTGTGGAATCAGCTAGAGAGAAATTAGATTCACCAGTTGTCAAGGATCACACTGCTATGCCAAGTAAGTTATTTGATTCCTCTCCCAACTCAAAAGATGTTAAGAGTAATTCTCTTCTAAATGATGGTTCTACAAGAACTTCTAAATTTCAATCAAAGGCTACACCCCCATCTACTTCTAAGCCAATTGCTACATTTGAAAAGGAGAACCCAAAACCAAAAGTAATTACACATCTACCGTTTAAGTCTCCATCTACCATAACTTCATTTGACTTTGTAGAGCATGCTAGCAAAACAAAGTATAGCTCTCTGAAATTGAATACCTACAAGCACATCCTACCCAATTTGATAGATTCATCAAGGCAGTTCAAGGTAGTAACTCTACATCCCTAATCTCTAATTCTAAAGGCTTACTTCCCACACCATCCACACCATCTTCTCAAAACATGCTAGCCCTTAGTGCCTCCACCACCAACAGATTTGATCCTTTTTACCTGTCACTTCTCATCAAAGGTTTGCAGCTAAACAATTGCATTATAGATTCTAGAGCCTCAGATAATGTGATGACAACAAAAGTTAAAAATTCTCTTGGCCTCACTTTGACCAAGGTAAATGGAACATGCTACTCAATGTAATCCAAACAAGTTCCATTGGGAGGAAGGATTAAGGATGCTCAGGTTGCACTAGCTGATTACCCTGACAAGAAGGTACTCTTGACCATTTTGGTGGCAGACATCCTAGTATCTTTTGGTGTGTTGTTGAGTAGAATTTTCTGTATAGACCTGGGTGGGGAAATAAAAATGGATTGGTCATCTGCAACTACCCCAGTGAAAGGAGAAATGAAGAAACTACTGCAAGTTAGAAAAATGAAGTTCACGGTATGAAAGTCTGATGATCCGAAAGAAAACATTCTCTTTCAAGATTGTGGGCTAGGAAACTACTTCCTCACATTAGAAAAAGAGGATAACTTTCCACTTCTCATGGAAGAAGAGGAAGATCAAATTTGGACAATGGAATTTGATGGTAGTCATTCCAAATTAGGTTCAAGAGCTGGTGTAGTATTGTACTCTCCTTCTAATAAGGTGTACCCTTTTGCCTATAAGCTGTAATTTGATAATATAAACAATACTGCAGAGTATGAAGCATTGATCTTAGGCATGAATGCAGTAGAGGACATGGGAATCAAGAAGATGAGATGCAAAGGTGATGCAAAGGTTGTGGTAAAGTAGGTCCACTAGCAATATTAGGTGAAAAACCCTAGACTCATGCACTATAGAAACAGAGCGTGGGACTGCATTGAATCCTTTGATGCATTCTCCATTGAAGCTATCCCTAGGGAGAAAAATGAAAATGCTGATTCTCTAGAAGTGTCAGATTCCTTAGTGACACCTCATCCTTCTTTTAGCAAGGATAAAGTGACCATTGAGGTGGTGTTCAGACCCAACATACTAGACAATGCAAATCACTGACATGGCTTCAATGATGACAATTAGATCCTAGCCTTCTTAGAACAAAGGGATAACTTCAATAATATTTTCTTTGATGGAAATGAAAACCCACACCGTGAATCAGTCCCAAAAGAAGATAAGGAAGGGATTGAGGGAATTGATGAAGAGGGAGTAATCAAACTAAAAGGAAACAAAATCCCCAAAGGCCTAGTTTCTTTAGAAGACCTCTTTGACAAGCATAACAGGTTCATCTAGGAGAAAGAAAAATATTCTTCTCGGTTTCCATATTATTTTGATCAAGAAAACATTGGCACTTCAGAGAATCCAAGGATGGTTAACATTGGTAAATGCTGTTCACCAGAAGAGAAGAGAAAGTTTGTTACTCTGCTAAAAAGTAATTAGATGTCTTGGCCTACTCCTATGATGAAATCAAATCTTTTCAGCCAAAGGAAATGCATCACTCCATTTGTTTGAAACAAGGAGCTAAGCCCTTTAGGAAAAAACAAAGGCCCTATAATCCAAAGATTACCAATGTTATCAAAGAATAGGTGACAAAGATGCTCAATACTAGAATCATATTTCACATCCACCATTGAACATGGGTGGCTAACATTGTGCCAGTAAGGAAGAAGAATGGGGAAATAAGGATTTTTGTAGACTTCCGAAATCTAAATCAAGAATCTCTCAAGGAAAACTACACTCTTCCAATCATGGATCATATTTTGCAAGTAGTTACTGGATCTGAAATGCTCTCTTTTCTTGATGGATTCTCAGGGTATAACCAAATCAAGGTGGCAGAAGAGGATTGAAACAAAACACCCTTCACAACACCTTGGGGAAATTTTACCTATAGAAGAATGCCTTTTGGATTGATCAATGTTGGAGCCACTTTCTAGAGAGAAATGGACTTGGCCGTAAAAAATTTGAAACATTGCATTGTCATTTACCTTGATGACTTCACATTTTTTTCAAAGAGGAGGGGAGATCATATCAGTCATTTGGAGCAAGTCCTTACAAGGTGTAAGAAACATGGCATTTCTCTAAATCCAAAGAAGTGCATTTTTGGATTCACAGAAGGTAAGTTGCTGGGACACATTGTGAACAAACATGGATCACACATTGATCTTGAGAGGGTCAGAGCTATCCAAGCACTAGCCTTACCAACTAGAAAGAAGGGAGTTCATTCATTCTTTAGAAAGGTAAAATTCCTTCATCATTTTGTGCCTTAGTTTTCTAAACTAACTAAGCATATAACTTCCATGATGAAGCCTCAAGAAAGTTTCAAGTGGAATAAGGAAGGAAAAAAACATTTGAGGAGATCAAGAAAGCCATTACCAAAGCTCCAAATCTTGTATCTCCATATTTCAACAAGGAGTTCATCATGTATTGCTATGCATCAGAACATACACTCTCTACTGTCCTTGTTCAGAAAAAGGATGAAGGTCTGGAAGAACCCATTACTTTCATGAGCTGTCCTTTGAAAAATCATGAGCTAAAGTACAAACAATTAGAGAAACATGCCTATGCAGTGGTCAAAGCTGTTAAAACTTTTAGATTCTACATTATCAATTCCCATATAGTGATGATGGTCCATGGAAGTGCAATCAAGTCCATTTTGACTCAACAAGATCCTGGGGCTAAGAGAGGAAGTTGGATTGCAAAGACCCAAGAGTATGACTTGAAGATTAGACCCTCTAATTTGGTAAGAGGAAATGGTTTGTGCAAAATGATTTCTGAAGATGAAGCTCTCAAGGCTCAACAAGGAGAAAAAGATGGTGTTTTCTCAACTTGTTTAGGAGACAGTCCACAGGTGCTCTTTGTCACCACTACTGATGAGTGGTATGCTGACATTTCTTACTATATCACTTATGGATAATGCCCTCCTCATCTTGATTACAAACAAAGAAGGAAACTCAAGATAAAGGTAGACAAGTTTGTGATCTAGAATCATGCACTTTACAAGAGAGGCCTAGATGGTTGTTTCCTCAGGTGTGTAGATAAGGAGCAACAAGAAAAGTTGCTCACGGCATATCATGATCAAGCTTGTGGTGGAGATTTCTCAGCAATGTTCACCGCACATAAGATCCTCAAAGGGAGATATTATTGTCCCTCCATCTTTACAGACACTCAGAATTGGGTTTCTAAATTCAAAGCATGCCAACAATTTGCTAGAAAGCCACAACTAGCTGCATTTCCATTCAGGCCTGTGATGATTGAAGAACCATTTCAGCAATGGGGACTAGATTTTATTGGTGTTTTGAATCCTCATTCTAGTGTAGGGAATACTTATGTACTCACTACAACTAATTACTTCACTAAATGGGTGGAAGCCATCTTAACCAAACAAGCCAGCTCTGAAACAATCTGTAACTTCATCAAAGAGAATATCATTATTCGTTCTAGAATACCACAGAAAATTGTTGTAGAAAATGCCACCTATTTCTCTTCCAAGGAGCTCATAGATTTTTGTTATGGCTTTTGAATCTCCATATCTCACTCTTCTGACTACTACCCATGGGGAAATGGGCAAGTTGAGTCAAGAAACAAGAACATTGTGACCATCATTCACAAAATGGTAGATGAGAATCAAAGGGACCGGCACAGGAAGTTATATGATTCATTGTGGGCCGATAGGATCACTCCTAAGAAGGCAATAGGTATGTCACATTTCCAAATGTTGTATGGAGTCGAGGCAAAGATTCCCCTCACAATTGAGATACCAACTCTCAAGTTGCTACAAGAAATAGAGGATGGTCAGTACAAAGACTCCATTGACAAGAGGATCCTCTTCCTGGAGAAGCTGGAGGAAAAAAAATGCCAAGTGGTGGATAGGATTAAAGAAGACCAATTGAAAGTGAAGAGGATATTTGACCAGAGGGAAAAGGCAAGAGAATTCATAGTTGGAGACTTTGTCCTACTATGGGACAAGAGAAGAGAACCAAAGGGAAACCATGAAAATTTTGATTCATTATGGCTCGGCCTATTCCAAATTCATGGAACTTGTGGTGAGAATGTTTTTATCCTCTCATACTTGGATGGAACGCCATTAGAATTGCCTCAAAGTGGGAAATAATTGAAACTGTATCATCAGTGAAAGCGGGTTGTCCCCCGCCTTGTACCATAGGTGATTAGTAGGTGTGTTTTTCCCTTTTCTGTTGTGTGGTTTTGGTTTAAGTTTTGTTTGGTTTTTGCTGTGTGTGGTTTGGCTTGTGTGTTTCCTCCTTCTTCCATTATTTCTCATAATTTTACATGACTTTGCAAGGCCCAATGGATAAGGCACTGGTCAAAGTAATATGTTTTGAAACTTGAGATTCTGGATCCTCATGTCGTGCCCTAGCCAAGCCTAGTTCATGCCATGTCCACAAGCTAGAGCCAGTTGTTGTCTCCTGAAAACTGCTATGCATTTTCATATCCAAATTCAATTTTTTTGAGCTCATTCCCTTCATTGGTGTTTAAGACAAGTTAGAGATTCAAGAAATTAGCAAAATTCATTACCTAGAGCTATTTAAACCTTTATTTTGCTTTTTTTATAGAAATCCTCTATTTCTCGATCTGTGCATGTAATATCCTCTTTGTAACCTCCATTTTTGAACAAAATTGTTCATTTGTTCTATGGCCTAGGTTGTCAAATCATTGTTTTGCCTCCATGCATCTGGTTCAGGAAGGAAATTCAAAAATTGGACTCAAAATGATGAATATATCTTCATGTGAGTATTTTCTATAGTCAGGATGACAGGTGTCTTTTCCTTGTCAAATATTGGCCCCAATAAATGTAGGTACATGGTCAGATCCTATTGGATGGGGAGGAATGGGATTTTTGGTGAACTTAACACTTTTGGTCACTTCTGGAAAAAATGGTAAATTTACCCCGCAGCCTCAGAAAGTTTGAAGTTGCCAATTTTGGTTCATTGTGGAAAAAGTAGAAGTTTTTGTCCCAGGCTACACAAGTTCACAAGGGACACTTGGGACCCAAAACGCTGAAATTGCCAATTACGGAAAAAGTGAAAGTTTTTGTCCTAGGCTGCACAAGTTCAATTGGGACACTTGGGACCTGAAAAGCTGAATTGTTTGAAAAATTCAAAAGCGTGAGAGCAGGCCAACGGAGAACTTCAAATTTTTTAGCCTTTTTGTTAAGAAATATTAAAAAGGATAAAGGTTCACCGCTTCCCCGAATCCCACAACTAACCAGAGGATGCCACGTGTCGAAATCCAAATCAGAGTAGCGGGCCGGTGGAGGAAATTGAGTTTTTGAGCCTTTTTCCAAAAAAGGTTAAAATGTTTAGAAAAGAGCCATGACCCTGTCTCCAACTAGAACGTGCCACATGTCCTAGTCAAATCGAAGAAGCGGGTCGGTGGAGAAATTTTTGTTTTTGATCCTCTTTGTAAAAAGGTGAAAAGTTAAAAAATGATCCGCAACCCTGATCAGGCTATAAAGGTAAAAGTCAAAGTTGAAACCCATAGGGAAAAAGTCAAAGGTGAAGCCCGCTGTTGAAAATTCAAAGTGGGAGAGTGGAACAATGGAGGAATTTGAGTTTTTGAGCCTTTTTCCAAAAAAGGTTTAAATGTTGCAAAAAGGGCCATGGCTCGATTTTCAATCAGAGGGTCCCACATGTCAAGAGTCAAAATGGAAGAGTGGGTCGGCGGAGGAATTTGAGTTTTTGAGCCTTTTTCCCAAATAGGTTAAATGTTGAGAAAAGGGCTATGACCCCATTTCCAATGAAAACGTGCCACATGTCTAAGTTAAAAAGTTGAAGCGAGGATGCAGGCCAATTTTTACCAAATTGCCAAATCTCTAAAAAACCACAAAACGCAAAATCTACCTCCAACCCCCACCACTTCCTTGTACATGTGACGCCATTTCATTGGTTGTGGGCCTTTTAGGGGAAAATTTCCCAAAAAAACTCCGCCGGGCCATAACTTCAAAAATACATGGATTTAGGATGAAAACTTTACCTTTCTAGAAAGCTGAGAAAGAGCTCTATTCAATGGTGCCATTTCCAGAAAGTTTTGAGTACCTAAAAAGTAGAAAATCATGATTGAGGCACAAGAGAGGGAAGAATGAAAGGAGTTAGCCACAAAATGAGCAAGGGGCACATTTTGGATAACAGTTAAATGCATTGCATTTTGTATTTAGAAATCAAATGGAAAAGAGATAAATTGTAAATTTTTTGTTGGAAATCAATAAAGGAATGCTCTACCTTCTCATACTTACATGATTGCGTTGGTATTGAATTGCTGTTGTGAATCAAATCTCTGTTGGAATGAAGAATGCATATGAAGGAAAATACAGTGTTTTATTCTCTTAAAATGAGTTTAATTTTGAAATCAGGCTTTGTATAATTGCTATTGAATGGTTGACTGAATCAATTGAATGCATTAGAATAAAAAGGAAATGAATTCTCACACTTAGAGGATGGAAAAATGTTTAAGAACCTTTAATGTTGATATTTGTTTTAAGTTTCCTAAACCTGGCAATCAAATTTATCAAAGAAATGAGCAGTTCAAACTTACACCAAGCAATAAATTAGGAAACATTAGAATTTAGATGTAGTAAGTCCTAAGGAACTCAAATTGACCTTAACACTTAAGAAAGGACCCTCGTAACTTTATAAAATCCAATTTGAACTTGCACAACCATTTTTTTGTCAAAAGATGGAAAATTATCAATTGCAACTCAATCAACTAAATAGAATATTGAAACCCCTCTTAAATGCATTCAAGTATAAGTCTCCATGTCTGATTGAAATGTTGAGAAAGTAAGAATTAAAAATTGATGAGTTCTATGTAAAGAGGGCTTCGAGAGCTTTCTAGAAAGTCCTCGTTTTCCCAAATCTGAGCTTCCTATCAAAAGTTATGGCCATTTGAAGTTTTACTTCAAATTGGCATTCAAAAATAAACTAAATCTAACTGTTAACTTTAGTTTTTGACTTTGGAAAAATTTCCACAAAAATTCCACGGCCCCGCCATCCCACAACCAATCGGGATCTACCACATGGCACCTCGGAGGGGTGGACCAAATTTTAAAACTTGTCTTTTTGAAAATTTTACCTTAGGAAATTTTTCCCACTTTTCCCCGCATCTCCGCAAACCCGCGGTCAATCACATGTTGACACATGGAAAGGTAGAAGTGTGGGAGTTTTTTAGACTTATCATTCTTGGTTCCCCTCTGGAAAAAATTTCATTTTGCCTCTGTGGCCCCGCCCCAACGCCCTACTTTGAAATTTCTCTTTCGCGCACACGCGGGCCCGCGCAAGTTTTTAGACCTTTCTCCCCTTTTTGGCTAAATGCATTGGGATTTTCCTCTACCCCATCACCTACACCCAACCATGGTTTGACATGTGGCACCCTTTCTACCTTTCAGTGGAGGCACGCATGAAATTCCTCCCTAGCATTTTTTTACCCTAAAATCCTAAATCTTCTGCTTCTCCCGCCCATCCATTTTTCCCATGCCAATACCCACACGAAACATGGTATTTCTAGCATTGGCGTAAGCATGGACCAATTCGGTCCCCTTGCAATTTTGGTGAAAGAGACTTAAAGTCTCAACCGGCTCCGTCGGCCTGCCATTCCTCCCAACCAACCAGGAGGCGACATGTGTCTCCCTTGCCAAGCTCACGGGTGTGCGAATGCATTTTGCGCTTTTGCACCCTTAAAAAAAAGGAAAAAAAAGTGCTAAGTTCCTCCCCACTCCACTGACCCACACAAGGGGGAAAATTTTCCTCCCTAGGCCCACGGATTATCCCTTGGGAAAATTTCTCCCCTAAAGTCTGTTAGCCCATAACTTGAAAAATATAAGGAGTTAGGAGGACTTATTTATATCACCGAAAAGGTGAGAAAATTTCTTATCCAATGGGAATTATTTATGGAAATTTTGGAAGCATTAAGTATGAGAAAAATCTAGTTGAAACTCAGAGCCTGTTAGAGAGTGGGTATGGGGGTAAATTTCTCCCTGAACCTAACTGAATCATCTAATCCTAAATTTGAAACCTTGTGAACTTGTTATTAGTTAATGAAGGGAACATATGTTGTAGTACATTGGTCTTGTTTCAAAACCTGTTAGTGTAAAATGATGTCTTGCAACCTAGTTGTAGACACTTCGAATAAAAAAAAAATTATCCCATAATTTTTCTAGCTAACCCTAGGTTATTTCTTGGGTCTCAAGTGGTTGTTTAAATGGACACTACAGAGCATGCTCACACGCTTTTGAAAGGACCTCAACCCACATGTATGTAAGCTACAAGATAAGACCATTTTTGGCGTATGTGACTACAAGAAGAATTTACTCCTTACAAGTGAGATATTTTAAAGAGTAGCAATAAAGGAACAAGGAGGAATTGTTAACTCTCAATTAAGGGTTTTTTACATGAAAGAGAGAGGAATATTTGGGGCACAACAACTTAGTTGTAGTTCACGTGTGGAGTGAAGTTGCTAAAGGGATAAGGTTGACATGTGGGACTTTAAAGTTAAGGGTTGGCATCATCTGGCCTATGTGCCAACTGTTAACTAATATCTAGCTCTATCTAAAGTAAAACTCAAAGACTAGTTATATAACTATTAATTAAACTGATGATGGATAAAGCCCCATCAATATACATACCCATTTGAGGTATTAGTATAGGGGTTGTTGGTATTTTGGTTTAGAGTGCCTTATTGTGTGTTATTGGTCGAATATTGATATATGGAGTTGATTATTATAACATTGTGATCCATGATTTGAATCAATGCAAGGTATTCTTGTGATTATTACACATGTCATTGTTGAGTTCTTATGATGTTAATTATTCATCTATAATTTATGCATTCATATCAACGAATGTGTTATTTTTGTTTGAAATCCAGTACGCACAAACCTTATATAAACATCATGATGTAGTTAAACCTGATAGGGACTGGTCCACTCTCATGCTTTAGGTGAGAGCACAAGGTTTCTCCCTTGTGTGATATGTTAGCACAGGGTGTTGCCTTCATACATTGTGGATGGTGGTAGATTAGGCTCACATGTACGACCTTTACGTGGTGGATGTAGTCCCTAAATCACGCACTTACTATGTACATCTAGCCTCAAAATACTTCATTTATATGCATGATTCCTAAGCAAGAGAAGTATTCATTAAAAACCCTCTTTACTTTGCTTTGACATGGCTTTCATCCTTTTCATATTTATTGTTTGTTGTTTCAGATTGACAACTTACAATTTGGCATACTAGTCGACATCTTTCCCAGCTCTAAATTCATTTTTAACCTTTTTGAGTATCTGGTATAGGATTGCCCAATAAACATAAGAGTTTTTGTGCATTATTGTTCCCTATGGGCGCATGTGTCCTCTTTGCCTCTTTATCTAATATTTTGAATGTTACTTCTTTCTTGTTTTATTTTATCACTCTTGGCCATTCTTTTACTTGTTAATGACAAAACTTAAGCAAAGGAATCATATATATATATATATGTCTTATTTAACCTCATTAGGGGGAAAACATTCAAGAGGAACATAAATCTACAATGAGCTCATATTTACTATTTACTACCTCCAGAATTACATTTTAGACTGCATACTTCATTGCATAAGAGGGATTATTCTGAATTTCATACCACAAATTTGCATTTGGGAAAAAGTAGTTGTAGCTTGTTATCTCTTTGTTTGACTGACACTAGGGCATGCTAGTTCAAGGGACATTATTCTAATCAAACACACACACAAAAAATACATAGAGTCTGAAATGTAGTGTAGTGCTCGATGATAATCACATTGGGGTGACCATCGAGGTCATTCTGACTCAAGCATATGCATTATTTTAGCCATCTAATGTGTGCTTGAGTATTGTGCAGGTATCGAGGGTTTATTTTGTAAGTTACAGGTGCAACACAACAAATATGATGTAACAAACAACAAAAAATGACCGACACAGAAAGGAACGGATCCTGAGCATTTCCAAAAATACCAATGCATAGAACAGATGCCAACACCTGGGCGGATCTATCCCCTTCCAGGTGCTCATGTCCCTAAGATCATCACTTTCCAAAAATAGACACATAGCTTGCACAACCCACAGTCTCCCCTTCCAGATCAGTCTCCAGTCCAGAATCAGTTTAGACCTATAGACATAAGTTTAGTCATTCTACAAATCCCACCTATCACTCTTGCTTGCATTTTCTTTACATAATATTTATTGTTTACTATTATATCTATTTAATCAATAGTGTCCTATCTCTAAAAAACCACATGTCAAATTTTCTCGCTAACACAGTGCTATCTAGGAATTTTTCAAGAACAAAAAGATGCTACAAGAGCTAAATAGCACTTTTTTGACTTTGGTTCCTAAGAATCATGATCCTACGAAGTTTAAAATTTTAGGCCCATAAGTCTTTGCAACTTTGTTTATAAAATGTGCTAAATTTTTTTGGCCTTAATAATCCAGGTTGTGCTACCTTCAATTATCTCTGATCAGTAAGGAGGTTTTTTTATGGGTAGACAAATTCAAGATGACATTATCACCATATAGGAGACCCTCCACTCTATGAAATAGAACAAGAAATAAGATATATCCGTTAAGCTGGATATGGAAAAACCCTATGACAGAGTCTCTTGGTCTTTCCTTCTGAAGATTCTCTCAAGATTTGGCTTTGGTGAGGATTTTAAGGAGATGATTCTATCTTTTATTTCCATTGCTAAGTTCTCGGTCCTGGTTAATGGGACTCCTTGTGGTTATTTTAATAGAACATGTGGTTTAAGACAAGGTGATCCTATCTTGCCCTTGCTCTTCATTATTTTGGCTGAAACCCTAAGCAAAAATCTTAATAAGGCTACCATGGAGGGAAAAATCAGAGGTATCTCCCCTTCTGTAAACTGTCAGAGGGTTTCTCATCAACATTTTGTGGATGATACCATGTTAATTAGAGTTAATTATGTCCACAAGGCTAGAGAATTCAAGTAGTTAATGATGGATTATGAGGAAGCTTCAGATCAATTGATAAACTATGGGAAAAGCTATTTCTTCTTTATCAATACCCCTGAAAGAAGAAGCATCAAAATTGTTGGTATTCTTGGTTGACCCTCAAAAACCCTCCCAACTAGATACCTTGGTATGCTTATTGGGACAGAAAAACCAAATAATGCTGAATGGAATTTCTTAATTGATAGATTTCTAAAGAAACTTTAAGGATGGAAAGGTTCGCTTCTATCTCAAGCGGGAAAAGTTGTCCTTATTAAATGCTCTATATAGAATTTACCAGTTTATACGATGTCTATTTATAGATTACCATATGAGATTGCATGCAAGATGGAGAACATACAATTTTTTTTTCTATGGAGTGGAATTGAATCAAAAGATAGAATTCCTCTAATTTCCTGGGATAAGGTTTGTTTCCCCAAAAAAATTGGTGGCTTGGGTATTAGAGATTGGACTAAAATGAATAAATCTATGCTAGCCAAAATGAGTTGGAGACTGTTAAAGGAATATAGTGTTTGGACTAGTATCTTTAGATGTAAATACTGGCCTAATATGTCTACTAATGAACGGTGATTTTGTACCCAGAACTCTAATGCTTCTTCATGCTTTTGGAAGTCCTTAAATTGGGCTAAACATGTGTTATCTAAAGGATGCAAATGGCTTATTGGAAATGGCCACACCATTAACTTTTGGGAGGAAAACTGGCTGGATAATTTTCCTCTCAAGACTATCGACCCTACTATCTAAAGAGACTCTGTGTCCAAATATGCGACTAAGGTTAGAGATTATTTCAATTTAGGTGATCCTTTGGGTTAGTGGAAAACCATATATTTGGATCATTCTAACAGCTTAGAGATCTCTTCTATTAACAAAAAATTAAGAGGAATTATTATTAATAGAGAGAATCCTATTGAAGATAGCTTATATTGGTCAAAGGAAGAAAATGGTATTTTCTCGGTCAAAAGTGCCTACCGCTCTTTCTTTCATGAGGAGGAGATAGGTGATAATTTTAACTGGGGAAGCATATGGATCAAAGAATTAATCCCCAAGATTAATATGCTTTGGTGGTTGGTTATCCATGATAAGATTCTAACTGTTGGCAATCTGAACAAGAGAAATTACCACATGGTTAATAGATTTGTATTTTGTGAATCTGATTGTGAAGATGCCTCACACCATTTCCTTAACTATCCCTTCCTTTTTTCAGTTAGGGAAACCATCATTAACATCTTTGATGTCAACTGGGTCTTCCTAGACTCCATAAAATTTCTATGGATCCAATGGACTAGTCCTTTAAAGAGCCAAGGTATGAAGTTCTTATGGATTTTATCTATAATACATTTGGCTTGGGAAATATGGAAGGAAAGAAATATAAGAATATTTAAATGTAAAAAATAATCTCATGTTAAAATTGGAGCCCACTGTGTGAGATCCATCCTTGCTAACTTTTCTATCTTGAACTCCCTAAAGAAGTCTTTCTCTCAACAGAAATCTTGTTTCTCCTTGAAGTAGGGTCTAGGACCTTCTACCCTTAGCCCCCCAGGTCTGAACCCTAAACTAAATGGATGGGTCAAACCTAGCAAGGATTGTTTAAAATTAAACTTTGATGGCACCTCCAAAGGAAATCCTGGGTGTGCTGGCTGTGGTGGGGTCTTTCGTGATTCTGAAGGAAGTTTTATTCTTGGATACTTCTAAAATTTGGTCACTCAAAATAATAATGTTGTTGAAGCTGCTAGGGTCTTTTGGGGTCTATCTATAGCTCTTCAATTTTTTTTTTTAATCTGGAAGTGGAAGGTGACTCCTTGAACATAATTAACAACATAAATAAGAAAGGTCCCATCTCTATTGCAAATTTTAACTCTATTAAGAGTATTAAGGAAATGGACCATTCTTTTAATTTTATCTCCTTCAAACATGTGTATAGGGAATCAAATGTCGTGGAAAATTTCTTTGCTGATATGGGGTTAATGGGCGTGATTTGACACTTTTGAGGGAGGTGGAAATTCTAGATCCCAATGTGCGGACACACTTATTAAAAGACATTAATGCTCACGTATAAGGTCTCTTCATGGGGTGTCTATCGTATCATGATTTTTTACTGTATGATGAATTTGTATTTATTTCTTAATTATGAGAAGATCAGGGTTTTGATTTACATGCATTTTTGGAGAAATCTATGTGGAAATTGCTACTATAGAATCATTTTGTGGTGTGTGAGTAAGCTCTCAGATCTCTTGTTTCCGAGTTGTTTTGTGGAGAGGACTTTGTTGTTTAGTGGTATGGGTGGGGATCTCATCAGGAATGAACCTGCTGACCTTGTTGGGGTCACTCCCGATGCTATGTTCCTTTTTGATAGCATGGGTTTTACCCCTTTTCAGAAAATATTTGAAGGGCACTAAAAGAATCTCAGCAAAGACTTTGCTAGCGCATGGAAAGTGACCAAAAAAGGTGTTATTGTTGAGATGAAAGGGATCATTTTGGAGATCATTGTAGATTCTATGGATAAAGTTATGGGCATTCTGGCAATGGGGAGGGAGGTCTACAAACTAAAGAAGGAAGCCTTTGAAGAACTGAATCTGTTTCTTAAAGGTAATGAGAATCTCACCTCCCATTTTGTTGGCTACCCTAGAATGTATTTACCTAAACCATTTGATGAGGTGGCTCTCACCTTAATTCAATTCTTAACCCTGGAAGGCCGCCACAAATGTATCTATGCTTACCACCTCCCATTGCTAAACCATTTTAGACGGGGACATACTTTTAGTTTTCCCTATTTCTTGTATCATTCTTTGTGTGCCTCTGTTTCATAGTTTAAATCATGTAGGATCTCTGTCCCTCTCCATCAGGGATTTATCCTTGCCCTTGTCAAAAGGGTGTCCTTGGACATTGACAAAACTGGTCCTCTCAGTTGGCTTTGGAAGATTATGTAGACGGTTCAGGGTCTAATTTGGAGGAGGAGGATTCGAGTGATGATGAAGATTCTCTGGAAGGAAACATGGAAGAGGATGAGGTGGAGGTGGTCACAGCCCAAGACCTTCAGGATCTGAAATCTAAGTAGACCCTGAGCACTGTGCCAAACACTAAGGGTGAGTCTAGCAAACAGGGTGCCCCGACTCCTATAAACGCTCAATTGGAACAACACTTTGAGGCTATGGGTCAGGTCGGCTCGATCAAAGGGGATAATCACTTGACCAAGATGGTGGCTGATATCGATGAGCTCAAGGGGAACATGTAGATCACTAAGAGCTCTGTCTAGTTTATTTTTAATGATTGGCACAAGATGAAGGAGCAGGTGTAGGAAGCTTGTATGAATGGAAGGGTGGCGAGATTGAGATCCTTAAGGCCAACTTGGGGGCCATAACTAGGGATATGGATTAGGTTAAAGCTATCCTCCATAGCTATATGGAATGGAGCATCGTGACTGTTAAGTTGACCCTGCTACACCTTCAAACTCTGGGACAACATGCCAATTCTTAATGTGCTTTGGATAGTCAAGGAAGGAAATGAAAGGAGACCCTAGATGGTTTAGACCTGGGATCTTTGGTTGTTAATATTGATACTATTGCAAAAGAATGGGCTAAGGTGTTGGAGGGGCTTGAAAAATCCTACAAATGACTTTGGTGCGGGGTTCTCTATTTTTTCACTTTCTTTGTCTATGGTTGTTAGTTCCTTTGATACTATTAGTTTCACTATGGTTTTTTGTTACTTTTAGTATCACTATATGGGATCTTAAGTGCCCTTATAACTATGAAATTTTATACTATGTTTTTTTATGTTATTATAATTGGCTTCATCTGCTCTCATGGAGATTTCTTGATGTATGGGGTAGGGTCCCCTTAACCCTCTTTTTACCACTAATCAATTTTTTTTGTTAAATTTGATAAGATGAAAAAACGTAAATCCAAAAAAAAAATATCAGTCATCGGATGCTATAATATTACTGTAAGCAGTGAGAACTCAACAGAAAATGAAAGGTTAAACAAATATAAAGCAAACCTTTCCTCCAAGCCTTTCCTTACAAACCTCAAGTAAGATTGTGAAGTATTTGAACTTGTGTAATCTTGTGGTTTGTTGGATTGTGGATGTTCTTGAATTTTTCTCTGAATGTAGAAATACAAATTCTATGAGCACATAAACATGAGGACAAGGATGGAAATTTTGGAAGAAATTGGTTGCAATTACACAAAGCTTTGAATGATGATTTACAAAGGATTAGCCCACTTTTTATAGCTGAGGGAGAGGCCATGAATAATGGATCAAATTTTTAATGAGTTCCAAGTTCGTAATTATAATTTCTTGAAATAACCATTGGATTTGGTCTATGTAGTTGTATCTTTGCAGGGGAAATGATTATTTGGATTTTGTTTGGATTTTGTACGGGAAGATAGTTGTACGTGCAACTTTGTTACCCCCACCATTGTAGGGTTCTAGAAGTAGAGTTGAGTGGAGTGTGAGTAGATAAATAGGATTATTTAAATAACTAATTTAATTAGTTATGAGTTGTGAGAGGATAATTAACCATTTAATTAAATTAGCTAGGTGTGGGAATATAGCTAAAGTGTAATTAGAATTAATTTAATTGATTCCATAAGGGAATATAAAGGTAATAGAATTAATTCTAAAGGAATATGATAGATTTAATTGAATTAAATCTAAAAAAGGATAAATGTTAAAAATATGAATTATTTAATTTAATTAATAATTCTAAAGGGGATATGAATAACTAAGAATAAGCATATATTTTTAGGGTGTCTACAATTACTATATTCAATAAGATGAAAATTATATATTCAATAAAATAAATATTAGTCATCAAATATTAACAACACAACATAATAGCCTTAACAAAATAAATAGTAGATTCATCCAATATAAACAACAAGATCTAGCCGTAGTGTCAGAACAATATCAATAAATGACAAGTGATGAAGTGCAAAATGAAATCAAATACATTTTGAAGGGGATTCATCCCATGAGCTTTCAGTTAAGAATAAAACACACAAATACCTAGAATAATTAGATTTGGGTAACATTGAAGCCCTAATGAAGATGATTACCTAAAAGTAATAAACTAAAATGACACTCTAATGAAGCTAATTACGAAAAAATTAAAAAATTTAGTGACTACGATGACTTCATCAAAGGTAGGTTGTGTGCTCCATTTTCACCTATTCCTAATCTAGCAAAATATTATAAGATGTAGAAGGCTAAAGGAAAATCCCTTTGAAAAAGCATCACCTTGAACACTTGATAAATGTAGGTGCTTTTACAAATATGTGTTTATCTCTCTAAGGAGCATCCTCCATCAACAACCTTTTCCATTTGATGAGATGCTCCATATTTTCTTTTCACACAACTATTTCAATCAATGCTCTAAACGTTTTTCCTAATCCAAGATCAATTTTCTATCATCATTTAAATTTAGCACCTATGTTCACATTGAAATCACATATAATCTTTTTCAGTTAAGAAACACGTAATATTGTATGTACTTGCAAAGGGTGTAGATTGATCTTGTAAGATGATTTAACCAAAATTGAAATAATTTCCAAAGGATTTTTGTAGCATGTATATTTAGATTTATTAATTAAATAATCAATATGCAAGTCAAAATATATCTCCTAACAATAAACGATGTAAATAATAAGATAAAATTTCTTAAATGAAAAGAAAAGAGTGTACTTAGTTGATGTAGAGGTGTAAAAGGAAATCTAGATGTGCAAACTAATTTGAGGATTCCCTAGTGCCAGTCACACAAAGAATAGTGGCATATAACTACTTTTTCCCAATAAAAATGTGTGGTATGGAATTTAGAATAAACCCTCCTATGCATTCCCAAAATGTAGTGCTTGGTGTAGTAGATAGAAAATATTAGTTCCTTGTAATAGTATATACGTCCTGAAATGATTTCCCCTCATGAGGTTAAATAAGACATGCATGCATGTGTGTGTGTGTGTGTGTGTGTGTGTGTGTGTGTGTGTGTGTGTGATTCCTTTGCTTAAATTCCATCGTTAACAAGTGAAAGGATAACTAAGTGTGATAAAAAAGATAAGAAAGAGGTAATATCTGAAAAATTAGCAAAAGAAATAAAGTTGACAAAATTTCCCAAAGAGGACAGTAACGCCCGAATGCTCTTTTTTCTAATGGGAAGTCCTATACAGGGTGTTCAAAAAGGTAAACAATGAAATCAGAGCTTAGAAAGATACTGGCTAATATGTAAAACTGCAAGTTATAAGTTAATAATAGTAATCAATAAAGATAAAAAAATGTCAAAGAAAAGTAAAAGGGGTTATTAATGACTAGTTCTCTTGCTTAGGAATCACGCATATAAATGTAGTATTCAAAGGCTAGATGTACATAGTAAGTGCGTAATTTAGTGACTAAAATTTCCCCCACTTTATGATAGTGAATAAGGATTCGATAGCATAAAGTAGAAAATAAAATTGTACATTAAAGACTAGAATGAATATTGTGCCTAATAGTGTGCCAAATGAGTGTTGTAGTGTGCCGAATGGAATACTGCAAAAATGTGTACTATAGAATTCTAAAGGTAGGGTAGGATAAGGATCCTTGGGGTCACATTTATGTGTATGGAGTGATAATGATGTGTGCATGTAGCTTCTTGGACTATTGTATTTATCAGAGCATGCTTTAGATTTGCTACATGGTTTCTTGTGTGCTTTGCCTATTTTGTGATAGGACAAGACCTACAAAATAAAACAAGTGTAGTCAATGCTCTAAGTAAATGTAATTGAACTTGGAAAATATTTAAAATTAGAAATGTGTATTGGAAAAGCTAAACCACACCTGGTTAGAGTATACTTGGAGTGTTGAAAGAGAAAGGGATAGAAATTTGTTCCTGCTTGTAGACTTGATGCTTAGGAGATGGTTGGAAGAACACGAAGGATTTAGGTGTCATGTCACCAAACTAGGGATTTGAGCATCCCAATGATAAAATTTAGATTTAGGTGTCCTATCGCCACTAAGGGAAAGTGTATTAGGAGAGCGGTCTTTTTTTCCTTCCAACCATTAATGCTTCCCTATGGATAAGTACCAATGCAGATGATCATAAACTTGATTTGTAACTTAACTTAGGTGACACATTATTCCATGCATATCATTGTCCTGCATATGCCCCAAGTTCCATTCCCTTATTTAGTTTGGTTCCTAAGTTAGTAGTTAATTCCCATTATTAAATGATTGTAATCTGAAACTGGAGAAAACTGTGACTTTGTAACTATTTAAACTACTCTGTAATTTTTTTTGCCACCAGGATAGGAGCACCCATGTGGGACACTAGCAGTCAAGTGTTCTTATCTATTCTAGGTGCTTTTTTCCAGGTTGCTGAATTTTGTGCCCAAGTTTGTTTCTAGCCATGTTTTGTAATTGATTACTATTTTTTTCTTATCTGTGTTCTTGTAATGGATTTCTGTAACTGTTGAGACGGTGAAAAGGTTCACCTGATGTTTAACCCCACTCTTTTGGGGTGTGTGAGATAAATAAAAGGGAATGGATCCCAAATGAGGAAGTATGAAAATGATATGCATATTTAATATAATAATTTACTGTAGGGGAATAAGGAAAATTACACATGGTAGTGCACCATGACATCAATTAAAATAATTAGAACATGATAGCATATAAGTGTTAGTGATAGACAAATAATGCACATAGAATCATCAACTCGTAAAATTATATAGGAAAATAAAAAATAATGACACAATAAAGATTTGGTTTCATATATGGGACACCACTCAAGATGTCACAAGATAATCAAAGACATCAAGGCTTATGAAAATGATGAAATAAACAAACATAGGGCATAGCCCACAAACAATAACAATCAAGATATATCCAACTCATACAACCATGATTGGAAGGAGTCATATAAAATAAATGATACACATGAAGAACTCATTGGCATGTTAGGAAAGATAAATAGTATGCCACAATGTAAGATCTGAATATAGGAATGAAAATGTGAAATAATTCAATGAGAGAACTTGATAGTAATCGTGAAAAGGTATATGCCCCTAGGAGCCTCGATGGTATTGGTAATGGACAAGGAAAAGCATCATACATCATGTAACATCTTGTAAGGGATCTATATT